>ML685787.1:18776975-18792797 GCA_007922175.1 Pelusios castaneus
GAGAGAGAGAGAGAGAGAGAGAGAGAGAGAGAGAGAGAGAGAGAGAGTTTGTGTTGAGAAAGGGGTGATATTTTTATAATTATGAAAACTACCTTGCTGGTGAACTTGTAATGATGCAACTGTCTTGTAATATGATGCCAGAGATTTAAAAATTCTGTGCCAAATTTTTAAAGGGACCTCATTTCCTTCTGTGCACACTCAAAAATCTATTCATGCATTTTTTTAGTACTAGATCCTATGTGTACAAGTGTTAATACTCAGAAAACTTCATACTTCTCAAATATGAAAACATATTTGCTTGTGCAAAGCTGTGCTTGCCAAAGGCAGGAGGAATTTAGCCTATATACTTTTGGTAATAACATTTGTTGTTTATTCTTACATGTGGTCAAACAGTTTTCTTGCCTCAATTGTGTAATTTCAAACTTCTTCCTCCTTTTACTTTTTTTCTGCCCTTTTCCTCCTTATGTAAAATAATTTAAACCTGTAGCCATTCAATGTTTGCTTGTTTAAATTTTTCCCTTTCTAACTCATCCGTCAGCTTAAACAATCTCCTTCTTTATCATTTCCAGCCATTTAAAAAGATTTTGGAGCCATTATTCTTATGTCCCTCGTTTGTTTTTAAAATCTACTCAGCTCTTTTTTGGTTTCTTACTCTGAAAGTTCTCCTGATGCTTCATCCCTGTGTCCTGTTCATTTAATAATTTGAGGGTGGGGATTGGTTCATTTACTGAACCAAAAAGTATACTTACAGGAACAATAGTATACTCTAGAACTTCAAGATCCAGCCCCATCCTCCTGTGTGGCCCAGCTTTATTCCAAAAAATTATGTTCCTAAACAGTATTGCCCCAGTCCACCAGATTCCCCTCACTACACATAAACCTTCTTGCTAAGTCAATGTTTTACATCCTGAATTATGCTATTTACCTGTTCCTGTCAGGGTCTTTCTGAAAGTAGGCATGAACCTAACAACAAATTAGTCAGAAACCAATATCAATAACTTATTTTCAATAAATAGCAACAAAAAAAAGTCTATGGTATATCACTGAATGCTGTTCAATTTGCTCTTCACGATACTCATCTTTTTTCCCTTTGAACTCAGTTCTTTTCAATCTTTGAATGTTGCTTCATGCATATAAACTGCACTCAAATTAAAATTTTCTGAGCAAAAGGTCAGTCACCCTTTCAAAATTCCTCTTTCCTTTTAAGTAAATGACATTGTGCCCTTTTTAGCTGCAGAATGCTTCTGCAGAGGAGATGTTTTTCTTTCAAGGAAAACTTTCTAAAGTTTTGATTCATGCCGCTTAATCAGAAGTGAAACAGGACTAATCCAGCCTACCACCATGTTGGTGACCTGACCTATAGTGGGTGCCCCTTGCTGCATCTGGGTATCTGTCACTGGGTAACTCGAGGGGGTGGAAGGCCATGAGTGCCGATGAAGCCCCTTTGCTCCAGACTCAGACACAGCCAGTGACCATATAGGGAGATTGCTCAATTCCAGGAAGTAAAGCAGATAACAAGCCTTGAAAGTACCCGTGGAAATCGGTCAAAGTTTGCTCTCTAAGAGAAGGAGGAGAGTATTTCCACCATTTACAAGGAGAAAAGTATTGAAGTAAACAACCTGTCTATATAAGGGTTACTGTAATGGGGGTGGGGTGCGCATGATTTGAGACGTGCCTGTCTCCCTGTGCCTGCTTGAGATCTCAAATAAACTAGGTGTGCTTCTCTGCCCCTGTATTGTTATTGGTGTTACGCACTCCGGGCAACGAACCCACTGTTGCTGGCCCCGGCCCGTCTCCTGGCATCCCTACCTGCAACAATCAGTTTATGGTTGTTCACAGTTCACCAGTATTTTCAGATGTCAAGATTAATGCGACAGCTCATCTGAGGACTAACAAATTTTGTTTTTCTGGGAGGTTCAAATCAATTAAAAGTGTTTCCTAGCTTCTGCTTTGTGTAACGTTTGTGTGGCACTTTGAAAATTGGGCTAGCAGCCAGTGGCTGATTCAGCAAGAAATCAAGCAACTCACAAAATTCTTTTTTTTTTCTTTTCTTTCTTTTTTTTGTTTTCAGTTGTGTTTTAGCTTTTTTAAAACATCATCTTAGTTTCATGTGGTGCCAGGTTGTGGTAGGATATGGAACAGACCAAGTACAGCAGAGTACATTCATATGATCTCTCCTGCTAACGGTAGATGCTGATGAGACTTTGATCTTGATTCACAAACACAGCATAAATTCTGCAAGGCAAGACTGTGCTCCCACCCAGAGAAGAAATATCTTCCTTGTGCTACAGCCATGGCTGAGTAAGAGGAGTGGTGGCCTGTTCTGAATGGTCACTTACCAAAATTAATAGAAGTATCTAGGTGTCATGCAAGGGAAATATTCCTACATTTCTTCTAGGTCTTAAATGACATCACTAAACTTTTTTAGAAATACCTTTGTGATTCCTGTTTCTTGCTACATATCTTCCTTTCACGTATAAAAGGTTTCCAGAAAGCCCTGTCTCCTGAAGATGTCTGGCTCTACTTCCTCTACAGCACTGGAAAGTCGGGACATATATACCTTGGAGTCAGCCTAGGGAAATTCTAACCCATTCTAACCCTGTTTGTAACTTTGTTCCATGTTAGAAATTAGTAAATTTTCTAAGCATGCAAACCTTTGAGAAATGAGAACCTTCTGAAGTTCACCCATCATGACAAATTAATACCACATTTCACACACTCTAATTGTCAAACAAAAGGGGTTAATTTCATTACCCGCTTTCTATCCCTTCAGAAGAGAAGTCTTCACAAATCAGGAAGCCATGTCATTTTCTCCCACATAACTCTTTGAAGAGTCCAGAAATATTATCAAGAAATCTCTACCTTCAGGAATTATCCCTTCAGTAGTGTCTGCATTTTCATGAAGAATAATCTTTATTCATTTCTACTCAGATTCTTTGATTTATCCTAGTTCTTCTGCAACCTTTATTTCTGAATTTGAGTGATATATAAAATCCTTAATCCCACTCTAAAATTAATCTTTATGGGGACTTTAATCTTAACTGACTGAAAGATGGTACACAGGATTTGAAAGCTTTCACTATGCTAACTCACTTCTAAATCAAAACTAGAATAATAGAGAATTCCACTTCCCCATGTAAATCTCACATATCTATTGATCGAAAAATTGTTCACAGGATTTGAAAATTTAGCTGCGTTAAATCAATTTAGAATGCTAGGAAAGTCGTCTTCCTTTGTAAATATTACATACAATATAGTATCTTGTCTTAATAGCAATATTGAGTTTCTCATGTTACATATGTGATGATCTTGTAATGCTAATTTATATGCACAAAATATCTTTTCATATTTATTTTGTACATGATTGCTTACTAAGGACAAATTTTTTTCTATCTGCAGTACAGTAGCTAATTTTTCAAGGTGCTATATATCTGAGGGCAAAAGCATTCTTCAGTATTACCAGCTGTATTACAAACACCTAGTATTACCAAACATTCAAAAATCATGTCAGACTGCAAAAAAGCATATTGTCTTAAAAATCATGAGATTTTTTTCCCCTGCCCAAAAAACCAAAACCCACATTGCTTTTTCATCTGCCATCTGATTTGTTAATCTTTTGGGCGAAGCCACCTGCTCCTCTTCCCCAATTTGTGTGTTAGCATTCAGCTTCAAAATTAACTTAAATACACACACAAAAATGCATACGTCCTTATTCACTGCTCAGAGAGGGCCTCTTATCCTCTCTTACGACTCTAGGGTTTGAGAGCTGTCAGTCTATCAGCCTCCTTAACTTGTGAGAATAGTCTCCTGTACTACTGCTGCTCCATCTCCGTGTTCCCCTCCAGTCTCCCCGTCACACCCTACCTCTGTTTGCTCCTCTCTTCCTATATTTGGCTCAGAGTCTTCTGTCCATCACATTGTCTCTCTAAATCCATGCCATATACCTCTGCAACTCTTTTCTGCTGTCTTCTGCTCTCCACATTTCCCCAATTCTTCATAATTTCCTGTTCTGTTTCCTAAAAGAGTTTCTGCTCCTGCAATCTCATTCTCTGTTCCCCTGCTCCTTGCTTAGCCTTCATATGGAGATTAAAGATCCATGGTCTCTTCTGGAGGCCGCCTCACTTTCACTTACGAAAGAGAAAGGGGCATGGTGGTCATCTTGCTGAAGGCAGCCTGTGACTTCAATCCCATTGAACATGAATGAAAACACCAACCATTTGGGGAAACAGTGAAACTTGACTGAAGTCCAAAATTAGAAATTTATGAGAATCATTAAAAAGTAACTACATTTCAGAAGCATCATGACAAAACTAGTGAGAATCAGCAATACGATTCTTAATCCTGCTATCTAGGAGTGCTGGGGCAGCTGTCTGTTGGGATTGCAAACTATAACGTGCAACTCCCTTCCCTCTCAAACCCTTTGAAATACTGTCCATTTCACTATCTTCATCCTCCTGTGACACTGAAGCGACATGGCAGTACTCAGCACTGACTTCCGCGGGAGGCGGGGTGTTAAATCCAAATGCAGTTCTTCCTTCTCTGCATTGATGTAACATCAGTGCCCATCAAAGGGACAGAATCACAGAAAACACCAAACAACTAGGAGCAGAGGACTGGAATACACGTAGAAAGAGACGAGTGAGAGGAAAGGAGAAGGAACTATATTAATTATTCTTTGAGTTCTTGCTCATGTCAATTACATGTTAGGCGTGTGCACACCTATGTGCACAACTGCTGCAGATTTTTTGCCATAACGGTATCTGTAAGGCCAGCTCTGGCACTTCCTGGTGCTTTGTGCTCATGCAGCTGTGTATGAGGAGCCACCACCTCAATTCTTTCTTTTTGCCAGTGATGGTTGCAAGAGTGCCTTTCTCCCTTGTAATAGCAAGAGCTTTACTCGTTGTTTGCTTTATTGACTGGTTGTATTTAGCTCCAGTTAGCTTGTTAGCAGTTGAGTAAATTAGAATTAGTGGTGCTTCTAGGGACAGTCACCCAGGGGTGGGATATGCCCCGGTCCCCGGGTTTCAAACCGTATTCTGTGTGTCATAAGTCCTTTCCACTGAATGACCCTCAAGGTTGTTGCCTGAAATGCTTAGGAGAGACTCGTGTCAGGGACAAGAATAAAATTTGCAAGGGCTTCGGACCACCGACTAAAAAGGACAGAAATATCTGCTTCAAAGACTTGTTGATGGAGGTGGCATTTGGATCAGCCTCTGAATCCTCTCCAAATTGGTGCCAAGCATGTCTTCGTTGGTACGCAGCACCCCTCTGGCCTCCTCAACACTGTTCGCCCTCACCAGTGCTGAAGAAATGGCAAAAGAAGTAATGAACAAATCAAGGGTGTTCCCCAAAACCAAAGTATAAAAAGGCAGGGTTGGGCAAAGGACTTATGTTGGGCCAATTATCTGTCAAGGGGCAGCTGGAAACAACTCCTCCCAGGATTGCAAGCCATTGAGGGAACCTCCCCCATCTCCTGGGAACACAAGGGGACCCCTCCCCTCATGATGCCTTCCACTCGGGAGGCATTTCAAGAATCCCTGATGACCCTCCCACTACTGCCCATTTCATGTGCTCTTACTGCGATGATTGAGCCAGTAAGAGCACCTGCCTTTAGGGGAAAACCAGCAATGGGGCTGCTGCAGTAGCCAGTCAGCTGGCACCATTGCCTGGAATCATGGCACCAATCTACAACACCTCGTCCCTAGTCACCTGCAGCAAGACAATCCTGCCTTCTTGACCCTGGTCTCCGGCTCCACATTCATGATCTTAGGCTCTGAGGCAGGATACACCAGTTGTGTACCACTGGCCCAACCTCAGCACCAATCCCCACCTTGCTTCCCAACACTGCACTGCTCGCTGCCATCTCGGTACCACTACCCACCTACATGGCACCACACTTCACCTACAAGGCACCACTCTCCACTTGAATGCTGCTTTCCATCTACTTAGCACCACTCCAAGGATGCTCATCATCGATAGCCCTCCAGTGATATCACTCCCCAGAACCCATTCTCAGCCAGGAAAAAGAGGCACCATCAGGGTCCCTGAGAAAGGGCTCATCCTTCTCAGATTCTGAAGGTCTAGTCGCCACCCCCAAAAGCACCATTCATCGGGCACACCAATGTTGGGGGCTAGCCCTGCAGCAGGATTCTAGCCTCAAGGCTAATGGCCAACATAATAGCCACATTGGAATCTTTGGGGCCTCCATCATCCCTTCTCTGCATCCAGGTGACTGGTATGCTGCCCTCAGCTTAAAGGATGCTTATTTTCTTATTCCATTTTTCCATGGACACAGAAAAATTCTTCCTTTTCATGATGAGCCCACACCATTATCAATTTATGGTGCTACTGTTTGGCCTTTAAGCCACCCGCCAGGGTTTTCACTAAATACATGGCAATACTCGCTGGTTACCTAAGGCATCATCAGATCTATCCCTACTTCAAAGACTGGCTCATCAAGGGCAAGTCACAAACCCAGGTCCAGCATAGCCTCAGTCTGGTACAAGCCATATGCCATGACCTGGGCCTGCTCATAAATGAGCAGAAATCAATTTTGTCCCCATCCAACAGATAGAATTTATAGGAATGGTTCTCATCTCCACCCAAGCCAAAGCCTTTCTTCCAGAGCCCCAGTTCCAAGTCATGAAAAACCTCATTGCATATGTGGAAGCCCACCTGGACATGCCTCAAGCTTATCGTCCATATGGTAGCTTGTACTTACATGGTCAAATGCACACATCTCCACCTCAGACCCATGCAGTTGTGACTAGTGTCAGTCTACAGCCACCCTGAGCAGGCACAATTTAGAAATTGTGGTTACAATTCCCCCACAAGTCCTGTCATCCCTTATCTGGTAGACAAACCATCATTCCATGTTGAAGTGGATGCAGTTTGAAGGACTGTCATCCTCGACGATGTTGATGTCAAACATTTCAGATCTGGGGTGGGGAGCCCACCTTAGTGATCTCAGCATGCAGAGCCTCTAGTCCCAGGAGGGTCACTCCTTCCATATAAATGCCAGGAAGTTCAATACAGTATCTGGCTTGCCAGGCATTCCTCCATTACCTGTCAGGAAGAGTGGTCTAGATCTTAACAGATGACACCACTACCATGTTTTACATCAACAAGCAAGGTTTGTCTGTCTTGTGCTAAGAAGTCCTCCACTTACAGGACTTTTGCGTAAGGAACAACATTCATATAATGGCCTCCTGTCTCCCTGGTGCCAAGAGTGCACTGGCAGATTTCCTCAGCAAAGCTTCCTTGTCTTGCCACGAGTGATCTCTACACCTAGAGGTTGCTGACATGATTTTCCAGAAGTGTGGACCACCCCAGGTGGACCTGTTCATATCCAGGCAGAACAGGAAGGGCCACCAGTTCTGTTCACTCCATAGATTTGTCAGTGGTTCTCTCTATCTGACGCCTTCCTGCTCCTAGGGAAAGGGGCACTACTTTACAACTTCCTGCCAATATCCTTGATTCACAAGTTCCTTTTGAAAATCATGTGGGACAAGACAACCGTGATTCTGATAGCCCCCACGTGACCATAACAGCATTGATTTGGCATCTTGCTAGAGCTCTCAAAAGCACCCCCATGGAAGCTTCCACTTCCGGCACACCTCATCTCCCGGGACCACAGTTGGTTGTTGCACCCACCCAGACCTGACATTCCTTCACTTGACAGCATGGCTGCTGCATGGCTGAGTGGAAAAGAACGAGCTTACTCGTTGCATGTTCAGCAAGTCCTCGTGAGCAGCAGAAGACCTTCCACCAGAGTGACATACCTGACCAAATGGAGGAGGTTTTCCTGTTGTGCTTCGTACTAGAGCCTGTCCCTCATCCAGACCTCAATTCAGGACATATTGGACTACCTATTACACCTCAAGCATCAAAGCTGCTTTCATCTCTTAGTGGCTATTTCAGAATTTACATCTTCCAATCTAAGGTAACTCAATCTTTTCCCATAATGTGATGATCAGGTTCCTAAAAAGACTGGAGAGGCTTCATCCTTAGGTCAGGGAATTTGGTGCTATCCACTCACTGGTCCCTGCTATGAGCCATTAGCTTCCTGCTCTCTCCTGCTCCCTCCAGGTGGCAGTTACCACAGCATGAAGGTTTCCGAGATCAGGACGCACACCTCAAAATCACCTGAGAGGACAAGGTCCAGCTGCATCCCCACCCAGACTTCTTACCAAAGGTGGTGTCACAATTCCACATAACCAGGACATATTCCTATCAGTGTTATTCCCAAAACCTCATAATTCCAGTGGGAAACATAGGTTGCACCCCCTGGCTGTTATATGAGCCTTGGAATGCTACATCGAAACGACTAAGGTTTCTGCAGGTAATCTCAGCTCTTTGTTGCAGTAGCAGATAGGATGAAGGGCCTGCCCGTCTCCTCCCAGAAGCTGTCCTGATGGATAATCTCTTGCATTAAGTTCTCTTTTGAGCAAGCAAAGGTACCTTCACCAGCGATCATAACATCCAACTCTATCAGAGTGCAAGCCTTGTCAGCAGCCTTCCTGGCGCAGGTGCCAGTCCAAGATACCTGTAGAGCCACCACCTGGTCTTCTGCCATTGCCTTTGCAACTCATTATGCTATCACCCAACAGCAGGAATGAATGACACCTGCTCCAGCAGAGCAGTTCATCCATGAATTCTGAGCCCACCTCCAGGGATATTGCTTGTGAGTCACCTAACATGGAGTGGACATGAGCAGGCAGTCGAAGAAGATAAAAAGGTTACTAACCTTTTGTAACTGTTGTTCTTCAGGATGTGTTGCTCATGTCCATTCCATGACCCACCTTCCATCTCCGACATCAGAGTTGACAGTAAGAAGGAACCAAGGGGGCACGTCATATACCATTGCATGGCGTAGGGCTACAGACGGTGCTAGAGCCAGCCTACAGGTACTATTAGGGCAAAAAATCTCTGGCAGCCACAAACATGGACAGGCACACATCTGACATAGAATGGACATGAGCAACACATCTCGAAGAACAACAGTTACAAAATGTTAGAAACCATTTTTTATCAGTATGTGCAAAGGTCGCATTTGATACAAAATGACACTGTGAACCACTCTAGTTTTCTGAGAATCCAAGTACCTGCTAATTCTTCTGCGTCTGTTAATTTTCATTCCTTACCACTGTATTTTGAGTGTGCCACTTTCCTCACTTCTCCCCAAGCACGCACACAGTGCCTTAGAGTCTCAAAAATGTAAATTGAGGGTGCACAGTTTCTTGAAGGAAATTCTATGTACCTCAAAAGATTGGGCGGCATCTACCAAATTTCTCAATAGGAAAGAAACCTAATGATTACTGGATGTCTAGCAGTTTAGAGGACAGTTAATTCAGTCATACTGCATAAAATGCTACACTGTTTAAAAAATATACAAATTAAATATATTGGAAATGACACATTGAGGTATGGTGTTTGGCTACATTTCTTTCAGAATAGGTGGGTTTCTTTAGCTTATCATGAAAGGGCATTTTTGGCAGTTCCAAAAAGGAAAGACTGGTAGGCTACATTTAGGTAGTGTTGTGACAGATATGGCCAGTCTGTCACAAGCTAGTCAGAAAAGCCATCCACAGAAACATTTTTAAAAATGCTTAAATAACAACCAATACATCTCTCAATTTTTTTTCAACTTTCATTTGGATGGTTACATCTTTTTTTAAATTCAGTAATCACAAAAGTAAAGTGAGAAATAAAGTCATTTTACAGAAACTTGCATTGTCTGTCTTTGAGAAAGCATTTGTCTCTCTGCATCACTCAATATTGCTCTGTATCCTCAAGTTCTCTCACCTGGATCAGGTTCCAGTTTCTTTCTTCTCCTCCTGCCCCTTTCCATTATTTTCAAAGAACTTCTTTACAGAGCTTCTTAGAACTTCTTGACTCACTCTTTATTGTAGTTACATCATTATTAGAATTGCTGCATTAGAATCTTTGGACTTACCAACTCTGCATGTCAATTGAAAATATTTATATGGTATATATGCTTAGCATTGCTTTTACTTCAAATGGTATTTCTTTTGCCTCTAACTCTCTTTCCATTGAGGTGGAGCAGGCAGTTCACCAGCTTCATAATTATTGTTAATATACTGTATCATTATCATAATTAGAAATTGTTTCATTTTTAACACCATTGAAAGGTAATCCACATGAACACTGTTATACTCTCCACTGAATCGTTATTGCTTGTAGTAAGCGATGTTAAGCACTGTGAATTTTGTTACAGAAACCTAGGGCTTCTGTTTTTGGGGGTTTATTAATTTCATTTCGGGGGTGTCATTTTTAGCAATTTAAGTTTTATGCAGATGTTCAGAAACTGGGGGGTTTCAGGACTTTCTGCCTGTATATACTCTAATGAGTAATGCATTACATTACTTGGGCCTATAGTATATACTGTAATAAGTGATCTCTCTGTACTGTTCCCCAGTGCTTTTTAACATGTTACTGTTTCAAACAGCACTCTCTTAAAGTGCACTAGAGAACATTTAATGTGCTCCAGCATGGACCAGTTGAGCAACACATAGGTTGTGCTTTAGAAATCACATGCCCAAAGTCTGCATTACCTCAGCATATAAACAAGCCCTTACATATTGGTGGTTACATAGTGGTCTTTGGAAGAACACTGATTTTTCTTTTTCTTTCTTGAAAACTGAAAAGTAGAAGCCTTCCAGAAACCACAGAATGGTTTGGGCCACAGGTTTCTTAACAGTTAATTAGTTTCCCATCTGATAAATAAAATGTGCAGTACACCTCAAATAAATAGTTATAAGATAATATTTCCTTCTAATGGCTTGTGTTTTCTCTTAGTGCAGTAAATCTATATACTTATTAAAACAGATATCACACCATGACTACTTGTGACTCAGACTATGCATATTTCCTTTCTTGTCAATCCCTTCCTTGCCCTTATTTAAAATTCACCTGATTTCTTTCTATTTAAAGAGATTAGACTTTTGGTCTTATTTTCTTTATAGAGCACAACTAACTTTGGTGTGGAGCACTAGAAAAATGTATTTATTGTTGTTGTTATTATTGTTATTATTAATTGCCAACATTGTTTACATTCATTCAGATTACTTACAGGTTACCTTTAAAACCTCATGTTATTTTTATTATTTTGGGAAAATTGTCCTATTTTTTCCCCTTTTCTGTATAGTTCCCTGACCTGCACATATATCCAATGAAAATGTGATATTCTGTATGCACTACAGCATCAAAGAAAATGAGTCCATAGAGGACACACATCTTTGGGGAAATGGAAATTACTCATCTGTCATTCATTTATTTGATAACTTCCTGCATATACCATGGAAACCTGAGTCTGCATCCTTACAGGACACATTTTGATGGCATCTACCCATTTTGTAGGAAATGTAGTACCCTTTGAGAAGTATCATTAGTTGACTTCTTGTCCCCTCACAATAGATGGAGGTAGCCCTGCAAAACATCAGACTGTGTGTGTGACAAATACATCAGATACATGGGAGTTCATATCTGAGGGAATGAGATGCTTCTGTCTGATTTATATTTTCTAGGAATTTTCATCTGTAGTTGGTTTCCCAAGTTGGCTGCAATGCAGGCTGGATTGTCACCTACGGAGGAAAATAATATTTCCAATTGTATCCTGAATTGTGTCTTATTTATGCCACTCTGGTGATGTAAAGGGGACAGAACCAGCCTTCAGAGAATACCTTTATAGCTGAGGGTTTTTCCACTGATACACAGCCAGCATCATGACTCGGTGCCTTCCTCCCAGATAGATCTTCTGACTCTACTAACTCCCTGGGCTGAACTCATTATGCCAACATGATGTAGGAATATTTTAAATGATTGTAAAGGTATCAGAAGAAAGCACTTAGCTAAGCCAGGCTGTAAAAGATCAATTGAAAGCACAACTTCATAGACGAGCATACATATGTGCAGTACAGACTAGCAAACTGCTCAAGTCTGCCTGTGATTTCACTATAACCTTAGGCATAAAGGTATTTAAAAGCAGTCAAACCTGCTATCATTGGTTCTTTGTTACACAACTTACTGACTCATGCAATCAGGGATCCAAATATTGCCCTTGCCAACAGAAAGCTACTGCCTTATCTCACCTTTCTCTTATCAAGACTGAGGTAAAGGGATTGAAGCAGCATTCAGTCAGTTAAATAACTGTTAAGTTTTTATTTATGTGATTAAAATAACAGTCTGTTACTGCACATATTTGCATCATCTGCTTAGTTTACTGACAAATGTCCCCATTTGGATCCCATTGAAGTCAACAAAAATTTTCTCCTTGCCTTAAATAAGAGTAGATTCAGGGCTGTCATCAAGTTTTTACTGCTATAAGTACTGTCTCATGCATAATCAACCCATTTCTTGACTTAATTTAGACTCTAGAAAATTATTGCTGCTGGCGAGATATTTCAAGGAAATGTTGCTTCTTGATTTTTAGCTACTATGTTGAGGAAGTCATTATAAAAATCTTGTTTTGACTTGTCATCTGAATAAATCAGATAGGTAAACAAATTGCTGATGGAGATTAAATAAGGAACACCAAGATTTCATTTTTTCCATAGTCCCTTTCTAGCCAATAATCAGACACCTTTCCTTGCCAGCCAAAATTATTCAGAAACAAAAGGCCTATATTTTCAGGACACACTTTAGAACAGTATAGAAGAAGGAAAGGCAAGCTATGGGTGTGTTTGGTATCGGTTCATTTGGTGTGAACTAGAATGGGTATTAGAATATGAAAACAAAGGAAAAGATATATGGAAGCAATTCCATTGGTTCATTTGTGATTTTAAATTTGGAAATGTAAATAAGGATATTGTGTCAACCTCTCCTAAAACATTTGCCTAGCTAGCCCCAGAACCTTTCACATCAGTTTTTCTACCAGTCAGTAAGCTGTCCAACACCCAACCCAGTCAGCTAGGCCAGGTGCTAGGTAGATGGGATGGGATGTTGGAGGAATCCTTCCCTCACCTCCTCTCACAGGCAGAAGTGACTGTAGGATCACTTCTTGAAAATGACTCCAGATCAATTATTAGAATGGGTTCTGTTTCTGTGGCCTCTGTGCAGAGGTAAGGGAGGTCAAAGGACTTCATACAGATGTATCAATGGAACTATGTCCTGACCTTGCATGCTGGCATCAAAGCAATTCTGTTATCAGCCAGAGAGAAAGGTGCAGAATTTGTACTATAGTAAATATCTTAAAACTTATACACCTTTTAATTGAAGGCAGCATAGTGGTATCAAGTACTATAAAGTTATATTGGCCTCAGGAAAGCAGAATGTTCTTTAACTGGCACAATTTTGCAGCCATTTTATAATAATTAATAATACTGGAATTGTTGGTTTTAGACACATTTATACTTAGACACTGTTTTTTCTAGGTTACATTTCGGACCAGAATCTATCATTGTAATATTAACAGCCAAGGAGTGATCTGCCTTGATATTTTAAAAGACAACTGGAGCCCAGCGCTAACCATTTCTAAAGTTCTCCTCTCCATCTGCTCACTTCTTACAGACTGCAATCCTGGTAAGAAAATAAAATAATATTGGTTTTACTTTTGCATTCATTCACATATAATTTTCTGTTAACTATTAGTATCAATTTGTTGCATTGTTTTACTATTGTGTAAAAAAGGACATTAATATGTAGATTTAAAATTTAGTGCATGTGATTACTACAGTGCTAAGTGGGAAAAAAAGTACATGATATAAATTAAAGAGAAAACCTTTTGTCAGAAAGGCAGGTGCATTTTTAGTACTTGAGAATAAAAATAAGCTATTTCAAACTAAAGAGTCATATATCCCTGGCAATAGATGCTGTTTGAGAGATGTGAAATACTACAGCTGGATAATATTATTGAACATTGAAATAGAAAGCTTTCATTTAGACACGCTGTCGATATTGCCTTCTGAAAAGAGTATTATAGTACCAATTCTGGTAGAACTCTAACAAAACAGTTTACAAATAATAGTCATTAAGGTAGAGAGAAGACTATCACTCTTATTAACTAGCATAGTGGTTAGCCATTCAGCTTTCAGTCACACCCTTTTGTTGCCTACAGACTATTAGGCCTATGGCTCCACCCTTTGGCCATGTCTACACTGGGGGCACCATCTGAAGTCGACATAATAAAACACTCCTCTGGATCCTTCTGTCCCCAGTGTGGAAACTGGCCTCCAGCTGCCAGCCCCTGCAGTCTACACTGGTAGTTTAGGTCGATTTGAGACTTAAGTCGACCAAAACAAAGCTACGTCCACACTGGGCTTTTATTAAGTCGATTTAAGGGCTTCCTTAAGTTGACTAAATAAAAGCTTAAGTCGACTTAATACCACCTCGTTTTAGGTCGACTTAAGGCTTAAATTGACTTCTTAAATTGACTTAAGCCAGTGTGGATGCCCTAGGTCGGAGGGACAAGGGAGTCCTGCATGGCTCCCTGGCAGAAGGTAGCCATGCGCGGCTTTGGGAGCCACACATGGCTCCCTTGTCCCCATAGGGGAGCCCCTGCTCTCTTCTCCCCGGGACCCGCAGCTTCCCGGCAAGAAGGGACCCGCAGCTCCTTTTTTGCTGGAAAGCCGCAGTCCCAGGGAGAAGGGAGCCACGCGGGGCTCCCCAGCCAGGGCTCCAGCGGGGAGGGAATCCCCCGTTGGGGCTCCGGTGCGAGGGATTCCCCAGCTGACCTAACTTTTTCTAGTGTAGACATAGCCTAGGAGTCTTTAGAATAAGCATAAGGGGTATGGTGACATTAACATAAAATATGGAGTTTTCTGATAGTGATATAAGGGCACTTCAAAAATTAATGGGAAAGCTGTATTAGGGTTAGAATCTGGAAATATAGTTTGAGAGGAGGGTTGTTTGTCTGTGTTTCTAAAGGGGCACTACCAACTTGAAATGTAGTCAATTTCAAATAATGAATTAAAAGTAATTTCTGGTACTTCACCTGCCCCACAGCCCCTCTGCTATTTTTATAGTGTTACAGTCGAATTTTTTTTTAATGTTTTTCCCTTCCCTATGGTTGTGTGAAATACACAAAATAACAGCAGAAAATGCTTGAGTATAAATGAAGAACAGTAAAAGTGACTATCCAAAGAATGCAGTCAAGTGTACAAAGTAAACAAACTCAAAAAAAATTGAGGAAATAAGTGTTTTTTCCTGTAACCTCTTTGTTATCCTAATCTTAGGTGTTGTTATAAATATAGTTGGTCAAATATTTTTGTACAGAAGTTTGATTTTTGAATTAAGGTATCCCTTTAGATATTGTTTGGGGATTTGCTTACTGTATCTTGTGAATTTCATACCTTGAAGAATGAATAGTATTCCTACATTTAGCTCACCGCTCCTGAATTTCAAATGATGAGCTCTCTATTTCCTGCTTTATGGATTGTTTGTTTATTCTTAGTCTTGATAATGTATGTACTATGAACTCTGTATTTTGGCGGTATGTTTTTTTAAATTGAAGACTTCTATAAATTTAGGGGCTCTTATTTTGCATTGTACAGCATGATATAATAGTGCTACTTATTTCCATTTTTGGTTGGACTGTAACAGTTCTGCTTGTGCCATTTGTTTCATTCTGAGTACAAGTCTGATGATATTTTATCATTAACAAACTGTTGCATCAGATGATCCCTACAATCTAATCTGAACAGGGGGCTGTAAATTGACTCCATTTTTCTCTCAAGTGGGGAATCATTTGAGAATAGTCTTGATAGATAGATAGATAGATAGATAGATAGATAGATAGATAGATAGATAGATAGATAGATAGATAGATAGATAGATAGATAGATAGATAGATAGATAGATAGATAG
>ML685787.1:18792807-18804341 GCA_007922175.1 Pelusios castaneus
TAGATAGATAGATAGATAGATAGATAGATAGATAGATAGATAGATAGCAGCTGAGAGTAGTTTTCAATCCACTTGTTCCTCCCTTCTCCTAATCTATCCTTCCTCATTTTAGAGGCAGAAACCCAGCAGTGGGCTCAAGTCGATGAGCAACCTTGAACTCTTTGTTCACTGACAAAAGAGTCTTGTGGCACTTTTAAAGACTAACAGATTTATTAATCGCATGAGCTTTCGTGGGAGAAAATCCCACTTCGTCAGACGCTTTGAAGAACTTTGTTCACTGTTCATCAAACAGGCAGAAGCAGATCCAATCGAATGGAAAGGCAACACTGAATTCTCCACAAATATAAACACATCAAATGTGTGAATTCTTCCCCCTCCCCCATCCTTGGAGGGAAAAATCAAGTATCAGTTACCCAGCAGTCTTACATTTATGCAAATCTTCATTAGAACAACAAATACCAGTAAGAATGGCAGCTAATTAACCCTCAGCCATACACAGTGATTAAACTGAGCTGTAGCACAGCTGCAGCTTCCTTGACAAGCATAGCTATTCTTCTCAAACAGGCTGAGCAAATGAAAAGAGGTATTTGCTCCTGCGGCTTCTGTCACTCACAAACAGTAATCTCCAAAAGACATTGAGAGTGCCTCTCTCCTCACTGGTTAGATATATCACTGCTCTTTGTTTCATCTTACTTGAGGCAGGAACTTGTTTGTCCTTTTTAAACAACTAATACCCCTTACTCATAAGCTGTCTCTGACTCTTCAGTTTTGATTATTATTAATTGTCTCAATTTTGCTTAGCAATATCAGACAGTCAATTGTGTTACAAATGTCTGAATTTTCTAACAGCTGGCTGACTTGGGGGGGGGGGAGAGTAATAGGGTATTTGTGTTTGAGTGAACACGTGTGAGTTATCTGCAAAAATAAAAGCGCCGATTGGTAACAGAGAAGTGTAAGAGATGAATCAAATGCTAACATTCCCCTTACAGATATTAATATTTTCATTTAAAGTGGCCTCCACAGGTTAAAAATTCCATATATTTTTACAAAGGACAGTCCCAGTCTCCAAACATTTCAGCAAGTGTGTAAGTTTCCTTGCATGAGTAGGGCTGGCCCTAGACCAAATGGTGCCTCTGGCAAGGAGTATCTTCAACTGCTCCTCTCCCCCCACCCCTCCGCATGTTTGCTTTCACAATTACACAATAAAACAAGGTTCACAATACCGCAGCTGGGCTTCACTTCTCTTTGTTCTTATTTCTCACCGACTACTGGCATTGCCTTGCCCCATATATACCTCTGCGAGCATGACTGACAACATTTTAGAATAGGGTTCCCAAATTGGGGGTTGTGCTCTCTCAGGGGGTCACAAGGTTACTATGGAAAACAAACAAGGAGTCTTGTGGCACTTTTAAAGACTAACAAATTTCTTTATCACATGAACAAATGCCACAAGACTCCTTGTTTGTTTTGCTGAACTAGACTGACAGAGTTTGGAAAGTTATGGAAAGTGGTGCGAGCTGCAAGCCCCTGCCAACGTACGTGATGTCCTGATTTTATAGGGACAGTCCTGTTATTCAGGGTTTTGCTTTACATAGGTGCCTATTGCTCCCACCCCTCGTCCTGATTTTTCAGACATCTGGTCCACCTAGCGTCTTTGCATGCCAATTAAAGTGTCATGGCATGGATGGAGAAGGGGTCATCACAGCCTGAAATATTTTCAAAGGAGGTTCAAGGAAAATGTATTTCTAAGAAAGTCTGGAAGGGTCTAAGAGATTTTACAAAGGTCCAGAACATTCTAGGAGGTTAGTGAAAAATGAATCCACATACAGAATACCCGATACATTTTACTTAGAATCATAGAATCACAAGGCTGGAAGGGACCTCATAAGGTCATCTAGTCCGACCCTCTGCTAAAAGCAGGACCACTCCCAGTAAATCACCCCAGCCAGGGTTTTGTCTAACCAGACCTTAAATATCTCCAAAGACAGAGATTCCACCACCTCCCTAGGTAGCCCATTCCAATGCTTCACCACCCTCCTAGTGATAAAGTTTTTCCAAATATCCAACCTTGACCTCCCCAGCTGTAATTTGAAACCATTGCTCCTTGTTCTGTCCTCTGTTACCACCGAGAACAGCCTGGCTCCCTCCTCTTTGGAGCACCCCTGCAAACATTCTTTTTTCCCTTTTATTACTAGCAACAAAAACAGCACAACAGGCTTGGCGCCCCCCACACTTTCCCCCAAACCCAGCAACCCAGGTGGTCACCTGGGTTGCCTGCTTCTAAATCAGGCCCCTAAAACTAATGGGACTGCTTATATTCATAAAGTAAAGCGTGTCTGCAGGATCTGGGCCTAAGAAAGTCCACCTTTCAATAGTTTTATGTTTTGGGTTTGTCTACACGCGGAGTTATTCCAGAGTAACTATTCAGGCATAACTATTCTGGAATAAAATGGTTCACACATGGAGTTATTCAGGCATAGTTGTTGTGCTTTAAATGCATATCCTACCTTGATCCAAATTAACTTTCAAGTGTAGACAAGCCTTGAATTTACTTCTGTGCATTTTTTTCATGGCTTGAAACATGAAAATTAATTATTTTTACCTTTGTCTCTATTGCTTTTTGGTTATCAAGCTCTAGGAAAATACTGAAACATTTGCTTGCAAACACTGTAGGGGACAAACTTAAATTAAATTAAAAAACCTTTTATTGGAATCTTCTTTAAATGTATAACAACATTACTAGTGACTTCTCAATTTTATAAATCCTTATTTTTACACAACCTAAAAATTGGGATTTAAAATGGCCTGGCAATGTCTTTGATATCTAGCTGCCTAATATAGAATTATGTATACTTATGAATTTTTGGCAAATACATTTTAATTTGTAAGCCACAGCCTATAAGGTCATTTTAATCAGGGCAGGTAGGCAGAACCAATTAGATTTGTAGGGTCTTTAATCCCATAGCTGCCCCATCCAACAATTGTGTTTCTTTCACCTACGCTAAACTGCATATGCATTTAAATTAATCATGGGGCATTTAACTCACATCAGTCTCTGAAATTTTTTGTCTGTCTTTGTTTATTGTTATTTCCATATACTGTTCTAAATTCAATTAGAATTTACACTTTGAGTGATTGTTCATGTCTGTTCACCCTCCGGAGTGTGCCCACAATGCACTCCCAAAGATTTTTACCTCAGTGGCATCCATCAGAGTGGCGCAGGCACCACTTCTGCCTTGAGGTGCTCCGCGATGAAATAAATGGCAGAGCCTTAGTTCTTTCTGACTGCCGGTGATGGTTGCTAGAATGTCTTCTCTTGCTACCTCAAGTTTTTCCCCGCTGCCTGTTTATAAATGGTTGGTACTCATTTTTTATTTTTAAAAGTAGTAATAATATGAAGTTCCCTTTAGTAGATTGTTCACAAGTTCCAAAGGGGGAGCCGTGTTAGTCTAGGTCAGCCAAACAAACAAGGAGTCCTGTGGCACTTTTAAAGACGAACAAATGAGTTTTCGTGGGAGAAAATCCCACTTCATCAGCTGCTTTGAAGATGGGGAACTTACAGAATGGGAGGAAATTAAATGCAGAGAAATATATGACACAGAATCAGGTCAGGCTGTAACAGCAAATCAGAATAGGTGTTGGGATTCAAACGCTGGGGAACAGCATATAGAGGAAGGTGAGATCAAATCACTTGCTGTTATGAGAATAAAATCCATAGTCCTTGTATAACCCTGAGGCAATGGAGTCGAATTTACATATAAATTCCAATTATGCCGTTTCTCTTTGAAGCTGTGATTCGTTATTCATTTGTTTGAGCACCACTATTAACAAATTGTCAATGGAGTGAGCAGGAAGATTGAAGTGTTCCCCTATTGGTTTTTGAATGTTGTGATTTCTGATGTCAGACTTGTGTCCATTTATTCTTTTGTGCAGAGACTGTCCTGTTTGTCCAATATATAAGGCGGGGGGGGGGGCATTTCTGGCACATGATGGCATAAATCACATTGGTGGATGAGCAGGTGAATGAGTCCTTGATGGAGTAACTGGCTTAATTAGGTCCTGTGGTGGGGTCTTTTGTGTAGATATGGGGGCAAAGTTGGCAACGTAGTCTGTTGCAAGGATATGTTCCTGCTTTAATGTTTCTGTTGTTTGGTCTGTAGTTGCTGGTGAGTATCTGCTTAAGGTTGGGGGGGCTGTCTGTAAGCAAGGAAAGGTCTTTCTCCGATGGCTTGAGAGGATACAATGGTTGTAATCTTTATGTCCTCAGTGGCTCATCAGGATACTCCCTGGGACCATTCTACCTGGAAAATTCCTAAACATTAAGGAGACAATGGTTGTTCACACCCTCCCGTCTAAGACATTTCTCCAGAATGACACAAGTTAAAGTATGGATATAACATCAAATTCTTAACTTCTAATCAAAATAGAATTCCTAGACATAAATATATAATTCCTAGACATAAATATATAATCATTCCCAGCAAATTACTACCTTTCTATTGATACCAAACATGACATAGTTCCTATGGATTATAGCATTTATGAGATATCCATAGAAAATAATATTATAAATGCTTCCCTAAATCCAGACAGTGTCACACACAGGGCTCTGCCCTGCCAGGGTCCCTGTCCCCCTTTGCCCCATTGTACACAGAGGGTGCCCCCCCCCCCCGCCACCGTGGACCTGCCCAAGGTCCCCCTAGCCCCACAAAGTCGACCTAGAGCATCCAGTGTGGATGCTGTAGGTCGACTTTGTAAGTTCCCCTTTAAGTCGACTTTAATTTTAAGTGTAGACACACTAAGTCGACTTAGTTAAAGTCGACTTAAAAGTGCAAGTGTAAACATAGCCATAGGGTCTGAGGAGAGAATCCACATAGCCAGATAAGCCTGCTGTAAGAGTGCCAAAGCCTGAAATGTTGGGGCATCCGGGGTTTTCTATGTATTTTAGGTAGTAGATAGAATATCCCTGGTTGGGGTTCTGATGGTGTGTCTGCTTTGATTTGTTCCTATGCTGCCTTGGGGAGTTTTTTGAGTAGGTGGTGTAGTTCTTTTTGGTATTCCTCACGGGGGTCAGAGAGAGGTGGTTTGTAGAACATTGTGTTGGAGAGTTGTTTGTAAGCCTCCTGATCGTAATCCGATTTATTCATGATGATGACAGCACCTCCTTTGTCAGCCTCCTTAATAATAATGTCAGAGTTGTTTCTGAGGCTCTGGATGGCATTGCGTTCTGCATGGCTGAGATTATGGTGTAAGGGATGTTGTTTGTCCGTGATTTCAGCCTTCACACGATGACAGAAACAATCTATATAGAAGTCTAGTCTGTTGTTCTGACTGTCAGGAGGAGTCCATGTCGAATATTTTTTCTTGCAGTGTTGGGAGGAAGGTGTCTGTAGGTCATTGCTTTCTACATTGGTGGCGGCATAAAATTCCTTAAGTCTGAGACGGCGAAAGTAATTCTCCAGGTCACCGCAGAATTTTATCTTATGTGTGCTTCCCTGTTCAGTGATGGTACTGAGCACACCTTCAGTCAGGAACCCTCCTCCTGTTCTGGCAGAATCCTGACATGTCACCCTGCCCAGTACTGAGAAAAGTAGGGCTCTGTATCCAGACTGAGGTCCCTGGCACCAAAGTCCAGCAAGCATGCTGAGAAAGACAGTAGAGTGCGCTCAACACTGAGGCAATCATGTGTTCAGGTGGGACCATCGACTCCAATGCCAGTCGCATCCCCATTGAGACTGGCCCCAGACATGACACTGTGTAGTTCAGCAAAGCCATCCTTGTTGACTCAGAAGCAAGTCTTTATCCCATGGCCATCAACTCCAGAAGCTTATGCTGCAGCATGTTATCTGCTCAGTCGCTCAACACCAATTTCACTACCTATCCAGGAATCCTCTTGCCCAGTACCACTGGTTGGTAGGATAAGTTTGCAGGCTGCTTCATCTCAGCATTGGGCACCTCTGGGCGTGCAAGTGCCTCACTGTATGGTACCATCCAGAGAGAACCAAGTGATGATCTCTCCAGTGCTGCCTTTTCCAGGCTACCAATAACAGTCTCTGGCACCTACAGGAACAGCCCCTCCTTACAGTGAGGGGGACAAGGTGCCGGGCTGCAGGGGGGTGCCAGGCCAGGGGGGGCTGCAAGGTGTGGGGTGATGTGGGGCACCCAGTGGAGCACAAATGTGGGCTTGGCCCCCATGTGCCAGTGGGCACTGGACATCCTTGCTACGCCACTGCGTCCTTGATTTAAAAAACTGATTCAGACTCAGAGGTCAGTTTGTACCTGTCACAATCATGTCATCAATCCCTGCCAAGCATTTACACTTTCTGGTACCCACCAGAATCCCTGTTGTGGCTGGCCAATAGAAATCCATGACTTGGAAGAAATTGAATTTTGGGTCCTTACCAATGGCCATTTTGGAATCCTTGGAGATTTTCCCATCCCTCCAAGTAATCGCCTTATTCTCCCCACTCTACTTTCTCAAATAGGTGTCAAGACCCACCCTACTGGGAGATCACACTCTTTATCTGGCTTGGTACTGATGACCAGCTTTGGCTTAAAGAACATAAGAACAGTCAAACTGGGGCACACCAGTAGTCCATCTATCCCAGTAGCCAATGCCAGGTGCTTCAGAGGGAATGAATAGAACATGTAATCACAAGTAATCCATCCCATTGACCATTTCCAGTCTCTGGCAAACAGCAATGCCTGCCTATTCTGACTAATGACCATTGATTAATTTATCTAGTTGTTTGGTGGGTTTTTTGAACCCCCCTATAGTCTGGCCTTCACAACATCTTCTGGCAAGGAGTTCCACAGCTGACTGCATTAAATGAAAGAATACTTCCTTTTGCTCATTTTAAATCTGATGCCTATTAATTTCATTTGGTGACTCCTAGTTTTTTGTGTTATGAGAAACAGTAAATAATACTTCCTTATTTACTTTCTCCATACCATTCATGATTTTATAGTTTTCTATCATATCCCCCCCTTAATCATCTCTTTTCCAAGGTAAAAAGTCCCAGTCTTGTTATCCTGTCCACATATGGAAGCTTTTCCCTACCCCTAATAATTTTAGATGCCCTTTTCTGTACCTTTTCCTTTTCCAATTCTGTTTTTTTTTTTTTTTTTTTTTTTAGAGGTGGGGTGACCCAGATCTGTGCGCAGTATTCAAGATCTGGGTGTTCCCTGGTTATATAAATAGTTCTTATTATATATCCGTTTCCTAATGATTGCCAACATTCTGTTACTTTTTTGACATATAAGCTTCTCTAGCCATTATTCAGAAAGACACTGATCCCTCCTCCAGATCAAACTTCTTATGAATCACCTGAAGTGGATTGGACATGGATAGTCACTCAAAGAAGAAATGGTTACTAACCTATTCCGTCACAGTTGTTTTTTGAGAAGTGCTGCACATGTCCATTGCATGACCCACTCTCTTTCCCCTCTACACTGCAGTCTATCCGGAAAGAAGGAACTGAGGGAGGAGGGAGCATCTGGGATTTGGGCATGCAAATACCTGGCACGTGCCCAGAAGCAGAAACAGAGGCACTGAGGGAATTTTTACTGCAAAAATGTGGGCGCTGAGCAATTTTTGGCACCAACAGGCAGACAAACAGAGCTTTTGTGAATCCCTGATTCTGAGCTTTAGGCATCCGAGTTCTTTTGTGAATTTAGCCCTTAATGCTCAGTTTAACATGCCTCATATAGTATAACAGACCTCAATTAGTAATATGAATACATTTGTATTTATCATTGTTTTTAGATCAAATACTACAGACTTTCACCATGATGCCTTTATTGTATGGTTTCCTATTTAATAACAACATACATTGAATAACTTGGGTGCCTATCTTAACCTCCTACCTTTATCTAAACACAGATAAACAAGGTCACATAACATCCTAAAATTATTGGGCTCTTTTCTTGTCCCCATAAGAGACACAGGAGACTTGCCTCCAGGCTTTCCTTGTATGAGTCATCATTATGATTTTATCTTTCTCAGTAATTTCATTGTTTTCATCCCAGGGTAGATATTGTTGGCAGTTGTGGATAACATGATGTTGCTGTTTTTTTATTATAGCTACAAGTTATCTGTGTAGTTTGGCAGGGTACAGAAAGCATTTAGGCAGGTCTGTGTCCTGCCTAAACGCTTTCTGCCAAAAAAGCTTGCTTAACTGTTGTTAACTCCCTTATCTACACCTGCAGGAGGCTGCTGGCATTTAGGAGTCTCAGTTGTAGGAGTGTATCTATTGTGATAATCCTTTTGTTTGTTTGTTTTTGTTTTCCTGGAGGTCTTGCAAGGTCCTAGACTAGTTCAACTGAGAATATTTTTATTCTTGCCAAGAGGGATTCAGTAGCATTTCTTAGAGTATATCTGATCTTCTTTTGTGTTTTATAGTACTTTGGGAAGGGAGTTTTCCATGTAACCATTCAGAGTGAGATTGAGAAGCCCAAGAGAAAGTGGGGCATTCATCCCAGTAGAATGCAAATGGTTTGTCACCAGCTACCCTTTGGGCCTCTACAGGGGGGAAAAAGAGGGCAGCCATTATTCAGGGAAGAACTGAGGATGGCACTGAATCAGCACACATGGTTGCTGCTCTAGCCAGGTCCCCATCCCAGCCAGTAATGACCACTTTTCAGATTGTGCAGGGCCCTGTGTTGTTGTTCTCCTTGGCATAAGGGAAGTTGTGGCCCTTTTACATAGCCACTGTCTCATCCCTCAGTAGATTTTCTGCAAGTGAGTCTTCTCCATGGTTTATGCCCAGAGTGAATCCTTATTACTAGATGGGATCCAAAGGATGCAAATGCTATATGCCTGGATTTAGTTTCCAAGAAGTTCTGGGTGCTTAATGTAAATTATGTCATTTTAAGTTTATGTTAATATTTTAGGAGTTTCAAGATTTCATTTACCTAGTTTGTTTTAGGTAATTTTAAATAATTGCTAAGTAGTTTAGATTCCATAGCTAGAGAGCTGAAGAGATACAGATCTGTTCTTCTTCGAGTGATTGCTCCTGCCCATTCCAAGATAGGTGTGTGTGCGCCTCGTGCACGGAACGCCAGAATCTTTTCCCTTAGAGTACCCGTAGGGCTGGCCGAGGCGCCCCCTGGAGTGGCGCCTCTGCACCGCTTCTATAAAGCCTCGGCCCGGCCCCACCTCCCCAGTTCCTTCTTACCGCCCTGACGGTCGCTGGTACGTCTGCTTGCTTCGGCTAGCAGTTCCCTTTAGTTAGCTAGTTTTAGTACCCTTAGTTAGTTAGTTAGTGAGCTGAGTTTCATTGGATCCCTCTTCGAGGGTCCTACCCGCCCCGGGATCGGGAACGGGGCATGCCCGGTTTCAAGGCGTGCGAGTCCTGCCGGAAGCCTATGACCCTGGACGACCCACATCAGTCCTGCCTTCGGTGCCTAGGCGAGGCTCACCTCAGGGAGAGGTGCAAGATTTGTAGGAGCTTCCGGCCAAGGACACAGCGTGACAGGGAGCATAGGCTGAAACTCCTCCTAATGGAGGAGGCCTTGCACCCTCCTGGGGCTACCGACCAAGGCTCCAGCTCGGCGCCGTCAGTGAGAAGCGCGCCTGCCGCCACCGGGGCACCTAAACCGCCTAAGGATGGCCGGCACCGTCTCCCCGCGGCACCGAAGGCCGCGGCGCCGCCCCAGCACCGTTCGCTCTCCCCCGGCCCGCCTAAAAAGAAGAGGCTGGAGAGGGGCCGCTCCCCAGCCAGAGGGGAAAAGTCCGCCCGTCTGGCGAGACCCGAGTTGGGCCGCCCAGGGCCCATACCGCAGTCTCCTGCGCCGTTGACTCCGACGCCAAGGGAGGCGCCGTTGAGTCCGGTGTCAGTGTCCTCCCCTACCAGGGACATCTTGGAGGAGGATCTCCAACTCCCTTCGACTCCCGAAACGTTCGAGGCCGCCAGGGAGCTAATTGAGGAGACAGTGCCGTCAACGCGGAAGCCAGCTCCGGCACCTGGGGCTCACGGGCCGTCGAGAGGCAAGCCGCGCCTAGTCCGGCCGATATCGCCTGGTCGTCGAGCCCCCGATACCCGCCCGGAGCCGGCTAGGGACAAATTGGGCTCGAGGGGAAAGAGAACAGCCACGGCACCGGAGCACCCAGACCGGCACCGCTCTCCGGCACCAGAGCACACAGGCCGGCACCACTCCACGGCACCGGAACCCCCCAGCCGGCACCGGTCTCCTGCAACGGAGCCCCCGAATCGGCACCGCTCACCGGCACTGGAACCCCCGAGCCGGCACCGCTCCCCGATACCGCCAGCCATCATCGCGGCGGCGGGTGCTCCTCGGTACCGGTCCCCTAGATACGGGTCGGAAGAGGAGTCCTCATCCAGGCACCGAGCACCAACGGCACCGCGGGGTAGAGCAGACAGAGACAGTCCCAGGTCGCGCTCCCCGGTGCCGCGGGGCACTGCCCCACCATGGTCCCCCCGGAGTGGCCGGTTCTCGGGCTCGGAGGACGAATCTGTGGCCTCAGGTCGGAGCCCTCGGGTCACCAAGGACAAGAAGAGGTCACCGCCTCCCCAAGGGACCTCTGAATGGTGCGTGCCACAACAGTGGCCGTTCTGGACCCCCTGGGCATACCACCAGTCCCAGGGTCCCAGTGAGGCTCGGGCATACTCGGTCTCAAGTTCCCGGCCTCAGGCGTCCTACACAGCCAGCGCTGCTCCTGAGGGGGAGGAAGTTTCGGAAGCCGGCTCGGGGGGTAGGGGTAGTAGAGCCTCCCTGCGGGTAGGATGGCCCGCCTCGGTAGCCGAACTAACGGGAGGTCGCCAACCAGATCCATTGGGAGAGTCATCCTCCTCGCCCCCAGATGAGGCGGTTGCGGGATCCCGTCCCTCCGCTATTCCGGACGACAGAAGGATTCATCAAGAGCTGCTCAGGAGAGTCGCCTGGAATATGGGGCTCCAAGCGGAGGAAATTGTGGACGAGGCGGACCCAATGGTGGACATTCTTGTACCAGAAGGTCCGGCCAAGGTAGCTTTGCCACTCATTAAGACTATTCAGAACACCACCAAGGCCCTGTGGCATACTCCGGCGTCAATCCCCCCTACCGCCAAGAGGGTGGAAAGAAAGTACTTTGTTCCTACCAGGGGCCATGAGCATTTCTATTCCCACCCGACACCGGGTTCTCTCGTTGTAGTGGCTGCTAACGAGAAAGAGAGGCAGGGCCACCAAGGTTCCACCCCTAAGTCCAGGGACGCTAAGAAGCTGGAGTTATTCGGTAGGAAGGTCTACTCCACCGCTGGCCTGCAGTTGAGGATCGCCAACCAGCAGGCGATTCTCAGCAGGTATGCCTACAATTCTTGGGCCTCCTTGGAAAAGTTCTTGGAGAAGTTGGACCAAGAATCGGGGCAAGACCTTGGAGCCATGATCAAGGAGGGCAAGGTGGTCTCGCGAACCCTTCTCCAATCCGCCTTGAACGCGGCTGACACGGCTTCCCGTGCTATGGCTTCGGGGATTACAATGCGGAGAAGCTCCTGGCTCCAAGCATCGGGCCTGCCTCAGGAGGTGCAGACCACCAT
>ML685787.1:18809341-18841557 GCA_007922175.1 Pelusios castaneus
ATAAATAAATCTGTTAGTCTTTAAAAGTGCCACAGGACTCTGTTGTCAAACTCAGACATTTTGTCTAATTACTCTGTAATGCTGTTATTGGACCAGAAACCATTTTTTTCAGATAATTTCTTTTTTTTTTTTTGGTCCCCCTGTTGATTTAACAACATTGATTGGGTCTACCTTAAATTGACATTGCCACAGATTTTTCCCGGGCAGTTGTTTCTTCTGTATTGTCATTCTGCTGTAATTAAGTGCGGAATAGGAATGGTCTGTTTTGTTCCCTAAAAAACACAACTATATCTTCCTTTCATGTTCCTTTAGAAACAACTTGCTCATTATTGCGGCCTCTTACAGCATTTGTGTTAAACAGTAGGCGTATTTCTTACTAAGTACTTCCCATTTCTGTGCAGGTCCTTGTATTGTATGCCTATATTGCACATTGTATGCCTATATTGAGTTGGAGATTTTCAAATCAGGTGATCACTTGTACCAGAATCAAATTGTGCCATCAGGTTCTTTGATGTTTTCTAGGCATTAAGTCCTTTTTCCTTCTAATTACTGATTTCTCTTCACTGTTATGATGTTTTCCAGTTTTTCTGAGGAGATTCTCATCTTTGCCACTAATCACTGAACTATATCTAAATAACTAAGGTCTAGCCACTTAGGGTCTGTCTACACTGCAGTTAAAAATCTGCAGCAGGCCCATTGGCAGCTGACTCAAGCTATGGGACTATTTAATTGTAAAAGGCATATACATATGGGGATGGCCTGGAGCCCTGAGCCCGAGTGCCTTCACTTCAATTAAATAGTCCCTTAACCCCAGCCTGGCAAGCCTGAACCAGCTGATACAGGCCAGCGCAGGTGTTTAGCTGCTGAATAGACATATTCTTAGGACCAGATTTTTAATGGCAGTTAGGCATTTAGTGGGATTTTCAAAAGCACCTAAGAGCCTAACTCCCATTGAAACCAATGAGAATTAAGTCCCTCTTCAAAAGCATCTAGGTTCCTATCTGCATCTTGAAGTATACCTTCAAAAATCTGGCCATTGCATAGGTGCATAACTTTATGCATGTGAGTCTACACATGCTTACCTTGGTGTGTATGATTAACATATAAAGTTATGCACGGGCGTAAATGTTTGCAGGACTGGGGCCTAAACTACAGCATCATATATTGATAATTAAACACAGATTGGTAATGAAGAGAATGAATTTACTTTTCCATTAAGAACATATAAAAATGTTAGAGATTTTGTTTCAGTTCAGTGAACTAACTCTCTCTCAGCATGAATCCATGATTGTAGGGATCGTTATAGCAACAGGGAAAGCATTCATTAAACAGAAAATAGTTCATAGGGCTCGGGAAAAGGACTTTATACTATGATGTCTCTTGTAGTCTTTACAATAACAGTCTTGGAATAGCAATAGCTCCTAATTTGGTGGGGGTAGGGAGCCTAAATCCTTGTACACCTCCAAATTGCATATGCAGAACACCTGATGTGTACAAGTTAGCAAGTCACTAGTACCAAGAGCATGCACACATGCAAGTGTGCAGTCATTAGACCATCCTTTTAAAAAAATTAAATACAGACATAAGGAGGTTGCATGGAAATATTTAATTTAAAAACACACCAACAGAAAATAAGTATTCAGAAGAATAAGGCCTGCTCTAATAATTTGATTCTGAAAACTGTCTGGAGCTATTTAAATAAGAATAGATTTAATGGGTGTTATAGATTCAACGAGTAAAGCAAGTGGCACAGATTACATTTTTAAGGTAATGTGTATTCTGTGGAGTCTTAAGCATACTGTAGTAATTAGATACAATTCCAAATCTGAGTCATACATGCATTTATCTTATACCTTTCTTATCTAACATATTCATGATTTTATAGCCAAAAAAAAAAGTTTATATAATATTAATGAACATAGAAGTTCTCGTGCTAAAACGGTATATTCCATCTAGTCAGCTATGTTTTCTTCAAGACTGCCCAGCATCATGTGGTTCAGTGAAAGGTATTAAATTCTCTCAGGTCACTTAATCATGTAATACACAAGAGGAATTTCCTTCCAGACCAAAACTAGAAATAAGTTTATGTCTTGAAATATGAGCACTATTCGCCCTTAAAATTTAATTTATGGGTCCATTGCAATGTTTTTTGCATCTTCCTAATTTGTTTGTCTCAGTAGTATCCTGTAGCAAGGTAGTGAGTGCTACATGCTTAATTATTTGGTGTTTAAAACAAAAATGTGTAGCTTTTTTATTTTGTATGTCATGTTGTTATGGAGAAAAAATATCTAGGAGCATCTCATGGCCTTTTTCTATACCATTCATTATTTTATATCTATCATATCTTCTCTTGCTTTTCTCCTTTCCAGAAATAATCCTAATCTTTAATCATTCTTTGAGAAACATCCACCAGTGCCTCTAATTATTTTTGTTGTCCTTCTCTGTGCCTTTTGTATTTAGACTTTCCTCTTCATTTAAGACAAAGTGAGAAACTGAACTTTAGTCACAATGAGGTCCTGTCATTAGTTTGTTAAATAAGACCTAATTAATTAACTAATCAAACCAAAATCAGCAAGGATTTCAGATTTAAAGCTCAAGAGACATGTGAGATGAACAGTAGCCATCAAGGATCAGATTCAGCCCTTGTAAATTCCATTAACCTCAGAGTAGATTTTGATGCTAGAGTTACTGATTGTAAGAATACCTTAATTTTGTCTTTTGAGGAGGTACAAAAATCATTTTCTTCAAAATAATGAAGAGAAAAAACAATTCATTTTTTAAAAAAAGCTCTATAGTATATAAACCATAAAGACGTGTTAAATACACAATTTAAAACCTTAAATGTGTGATGATCTTTGCGCCTAGGTAAATTCATATTTCATGAGCAGTAAGAATACGGATTTTTACATTGGTCCTAGCAGAATCAATGTGATTTGCTGAGTCATGGTTATCTTAAAGGATTTTAAATTGAGAATAATTGGTAAGTATCACAGATGCAGGAGTCCATTCTCCTCTTAGTCAGCATTTTTAACTTCAAATACTAGCAGAAATGTCATAAGTGCCTCAAACTCAGAAGACAATATAGCCTTTACACTACACATGATAAACCTTCATGTAATTTGCAATGAAAAACCTTACTGCACTTGTATAGAAACAAAACGATGCAGTTATTTTAATGATTATTGTTTCTAAAACATGTAATCAGCATTAAAGACTGCAAATTTTATTTAAAAATAGTTTCTAGATTAATTAGAATCAAATGCCAAAATTCATCTTAAACTACTATCTTTTTTTTTCAAAATTCACTGTGATCGTTTACAGTTGTGTCCTGCATTTTGTCTGTTAGTTGCTCACAGGTCCTTAATCACAGTGTAGTTTTATGAATGATGCAGCTATGCCACGTTTGGACTTGACTATGGTTGTTTCTCCTTCTGAGAACAGGCTTATATTTTATGAAGCCCGTTCCTTACGGTACATAATATTTTTTCAGTAAGATAGCTTCATGAGCCTGAAACAAAACCTTTTATTAAAAGGTGGTTAAAATAGTAAAAACTCCATCTATAGAATACAAGTGATGCCATATCAGTGTTTCTGCACCAAGTTTCTTTTAATCTGGTATTCAGTATTTCCCAATAAACACAAGGGCCAGATCCCCATCTTGTATAAATCAGCATAGCTTCTCTTGAGGAGCTTGCCCAAGATTTTCATCATTATTTTTAGACAAGTTTTATTTCCCCTCTATCTTGTTTTTATATGTGGGGAGGGAAGGTGGTGTGCAAAATAAATAGTTAAAAAAAAATTACCAGGAAATTAACTTATAATGTCCCCACATCCTCCTTACCTTTTTGTGTTTTACAGAGGCAAGCGCAATTTCTAGTTCTGGGTCTTTATATAGCCCCAGATATTACATTTTTATTCGGCCATGAAAAGACTCCAGACCACTGATTGGTTCAGACACTTTTAATCCATCTTCATCTTAAACTATTCTTTTACCCTTGTTCACCATACAAATCACATTCTTCCATTGTTTTTTAACTTTCTGAAAGTAAGCTTTCTACATCAACATCAGCTGACCTTGGCCTTCCAGCATTTTCACTACAAGACGGCAGTAACACTTCTGAAAACCTCATAACCAACTGTCAGATACACAGAGTTTACAATCATGGCCATAAATCATCTGGCTATCCAATCCACTGCTTTCTTAAGGAAGAGTCCAGAAACCTGTTTTCCTGAGAAGTTCTGATTTTACCTTTAGAAGTGATCTACCTCTTTGCAAGTATTTGTGGTTTGTTCTGGTGGTGGCTAATTTGACACAATTCAGTATTTTTACAAATTTTTGCAGACATCAAACCGCCTCAAATAAAGCAGTTTATTTGCAGTTTGCTTCCCTGATACCCCTGTTTTCTGAGCAGCCAAGTCTTTAAATTCATGTCAGGGACTTCAGGTGCAGTAGCTGGAGGATAAGACTTTTATGTGAATAGCATTATGTATAGCTTAAGGGTGTCCAATTTAAGAATGAGCTACTATATGAAGATTTAACATTCATTATGGATACAAAGTGGGATTCAGAGGCTGTTTGTGGCACAACATATGCGCATAATGTTTAGTAGCATCCACAGAATGGAACGCTTTGGATTCTTAAAGAAATTGTTATTTAAATAACAAGAGAAGAATCAGTGAATTCAACAAATGGCTCTGCATTTATTGTAGTACTTGTGTTAAAATGAACATTTTGGTTTTAAATATTCTGGCAAACCTCCCCTTCCCCCAACACGCACGCACGCACACACACACTCTCTCTCCCCCCCGCACGCACACACACACTCTCTCTCCCCCCCCTCCCCCCCCAATACCCATGCTGGTGTCTTTTTTCTGCTAAAGACAGTTTGCTTTAGGAAATGCCCCAGATAGATTTTACAGAATGTTTATATTAACTGGGGACAGTTCCCAGAGTTTTCTGACCTTCTTAAAAATGATGTATATTGGTCTGCTTCAGAAGCACTGTGAAAGAACAAATAGCAAAATAGGATTATGCCAAATTTGGAATCATACTGAGGTGGTTCTATTATTGCCTTGTCCAATTCTAAATAAAAGCAGCTGCTTTTGATTATTTTGAGACTTGAGACATATGAGGCAAATTATTTCTTCAGTTTTTTTGTTTCCAAGTTGGTCCCTCAAATTAAACTGCAGGTTTTTCTCAGCTCCTCAACATGCTTCTCATTGATTCTTACAATAGGTTCAAATTCTAGCTGATGTTCTGCCTAGCACCCCTGAGCTGGCACCTGAGTACAGGCATAGGGAGTATGGGGCTGAGGTTGGCCGTGCTGGTCCAGTGACCCTTCCCTCACAAAGAGACCCACTTTGTGACCCACAACAATTCTGCAAGGAAGGAGATGTGAATAGGCTGTAACAAGGCAAAAAATGGGTGCTCTTTAAAGATGGTGCAGTGTGTATTTGTGCTCTTAAGCTTCATAACAAGAAAATACTTCCTGATTGTAAGTTCTGTTAAACTTCAGAAAGTTTCTCAAGCAGTATAGTGGAAACCCCATCACTTGAGCCTTTTAATAGTTGACCATATAAAATGGCATAGGATTGGAAAAATACACTTTAGGGAACAATACTATACTGTACTATAATAACCTGCTAGGTCTTTTCCATCTCTAACTTCTATGACACTATTATATCTCTCCTCTTTCAGTCTCCTAGAAACCAACTGAAGCTGGTTATATTGTAGATTTGCCCTTGGCTTCAACATATTAACAAAAAAGATGTCCCTCAAAGAGAATTACATCCCATAAGCCATGCAGGAATCACTAGTGAAATTCTATATCTTGTGTTATGTGGGTGGTCAGACTAGATCATCCTAATGGTCCCATCTGGTTTTAAAAATCTATGAATGTGTGAAAACAGAGGCTCTACCAATTGCTGTGTAATTGTAAGAATCTCTTTGGAAAGAAAAACAAACAAGGAGTCCTGTGGCACTTTTAAAGACTTAACAAATTTATGTATTGCCTGAGCTTTCATGGGAGTCGAAGTGGGATTTTTCTCCCACAAAAGCTCATGCGATAAATAAATTTGTTAGTCTTTAAAAGTGCCACAGGACTCCTTGTTTGTTTAGCTGAATTAGACTAACATGGCTCCCCCTTTGGAATTTGGAAAGAAAATGAGCTAGCAGAAAGATACCTGCTCTGAGATCTTAGCAGTCAGGGTTCCATGCTGAAAAGAAGAGGGCCAAATTTGGAATGACTTCATAAAAGTTAATTGAATTGCTCCCCTAATTTGTAGCACCATAACTGAGGGCAGTATTTGGCCTCAAAACTAGAAAATGCCCCTTTTCTTTTGCCCTTTGGCAATGAAAGCTCATCTTCTAAAATGTTCATTGTATGCTTCCTCTGTCAATTCAAGATTATATTTCTATTTTTGAAAAAAGAGTTCCCTATTTTTCCTGCACAATATGTAGTTATGCAGAAGCTATATACCCACAGTAGTTGCCTAGTGTTAGCCTCTTTTTTAAATTTTATTTTCAAATAAATCTGTCTCCTCTCTCCAGTACCTCCCTGCCCTTTTGTCTCTTTTTATTCCCATATTTTTGCATACTAGTTCTGGCTGAAGACCATCAGCTAGGACTCAGATCTTCCTCTTTTTTAAAGATATTAATAATATATCATTTCTGTAGTTCATTCCCAACTTGAATTCTACTCTGTATCAAATATAAGTCATGGACAGACCAAAGCTAATCAGTCATACAACCATATTTTCTGCTGCCAGACTTTATGGTCAAGCACCAATCAGTTTTATAGAAATAAGATTCTGAAATCCTCTCTTTCCTTCTCCACAAGAAGTGAGTGAATTTCATCAGGAAAACTACTTAGGAAGGCATGGAAGTATCCAGGTATAAAACAAAAATAATTAGTTTTGTATATGACATGACAGCAGGAATAGTCACAACATCTGTATCAAGTGACTGGACATAATGTGGGGCACTTGATGCTTGTCTGTTACTGAGTGATCATTTTTCAAAGAGGACTTTCCCACTTAATTCTCCACCTTTGAAATATTGTTCAGAATGTTGTATAGAGAATCATTTCCAAGAAATTTTGTCTGTATCTGAAAAGGATAGTACTGAACTTGTGCCAAGAGATGATTTAACTGAAGAGATTATTCTCAGGGGTGGTGTAGGGGGATGTGAATAGACAAAAGTTTACTTTAATGAAAGGAATAACCCCACTTTTCCATTCCCCATCATAAATCAAGGAGATAAACATTCTCAAAACCCACAATCCATAACCTATACACTTAGGCTATGTCTACACTGGCAAGTTAGTTCAAATTAAAGAAGCTTAATTCAAACTAACTAAAGCCACGGCTACACTAGGCTTTCATTAGTTCGAATTAAGGGCTTCCTTAATTCGAACTAATAAATTTTTAGCAACAGGGAATAGGCATGATTGTCTTATTTTCTTCATTAGGATGTACTGATAATTTGCTAATAAATTGGTGGCTCTAATTGATGTGAGGCATCCTAAATAGGCTTTCTGATCAGTGGAGCAGGTCTTCACAGACCTTATCAGTTGACCAGGAAAGTCAATCTGACGCTGGTGATTTTGCCACCGTCAGTGGACACAAGTCCTAAGTAGTTGCTTAGGGCCCCGAGCAGCTCAAAGGGGCTACTATTCACTTTTTTAGTATGTGTTGTGGGGACAGGGGCAGGCCAGAAATATTCTTGCTTAGGGCCCCACTGAGCTAACACCACCTCTGGTTAAATCCTTACTTTCTTAAAGCAAAACTGTTTGGCTTTGGGAGAACACTCAGAAATCACAGGCAACAGTTTTATTTAAGAACCTTATTTGTAACATTGGGGCTGATAATACACCTTTTTCTGAAATATCTTCATATGAGGCAGCCTCGTATCTCACAAGTCTGTGGATTTGGTAAACGTGCATCCAGATGACTTACCAGCAAGTCTAGAGAAAAGAATGAATTTCTGCTTCCTCACATTCAGATTGTTTGAACAACAGATGTGTTGAAATTGGGCTGCAGAGCTCACTTACCTTCACACACAGTGAACTTATCCTCCCAGAAGATCAGTTTGTACATCAGCATCATGCCACATATGCCTGAATGTATATTCTTTAGTATCTAACTGGCTGCTGTTTCTACCTTTCCATGAACCCCTAGAAAGCAGATCAGTTTATGCCCAGTCTGTAGTATTCAAAGTTCTTGTGCACTGAAAGCCTTCTTTAAAGTAAAGTAATACCTATAATGATCTATTGATGGTACTTAAGTGTCCCCCATTACCATAGTATCTGAGCAACCCACAATTTTTAATGTACTTATCCGCATAATACCTATGTGAGATAGGGAGGTATGATTCCTATTTTACAGATGGTGAGCTGAGAAACAGACACTAAATGATTTGCCCAGGGTCCTGTGGGAGGTCTATGATAGACCAGGGAAGTGAATCCTGATCTCCAGTTAGTAACCTAACCACCAGATTATCTGTGGTGTTTGAGTCTTACAAATGCAGGTTTCTCACAGGCAAAGTTCTTGGCAGGTGAGTGTTGTTTTTCATACAGTCTTCAAGCTCTGATTTCTGGTACACCGTATCTTAGTTCTGTAAAGAGAAAGCCAAAGGTTGCTGTTTTACTAATTTTTTATTCTTAGTCTTTGGGGGCGATGTCCCTTCAAAGCCATATTATTGCCACTTTATCAAATCCATGTCAGCAATGGTAGCCAGATTCCAGTTGGTTCCACATAATGAGATACATGTACTCTAAAGCAACCACATCAGATACATTTGATATTTTAACAAAGCATTGATGCCTAAATACATTACCGTTCTGTAGCAACACATCTAAATTTGGCCAGGCTAATCTGTCAGGTTAATTCTCCCCAACCTTTTTTTAGAAAGGAAGGACATACAGTACTTCAACTGTAAATTACAATAGTATAAATCCAGAATAACCTCCATTGAGTTCAGGGAAATTACTCTGGTTTTACACAAGTATAATTTACTTAGGTGCTTTATGTTATTGTCTTTGATGTTTCAACTGCCATGCAGTTAGTATTAAGAAATATTCTGTTACCTTGACACTGAATTTGTATATTCACATTTGTATTTTAAAAGAGAGCAGGTTCATAGTGTACCCTTTTTTAGTAAAACATTGAACAATTTTCTAGAATTTGTTATAGTTTTTCATACTGAAATGGCTATTTATTTATTTTTACTGCATAATTTATTTGTTTTAAATCCCACTTCCCTTATAAAATATTAATTCTTTTGATTGAGGTGTCCTTCCTTTCTACACTCTCCCAAGAGTTAGATCCAGTGGATGAATATTTGTAAAGAAGTTACTCTATTTGTAAGCTAAGTTAGACCTTAGGAAAATGAAAAACTAATTTCATTTCATATGGTACCATGGGCTCCAAGGTATACATTTTATCATGCTTCTGCTACTGCTCTTCATCCTGGCCTTCATCATCTCTGCTATTCCATTTCTGAGCATCTGTTGATCAGATGCCCACCAGAGTAGTCTTATTGTAGAATAGATGAGGATTAGTGCTCCATTAAACTCATTTTCACTTACACCCTACAACTGTAACACAGATTTCCAAAGGTAAAAGGTTAGGCCATAACTTAGTGTGCCACCTCCAAGGAATTGCTCACATACATGTAATTAATAATAGTAGTAGGAGAGATCCATACTGACTGTCCAATCTCCCCACAAAACTGGAAAATACTGGTGGATCTCATACACAGTGATATACTTCATATACATCGCATTGTTCATGTCAAGATACCTGGTAGCCTTGACTTGCACTTCTACAAATTTAAGTTTAAAACAGATGACATGCGGTGGACACTAGAAATCCTGAGGAAAGAGTCAGTATTTCCCATCATAGAACAATAATTAATTTGTCTTCTCTTAATCCCTTGGTTCCAGATTATTAAATTGTTTGAAGAGATGAATAGTGCAGAAGGTCCCAAAGGCCAAAAACTGCCAAAGTACTTGAGCATTTAAGTCCCAGTTTTAGGCTCCATTGTGATCTGCAAAATTTCCCCTTGATTGCCACTTACTCAGAGCCTACGTAGGCACCTAAGTTTCTGTCTCTGGACAAGTGCGCTACTGCCTTACTCTAGGTATATAGGTCCCTACCTCCCACCTAAGTCCCAACGTGATCCAAGAACCAGGAGAAGATAGGTGCTCCTCTGGTCACTCATATGTAGGCCTGATCCTTTAGGCATGCTCATAGGCCACCTACAGGATTGGGTCCCATTCCAAATTTTACCAGATGAGGAGGTGGTGTTACCTGACTTGAACTTTTAGTTGAATGGTTAGTGCACTCATGAGAGATCCAGGTTTAATTTCCCCCTCTGCCTGAGCTGGAGAAAGGATTTGGACAGTGTTCTCGTACTTCTCAGGAGCAAGCTCCTAACCCTGAGCTTTAGGGGACACCCCCAATCTCTCCCATTCATTATTTATCCAAAGGCCAACACCTTCAAAGAGTCATTGAAGCAGGGGACTGGACTTTGGGCCTTCCAGGTGTGTGCTCTAACCACCAGGGTACAGTGTCTGTTTCTCTGCCTTCTAGCACTTTTCTGGGAACATGGCTAAAGGTTTACGGTGATCACCACCTACTCCCCCTCAGGCTGTTTTGTGTGGAGTGAGGCAGCCTGACTCCCAGAAAGGGGTTCGTAATTGTGTATCATTAGCAGAGATGGGTGCCTCCCTGCAGCCCAGAATTAGGCACCTGTCTCTCTAAGAGGGGCGGGACTTAGCACATACCCCCTCTCCGTGGCATCACCTATTGGCTGATTTAGGTGGCTCCCTAACTATCTTGCTGCCTCTTGTGGGTTGCATTTTTAGGCACCTATATCTCCCCATTCATTGTATGGAACAGGGAGAGTAGGCACCTAACTCAGGCTTTGTGCCTCACGTTTTGTTGTTCCTGTGATTTTCTAGACACCTAAAAGTGTCGTGACACTGAGCATTGCAACAGCTAAGTCCCTTTGTGGATCTGTTTTTCCTTTTGCTGCCATTTTTTTCTTATTCTAATACAAGCCCTGATGCTCTAAGAAACACACAGACTTTAATTAAGGAACCATAATGTGCATTTTTTTAAAAACAAGCTTAGGTGCACTGATCTATTAACTATCAGCTTCATTTGCTCTTAAGTGAACTGGTATTCCAGTAAATGATTCACATTGGCAGTTTCCTTCTAAACATGTGGAATCTTAAGAAATCCAGGGGTTTTGGTAGTCTTTTGGGAGCAGTTTTTCAGAGGTAGGTACAATATGAACATGCATAAATGCTGGAGTTTGGGTGCGCACAAAGTAACCTCCTTTGAAAAACTGGACCTTACTGCAAATCAACATATAATCCTGTACAAATATTTGCACTAATATTACCACACAAAATAAGGCTGTTGATAGTTACTTATATTTGTTAGCCACTGATACTAGTCACCTGTAGACTGTCTAATCACTCTATAGGAAGAATTATCCTGATGTAGCCATCCGACTTAGGACCTTGACTGTAGCTACTGGAAATTAAAGCAATGATTCCCAACTTTTCATGATATGGACCACATCTAGAGAGATACAGTCTTGGGGATCATTTCCATCCAGGGTCATTAAGGCTAGCTCCTTTCCTGTTCACAACTGCAAGACCTCCCGATGGCAACTACAGCAGTTGCTTAGACATGCAGAGGTTGCATAGGGAATAGTTTGAAAAAGAGTAAGGACCATGTGACCAGTCAGTTCTCCACAGGCCACCAGCAAGTATTTTGTTGACCTCTAGTGGTCCATGGGCCGCAGGTTGGTAATTGTTAAGTTACAAATCATATATGTATTTTTACAATGGTCCTTATGTGTAAATAATGTCCAAATGTTTTTAAAAAAACGAATTTGTTTTTATTTATATCTTCTGATTACTTGGTTTGCATTTCACACAACCTGGACAATGAAAACAGATTAGTCACTTTCCCTCCAGTAACTCTTCTGCACTTACAAGGTCTATAGATCCTATACCAAGGGTGGACCTACAGCTCCAAAGCCTCATGCAGCTGCTCCCTTGTGGCTCCGGACTCTGCCACTCCCTCCCTCCCCGCCACCAGGGGACCCTGGGGCAGGTACCCTTGCCCGGCTCCCCGCACACATTGTGGCTGTCAAAACACTTGGTTATTGAAGGAATTTTTTTAAATGGATCTTCTTATCTTTTGGGTTGCCGCCCCCTGCCCTATACTTCAGGTTTTCAGCTTGTATCTTACAAAACAGAAGAGTTCATAGCTCAGGAAGCAGAGGATCTTTCAGTATGTGGCTGAAAGGGCGTGATGGAACCCCCAAAACTCTACCAGTTTTGTTCTGCCTCTTAGGCTGCAGGGGCTGGCTTTTGCATATCCTAAATAATGAACATAACTAAATTTTTTTTTAAAGATAGCTTTATTGTTACTGTTCAACTGACTGTACTCTGAGATTTTATAGGGCTGTGTTATTTAGCTTCCGTGAACTTTTTGAAACCTCTTTCTGATACTCTAGTAACTGGCTGCATCAGATACTTTCCCCACTGAAATTTCAAATAGAATGAAAGCATGAAGTTTTTGTAAAATGTTATTTTATATACACCTGTCGCAGGCTAAGCCCTCCCGCGTGCCCCCAGATGGGGAAAGTCTGGGGGAGGGGGGTGCCAGCAGGGAGGGTGCCTCTGCAACCTTGCAAACTCAGTGCCCGGCCCTTAGGTTCAGGGCAGTGTGGCTTAGCGGCCTCAGAGTCAGTACACCGCCTTTAGGTTCAGGGCAATGTGGAGTCCTCACGGGAGACAGTACTTGGGTAGGGGGACTCAGGCCCTCCTGCTCCCCCAGCCCAGGGCCCTATCGGTGCCAGGTTAGGACACGGAGTCAGCAGGGATCCAGACCGCAACACGCTGACCCTAGGCCGAACCCCCCCGGCTCCACAACCTGGGCTTGCTGGGCAACTGTGAGGCGGTGTCCTCCGATGCAGTCCCAATCTGTGTCTCCTCATCTCCTGTTCCGGCTGCCAACAGTTTCCCCAGAGCTTCCTAGATTCACTCTGCCGTAGTCGACACCTGAGCCTCAGCATCGGGGCAGCTGTCAGCGCCTGCTTGCTCCCTGTCATTCCCTTCGGGGTTGGTCTCCCCCCCAGCCTGGGGCTGAAACCACTCCTGGGCTGAAGCTTCCACCGTAGGTCCTCCCTCTTCACTGGTCAGCCCAGACAGAGCTGAGCTACTCCCTTTTATATTGGGGCAGCAGCCCGAGCATGCCCAGCAGGGCTTAAGGGGCGGAGTTTCCGCCACCCACAGAGTTTGTTTGGCTTCCTCGGTGCGGGGTAGGTTCACCCCGTCACCAAAAAAGCCTAAATTCTTTTCCGTTAACCACTTTGGCACCAGCAGTTGGGATTCCGTTGCACATCACGTGGCTGACGGAGAAGGCTCACTGTCTCCATTTTTCTTATTTCATTGCAGCATGTTTGCTGTGTTCTTAAAACAGCTTTCCAAAACCCAGGAGACGAATTCTGCTCTGAAACTGCCATTTGCTGACATTAAAATAGCTGCAAAAATACAGTCAGAGAAAAATATAGCATAGTAATAATTTCCATTTATTTGGGGGTAATCAAGTTTTAAGGGAGAATTATAGTATGTCTTCTGAATGATAAAGCAGCTGGACTAACATTAAATGAAGCTGAAATTTTGTAATGACCAAACCTGGACTCATTCAAGTACTCAATGGCATGAGCTCCCTTGAAACGGGAATCAAAGTAGAATTGGGCTATAAATTTGATGAGCCACGCTAGACATGAGGCACACATTTTCTTCCTTATGAAATCATGTTAGATGCGCTGCAAAAGAACGTGACAAGTGATTGTAGATTAGCCCACCAAGCTATGTTCAGTTGTGCAGAAGTTAACTAGCAGAGCAGTTAAAACTAAAGGGGCAGTGTAATGAATCACAATACAGCATGAGTATTACACAATCTTTCCCACATTTAGAAAGATATCAGTCAGGGGACTGTTGCTACTGAGCAAAGAAACTCTTTGGTTCCATTGGTTTCCACCGTCCATCATGAACTATATCATGAAATTTTATCCTTTACCATATGATCTGAGCAGGGACCGAATCAGAATTTCCTAAGGGGGATGGAGGATGCCCAGATTAACTACCAAGTAGCACAGGCCTGGAAGCAGAAGAGGAGGAGGCAACATTCAGAGGTGGCAGCCTCAGGTTTTGAGAAGTGGGGAGCCAGGTAAGAGAGAGACTGGTCAAGATCCCTTCTCTCACCCTTCTCCCCTACCAGAGAGACCAGAACTGACCCAGACCACTCCCACCAGATAGTGTCTATGGCCAAGGGGCCTGCTCCCCTGCCCACACCTTATTGCTGCCCTTGTTTTGAGTCACTCGTGCACTAAATTCAACTGCAGTTGCAATGTTCTCTTTAACCTTTATGAGGTCTTTCATAGTGCGTATCCACAGACCGAAACAATGTATTGCAAGTGTGTTACATGTACCATCTCAGCTGAGGTGCATAAGACTCCTGGGCTATGTCTACACTTGCACGTTTGGTCGACTTAAGGAAACTTAAGTCGACCTAACTTAGTCCTTGTCCACACCAGGCTTTCATTAAGTCGACTTAAGAAATTCAGCAGGATATATTGGTCTGTTTATTTTTACCATAAAATTATGCTCATAGACTCAAAGGTCAGAAGGGACCAGTATGATCATCTAGTCTGACCTCCTGCACAATGCAGGCACAAAATCTCGCCCACCCACTCCCACAATAAGCTTCTAACCTGTGACTGAGTTATTGCTGTTACGTGGAATCAGTCTGGTACCATAAAGCGTGATGCTGGCCACTTTTCTCTGACTTAATTTGGAACTACTTCAGCCCTGGTTTTGAATAACAAGGTTTACTTCAGCATGCTGAGTACACCACGCAATTGATTTTTAAATCTGTGAGTTGGGGACTTCATGGAATAATTATCACATTACTGGGGCCAAAGTCTGAAGTCGCTGGAGTTGCCCAACCTTCTTCAGCTAGTTGATAATATGTGTCCTACTCTCTGACATCTTGAGCACTAGTGAAATCCTGAGTCAGGCATAGTGTAGTTTCACAGAAATTGTAAATTATGTTCATCACAAACCCACCACACAATTTAGCACGATTGGTAATCTCTTTTTGAGAGTCTCATTATTGCAAAGGCAGGGATGTTACAGGTGAGGATTACTCTGCATTATCTGAGGAAGCTGTACATGCTGTCTTAAACCAACACTTACTTTCACAAATACCAAGGGCTTAGTACTGGAAATAGTTATGCCCAGGAGTAACCATATCCTCCTTGGTAGTTCCTTGAGCCTTTGTATACGTGTTTGCAGGCTGGGGCCCTTCCTTCTCGACTCACTATAAACAGTAAGCTGTTTTATAGCTGCACTCCACTCTACTTTGTGTTTATTTTTAAAGCCTGTAATCTGGCGTGGCTGGATCTTTTATGTGATATGTTTTGTAAATAATAATTCTTTGTTCTGATTTTGCCTCAGCTTCTCTAGTGTTTGAAGTATACTTTAATTTTGTTGTTATTTACTGTGTTTTGAATGGATTTCATAAGTTCTCCTGATCATGCCAAAAAATGTGCATTACTTGTACATTTTGATCGACTCCTTTTCTTTGTCTGGCCACACTCCCACTTGATTTCTAAAATGAACCATGGTGTAGCTAATGAATTACACCACCACTAAAAAAGCAGTTTCTTGTATAAACAAATTTCTACTGTTGGAAGTAAAACCAGATATTTACAGATGGAAAATGAAAGCCAGTTTTACAGTGGTGTGAAAAGGAAATGTGGGGAGTGTACATGGCCATTATGGAGCATGGGGTTAAATATTATTTTCATCCTCTAATTTGCCTGAATAATGCCATCTTAGAACCAAATTGACTTCAGCCCCGCCTGAGCTCTGAAAGCAAGGGAGAGGGAATATTTGCCCCCTCCCCACCCCCGATTTGTATTACTGTACTACCCAAACATCCCAGCCAAGAGCATGGCCCCATTGTGCTAGACCCTGTATGAACAAAATAAGAGACAGTCATGGGCCTGCCCCCAAACAGTTTGCAATCTAAATAAAAAAGACAAAAGTCAGGGGTGGAAACAGACTGGTGAAGCAACTTGCCTAAGGTAACAGCAGACCAATAGCAGAGCTAGGAATAAAATCCAAATCTTCTAGCATCAGTTTAGTGTTGTATCCACTTCCTCCACATTCCTATTCTTGCACTTCCTGCCTGGGGCCAGGCACTAGTAGAGTCCTTATACTCAGGAGGCAAAAGATCCTCATAAACTTTGTGCTGCTGTCCTCTCTAAGGAGCAGATCTGAAGTAACTGAAGCAAATAAGAGTCTTTCTGTTAACTCCAGTGGACTCTGGATGAGTCCCTAAGGAGGGAAAAAAGGTGATGGAGCTAGTCAACAAAAGGGAGCTTCACCCTCTTTGAGGGGGACACTATCTTCTTTGGGAGTTTCTGGGCACATTATATTATTCTGTATTACCATAGCATCTAGGAGTCCTGGTTGTGGATCAGGACCATTTGGTACAGACACATAACAAAGACAGTTCCTATCCAAGTGTAAGACAAGAGGCAATGTATAGATACAGACAGATGGGGGAGTACAATGAGACATTATCCCTCCACATCACCCCCAAGAGGGCATAGAATCACAGAAGATTAGGGTTGGAAGGGATCTCAGGAAGTCATCTAGTCCAATGTTTCTCAACCTTCAGTGGGCTGGGGAACACCTAAAGGTATTAATTACTTTAAGTGGAACACCTAATGAAAACATTCTCAAAAAAGCTGGTAACAGAGGCAGGAGATTTAAAATGCCTCAGTCGCAGCAAAGATTCTGGGAGTGCGTCAACGTCCGCTGCCACGCACCTGGAAGCTTTTCTGTGGCTGGGACATTAAATTGCTCCTCCTCCTCCCCACTCAGTCCCCCCAACGGGGAGGGGTCAGGTGGGTCATGGAACACCTGCACTATGTCTGAGGAGCACCAGTGTTCTACGAAACACCGATTGAGAAACATGGATATAGTCCAATCCACTGTTCAAAGCAGGACCCACCAAAACTAAATCATCCCAGCCAGGGCTTGGTCAAGCTGCACCTTAAAAACCTCTAAGGATGGAGATTCCACCATCTCATCTATCTGGTGCGAGAGAGGAGGCAGCATTTTTACTGGTCACAGTCTTGCACCTCATTTTTTGTTGATGGGGTAGGAGGGGAGCCTTGCCCTGTCCTCTCTGCAAGAAACCCCATCTGTTCCTGAGCCCCTAAAGTCTCTCTGTCCATTGGACCCTTCCAAACCTGTAACAGCCCAGGCCAGGTGGAAGGATGGGCTAACCACTAGGTCCTACTACCCTCCATGGCATCCTGCCCTCTGACAATAACATTAGAACTTCTGATGATAACACAGCCCCAGTGAAGAATAAAAATATGATGCAATAGTGAGAATTAAGACACTCAGCTCATATTTCCTTGCTACTATGGGCATGTGCGCCATCCCCTATTTATTTTACCATAGTTATTTGTATTTCATTTTACATTATTTCTGGTTTTATTGGTATTCATTCATTTCATAACTGACTTGGTGTCTGATTAAAATGCCAGTTTACTTATTTGAAGAAGGCACTTCATATACCAAGAGCAGATAGGTCAATTCATACTTCATGGTATCTCAAAGGTGTTTCATTGTGTATATTAATGATCTCATTTCACACCACCGAAATCAATAGGATGTTGTTATAAAGTTCAATGGGAGTAGGGTCAATGGGCCTACAAAGTTGTAGTTTTTAATGCAGCTGCTACTTTTATTGTTTTACTTTCCTTCTTGTTACCATATACAATGCTCTTTTTAATTCTGGAATCTTGAGAAAGGGCCATTGAGGCCTTGGTTTACGGCAACTCATCTATGGTGACCAACCAATGGCACTCGTGGATCGGTAGAGAAGTCACTGTCATGTGAAGTCAAGTTTTTGCTGTCTTAGGCCCCGATCCTGCAAACATTTATGCACGTTTTAACTTTTCTACTCTCATTTGTCCCACGGTGGAAAGACTCAGAGTATTGAAGTTATTCTGCAGGATTGTGACCCAAAGCATGCTACCTTTACAGTGCTGTCACTCTTTTTTAGCTGGGAAAGAGTGAATCTAGAAATCAGATTTTTTCCATTGTGATTTAGAAACATTGGCAATGATGCAATCTAACTTAATCTGGTGAAACCAAAATAACTTATTTTTACTTGAACTCTAATCACGCGACATAACAAAAAATTGGAATTCTTCTGCCATGCAAAAGACCTGGCTTTTGGTTGTCAGAGTGAAAGAAGTTACAAGTTCTGTGGAAGCACTCTAATGAGATCACGAGCAACCTGCCTCACATTGCCAAACAGCATCATTTCCTACCAATTAAAAAGCAGCATTAACTGGTTGTAATAGGCGTCATGTTTGTTGTTTCTGGGACAGAAATATGGTATACAGGCAGTTAGGCCTGTAAGGTATCACGGTGTAATAAAGAGACTTACTGCTCCACCAGAAGTCCGAAGAGCACATACCATACCAGAAAAGTAAAAACTTCCTGTAGATCTGCACTTGATTTAAATTGACCAAATGTTATTGCCTGAGAGGGAGAAATATTGGTTACGGGCTTCCCTTCACCCTCCCAGAGGTTAGTTGGTTGGTTGGTTGAATGCTTCAAAGAGTCATTCATGGCCAGTACAATGTGAGAGCTGGTCTTCTTGAGGTATTTCTTTTCGGGGGGAAGGTGAAAGTATCACAGGAAGATATGATCATGTATTATTTTGGCCACATGACACGTTACTGGAAGTGCAAAAAGCCCACATAAACCAACCACCAAGAACAAGATTGTTGGGTTTATCCAATTCCCATGGAAACTGTGTGCATTGCTCTAATTACTAAACCTGTTTTTATGGTATTAAAACTAAAAAATCCGTACACACTTCCATACACTCCCTTCTATCTGGTCATGGGATTCGTGCTCACCATAATGGTTTGGTATTTGCAGCATGGTTGGGGAAAGGAAAGAGATGTGCAGGATCTATAGGTCACAAATAAACGTATCATGTGAATTTATCCAAATTGTGACATATCCTGTGTGACTGTTGGCTTGAAATGATAAGGAAACACCTATTTTAAAAACTGTGAAGTATAATTTTAAAAAATTAGCTCTGTTGCAGTCATGTGCCCCAATCAATTTATTGATAATCACACCGTTAAAACATCCAAAGTGCTCTTGATTATTTTTCCCTTTATGTAGATCTGCTTTTAAAATGGAAAAGCTTACGTAAATGCATCTTGTTCTTCAGATTAAGCGTATTAGATCTTAACTGAGCTGGTTTTAACAACATTTCATTGGACTCCTGCTATAGCAGACAGCCCTTCAAAGACTGACAAATATTTCATGGTTTTGTTTTCTTTTCAGCTGACCCCCTGGTTGGAAGTATTGCCACTCAGTATATGACTAACAGAGCAGAGCATGACAGAATGGCCAGACAGTGGACCAAGAGATATGCTACATAGGAATCTACTATAGAACATGCTGGACCTGTGCAAGCACATTCACTAAGTGCATCAATAGTCCTTCCCTTTGTTCTTATTTTTTATTCAATTTTGAACAATTTTGTGACAAAAGTTTACCGTTCCTTTCTCCTTTTTTTATTTTTATTTGGGTTTTTTTGTTTGTTTTATTTTGTTTTGTTGGTCGGTTTGGTTTTTCGTTCTGTTAACTTGAAAGTTGCTTCCCTCAAATGTAGACAGGGAATTTTGGTTATCGGTGCAAAGAATGTTGGATCTGTAATAGTATATAGAGCTTTGTCACAAAGCTTTGTATTGATGTGTGGTTTTTTCCTTTCATGTGGTCTTTGGGAAAAGAAACAAATTCAGAATTATATCTCGTTTCTACTTAAATGTAGTGTTTAGGGTTATTTTTTTGTACTGAAGTCTTTAATGGTGGGTGCATGCTACTGGGAACAAGTTTTGTATAAAATCTCAAAATCAAGAATCACTGTGCATTACTAAGACTGTGTTTATCACTAGCCTTCTGTTTCCCACACAAAAGGCTATTGGGTTGAACAAAATAATATGTATTTTGATTTACTTAAAAAAAAAAGTGCTTGTAAATTTCTTAGGGACCTGCCACTTTTGACTGTGGATCAGTTGATGTACACTTGTATTATTAAAGCACTCAATAAAACACTGTGGCTGATAAATGCACTTTTTGTAAGACAGTGCTTTTGCTTTTTGTAGTGTGTGAATGGGATAGCTCTGCATGCAATGAAACTCACATAATATCCTTGCAAGTGAAACCATTATGTTTAGTACTTTTAATTTCTCCTTGACAATAAATTCCTTAACATGTAGAATTTCTCAATAAACTCTAGCTTAAATATAAGGGTTTTTTTAATATATTACATAAAAAGCTACCCTGTTACACATTGGTGCCCAGCTACCCTGAAAACTCCTCTATATCTTCTTTTCTACATCCATCTTGTTGTTATAGTTAAAACAGTTGGCTACAAAAAGAAGCCCACAAAGAAAGTAGATTATGGGCTGATAATTTTGTTCAGCAGGGCTCATTTTTCCTTTCCCCTGGCTCTTGTATTTGTAAAACCAACTGTTATTTTTAAAAAATTAAATCAAGGTTTTCAACAGCAAAATTGAGCCTAGGGCACCACTCATTCCCTGCACGTTCAATGGCAAGGGTATTTCTATTCATATTTGACCTTCAGGCTAATTTTAGGTATGCAGCCGTAGAAGGAAAACTTCTACTCAGCTAAGGAAATGTGTGGGTGTTGTGATTTGGAAAATATATACTCTGGTGCTGATTCTAAATGCTCTTTGTGTTACAAAAGCATATTGGAAAATCCCTGTCTCTTATAATTAAACATTACAGCTGCTGCATGCAGCATGCTTCCTCTCTCATATAAAATAACTGTTAAAGTCTTTGGAGCTCAATACCTATGTATATGAGACACTAATGTTATATGAGAATCTGGTCATCTCAGAGCTCACAGCTTCATTGCCAAGATGGGGGGAGCGGGGGGGGGGGGCAGATGGTAGAGGGAGAAGTGGTTTGTATCAAATGTCCTAAATGTTCTACATTTAATAAATAGTATAAAACTGTCTATTAACAAGTAAGTGTGTGTAGTGGAAAGTATATTATCAGGTTTTTAAATTGGAATGTCACTTTTTTTTCTGTCCTGCTTTAATATTTATTGTGAATTCATCCAACTTTTGTTAATGTTTTTTTTTAAATTCCCTAAATTCATTTGCATCTTAACTCTATTATTAGAAAATTTACAAAGCATAAGCACGATGTACTGTATCATGTCAAAGAAATCTAATTTGTCAGAGCCATGGAAATATTTATATACTTACACCTTTACGATAATTTGGTAGGACTAAAGAAATAATCTCAATCTGTTCTATTTTGTGATATATGTCTGAGACCTTGAAGCATTGTAGATTCACCACTGTGTGTGTTTGGCATTTTATCTGTTTAAAATAAATATGTGTGTGGTTTTGAATAACATTAGGCAAAAGCTTCCTAATTTTAAGAGAAGTAGAGCGGTCTCCTGGAATAGTCTGTTACTTCCTTGTCTAGAAAATGCTCATTATCTGTGGTCGCTTTCTCCACAACTTTTTTCTTTTTAAATTAACTAAAAAGGGGCGAAGTTCACAAACAAAATAAAATTACATTAGCCACTTTGCTGTTAATATTCAGGTCAATGTAAAGTCCTAGATGTATGACAGCTGTGTCTTAGTTTGAATATCACTGGAATGCTGATGGCAGGAGAACAGGAAGTGCAATCAAGTCCCGGGAGGCAAAAGACTAAGAGGAAATAATTATGGAGGTAACACATTGCACTGAGGATGTTAATCCAGGCTTCCAATGTCTCCAGTCCTCTAAACATCCTGCATTGCCTTTCCTGGGGAAAAGTGAAAATCTACCGGTTGCAGTTTGCAAGAGGTTCAGCAAAGCTCACTTCCACTCACATTCACACGTCTTCACCTCTCCAAAATTTTGCATGCAGTGCGGGGTCCCCTGTACCACCCAAAACTCAAACTGAAAGTTTTGTATGAAACCATGTGAACCTGGCAAAGTCAGTGTAATGACAAAGTCAACAAAACTCACTGGTTTCGCCTCTGCTGTCTCTCAAGCGTGGCAGGCCCTCCCATTGAATGTGCTCCTGTCAAATCTGTCCTTCAAACTCTCTTCTCCTATGATTCCTAAACAATGGTGTTGCTGGGCTTGCACCACTAATGTGCAGGCCCCTTTTGTCTCACTGTTACCTTGTGTCTATTTGATGTTCCTATCTCGTCTCTTGTTTTATAATTAGATTATACGATCCTTGGGGAAGGGACTGTCTATATTTGTACAGTGCCTAGCGTGGTGGAGCTCTATTCTGTGAATGGGACCCCAACCTGCTACCTCAGTAATTATTTTCCCTACAGCTCCAGTCCTGGTCTTTTGATGGTGAAAGCCAAATGGCCTTCTTTCTTTCTCCTCTCGGGCTTTTAAGGGTGGCCGACTGATTGTTACCTACTCCTTTCTTCTAATTTCTCAAAACACATCTTCTGAGGAACTGGCAGTCATTCCACCATTCTGCAGCAGGAGGACCAGCAGATAAACCCTCCTTGCCATGCTGTTACTGCTGCTTGGAGGCTCTCTGGAATTCAGATGCTAGATCATGCATTATAGGATTAAGAGATCGCTGACATCTAAGCAGCCTCCACCTGAAGAGAATAGAGATGGGCAGAGTAGAAGGGTATCATCCTCCTTCTTCCCAGAAGACAGTAAGTAGCACAGTGAAGGGAAGGTCCTAGCCAAGGAAAAGCAAAACACCAAACAAGGAATAACACATTTGATTTTTAATTTTAGCCAGAAACCTCCCCTGCTGTAGCCAAACCTCAGAAAAACCTATTGGCAGCTGTGGTGTATTTCAGCTCCATAGAGTAACTTAAAACCAGGTGAATTTTGCCAGGATTTAGCATTTTTACAAACTCTTACAACCAAGTGATATTCTGCTGTGGGTTCTTCTGATCTTAACTCCAGTGTGTACTGCATCTTAATAGAGAGATTGCACTGCAGACCACCTCCCCCTTTCCTATTGGTAGTTTTATCACATCCCCATGGCAACTATGGCAATTGCTGACATTAAATACAATATTAGGGGAAAAAGTATGTATCTTTTGCGGGTTTTGGTGTGATAAATGCTTTGTCCTTTTTTAAAATAAATAAATGAATCACACTATCTCCTTTGCTCTGCAATTCACTTCCTTATTACATCTGGTCTGTTTCTCCTAGCTGTAAACAAGGAGCAGACCCAACATCATGGGATCAGCCAGTTCTCCATGTCTCACAGCAATAGGGTGACCAGATGTCCTGCTTTTATAGGGACAGTCCCGATATTTGGGGCTTTTCTTATATAGGTGCCTATTACCCTCCACCCCCATCCCCATTTTTCACACTTGCTCTCTGGTCACCCTAGAAGTGCACAGTGGACCTCTAGTAGTCCATAGAGCACAGTTTGGGAAACTTCATGCCACACAGTAGCAATTTCAGAGGTGTCTGCATCATTAAAAGTAAAGAAAAAAAACCAGATCATTTCTTTTTTCAGGAGCTTGGCAAATGAGTATAAAACGACTGTAAAGCAAAGAGCCAATGTGTGCACTTGCCCCAGACATATCATTTTGTCTTTAAAGGACAAGCTGGATTTTTTTTGTCATATTAATTCACTCTCTTGGTGTATTTTAAAGAATATTTTTTTGTATTTTAAAGAATTTTGGTTTCTATTAATATTTTTCTGAAATATATCTCCCTTCTCCAGGATGTCATTCAAAATCACCATGGCACTTTCTAAAATTGTTTAAATATAGATTTGCTATATTTGCTCCAGAATTAGATAATGTTTAACAATGTGGTTTTACTTTGTAGAATGACTCCAATGGGTGCAAAGAAAATCCTGCAATATGGTCCCGATCCTTCAGTGAGATGCATGAAGACAGAGGCTTATCCCTGTGTAAAACCTCCCTGAAGTTGTTAGAGCTCTGCACGAGCACAGAAGTCTGCTTACACACTTTCACTGCAGGCTCAGGGTTTAAATCTGTAATTGGCTTCTTCTGAGCCATTTTAAGTGCCATGTCAGTAGTTTGGAGATGTTTTTAAAATTACTCCTATCAATAAAAAGTGGACAGGAGTAATTACCTTGAAAGCTTCATCGTTTTCTCTAGTGACCTATGAATTTATTTTAGAGGAATCCTAGAAACATGGACCTCACATGAAGTAGTAATTTCAAACAATACAGGGAAAAAAGTAGGCAACAGAACTCCAATAATAGTTGATAAGGAAGTATTCACTAATTTTGATAAAGGAAGGAAAAGGAAATAGCGGAGGGAGATTGGAAACTGCAAAAGCATCAGTAGACATTTTAACATTTATGAATCCCAATATATATAATTACATTAAATTCATCTAAATTGATAAAATAAAAAAGCATAAACCACGTTCCAGTCATAAACAAGCTGAAACAAAAAATAAAAGGCTGTCCACTATGGAGACAACTCCTCTGTAGCACTACACATCACTGTATTAAAATATGTAATCACTCCATCACTGCCACCAGCCACATGAGGCTGTGATTTAGTTAGGCCCTAATCCTAAAAATATTTATATCCACCAGTAACTTTATGCACTTGAGTAACTCCCTTGAGTTACTAATCAAAAAAAAGTTATTAAAACATTAGTTTCCCCACAGATGAGCACTAATTTATAAAAATTATTCCCCCGGTTAATTAGGAAAAAAACCTTGTTAAAAAGCAGCTAAACTATTTTTGGAAACATTTAGAAGAAATAAAAATTTCATTTCTGATTCTGAGCTCTTCATTGCCAAACTCCTGCCCTTTAAAGTGCCTCCTCCCACAAATGGTCCCTCGCCTCCTGCCTCCCAGGAGGCAGCACCAGCCCATTAACACGTGCCCGTATCTCAACACCATCCTCTGGCCAAGAGCAAGGATTGGATACAAGTCATCACTTTAACTGAGAACTCAACTTCCAGCTTTTAGCTGTTGCCTTCGTAATAGTTCCACCTTTGTCTAGCCCACGGAGTTAATATGAGAGAATGGGATTGAAATTCTAACCCCCTCCACGCCAGACAAGGAGGAATCTCAGGCTCTTTTCTTGACCCTGGTGGAAAAGTACAATATATTAAAGTGAATTTAATTCTTACAGACTATGTCTACACTGGCAATTTAAGTTGATTTAAGGAGCCTTAAGTCAATTTAAATTAAGCCACGTCCACACTAGACTTTCATTTAGTCGACTTAAGAAATTCCTTAAGTCGACTTAATAACTACCACTCATTAGGTCGACTTAAGCCTCCTTAGGTCAACCTAACCCTTCCCTAGGTTGACCTAAGCCCAGTGTGGACACATAAGTCCACTTCGTTAAGTCGACGTAAGGGCAGTTAGGTCAACTTAACAAAGTGGACTAAGTCGACTTACAGTGTTGCCACTTGTTAAGTCAACTTTAATAAGATCAATTTTAAGTCAACTTAAAGTCAACTTTATTAAAGTCGACTTAACAAAAGTCGACTTAACTTTTCTAGTGTAGACATAGCCATAGAAGGGACTAGATGGACAGCACAGGGTTTAGAAATCTTCTGTTGTTCCACCAGTGAGTTTCAGCCATGGCCCGGAGGGACTCCCTCTAGGCTAGTTCATTTGCTGTGTCATTCCCATGCAGTGCTTAGCCTCTCTGCTGAGTTTGCTAACAAAGGCCTGATCCTACATACACTGATGCTGAACTTAATAGCAAGTATTTATGTGTAATATCTACCCCCATAGACTTCTGTTGCCATAGCTCTGTCAATCAGGGGTATCAAGAGCTGTGATTCCTGACTGACAAAGCTGAGCGGGGCTGGCAGAAGCCTGTAATGTAGATGCAATAAAACTGCGTTTTTACCAGTACAGCTTCTGTCACTTGGTGTTGTGGAAAAACAGGAGCAGATAAGCTGTAACAGCAAAAGCACAGTTTTAGCAATGTAATCTACAGTCACCTTTGCTCTTATAGTATAGCAGTAGTCTCATATGGGCAAAGAACTCCTAATGTAGACATAACAAAAAAGTGTTCATAAAATCAAGGCCATAGGAAATGGACTGAAACCTCCTGCCAATTCATTTTGCATGGTCTACAAAACAGCCTTCAGATGGTAACAATGTGGGCTTGTGATGGCTCTAGACTCCAAACCTGAACAAGTGAAGTCAAGTGAGAAACTCCAGAATCCATTAGCAACCTCCTGAGTTACTTGGTTTCACTCAGCCCATTGTTAAAATCTTTTTGCACTGGACAAATCTCCATTTTATTTATAAGGTTTGTAAAGGCAAAACACCTGCTAATTTTAAATAATCCCAAAATGCTCAAGCATTTGCAGTGGGTTGGAATAAAATAGCAAGGTGTGATGATGGATTGCTTACACTGTTGGGCATTTATAAATTACCAGGAAGAAAGGGGAAGTCTTGTATTATGGTCATGTGAAGAAAACAAGTTTTATTTCCATCTGAATAATATATAAGGAGTCATCAGAATTAGTCTCACTTTTTAACTCATTTCCTTGGGTACCACGAAAACAGAGTTAAACTGATTTTGTTAATGAAGGCTTTCACCTCAGTTTCAGTAAAAGACCCTCATATCTAGAAAGAATGGCCCCTTATGTCTGTGCAGATTCTGACTGAAATTAATAGGGCCCTTTGGGGGCATAAGGAACAACCCACCCAGATGAGCACCTAGATTCTTAGATCTCCTGCCTGCAGACCCCTTACACGTCTGGTTAACTTTACAAACAACTACATACAGTGGTTAAAGTATAATTTGACGGGCCCTGGAACCCTCCTAATGTCCAGGCCCCCTTCCTGTATTGTCTGGGCCCCTTTCATGCACGTGTGGGCCCCAGCCCAGATAGGCATTTGCAACCACTTCTCAGTACCACATGCATCGGTTATCGCTCCCTAAAAATATTTATAATTTTATATGGTATTTATGTCTATAGCAATTATTGTCACACACTAGCAAACACTGCATCACACAATAAGTATTGTGATTAACAACGGTGGGGTGTAGGACTGCCAGCAGCCAGAGGAGGATGGAACAAGCGTGCCGCTGGATTTTTCTATTTTTAGGGGCCCTGGAACTCTGGTCCCTCAAATGTGTGGGTCCCGGAACTGCGTTCCAGTGCGTTCCCCGTTACTTTAACCCCTGGCTACATACAATGCATAAAGCAAAGTATATGTGGGGTGGGTTGGTTGGTTGGGGGTGGGGCTGGTTTTGTTTTGTTTTCCAGGATTAGCTCCTTACACAGTTGTTTTTTGGCTCCCTCCCAATTCATCAGTGTCTTGTGTCAAAGTAGATGAATAATTTCAGCAGGGGAAAAAAAGGTTAAAAAGGACATTCAGTCTGGTCTTGCAGACACTGTCCACATGTTCAACTTTATTACCATGAATTGCCCCAATAAAGAGACTATATTTGGCTACGCCAGTTTTGTCCTCCCAGCTGGTCGCCCTTGTATATTCGTTTTTAAAACACCTCTTTTAATAACAGGGCCTGTCCTCAATGGCATTTTTTAACAGACAAATTTATTTTTAACAAATATTCCCCAGTAGTATTTGCAACCCAGCAGTGCAGCATTGAGACCCTGAATGTAAAACTGATTATGCCCAAAAGTTAAATTGCCTTACAGGCATTGATTTTCATTGTCCATGCTGACAGAAATGCAAAATATAAAAAGCACAGTGGAAAGTAAATTCAATTTCTAATAATCTAAGGTAGCATTAGTAACATAGGTTGCATTGATTGACCATATATGATTTTTAAGCTAACAGTGGGCCTTTGAGCACTTACACACTGCTTGGAGGCAGAAAAACCTTGCTTCATAGTTGACAGGAAGAGAGCTAGAATTTTTTCCTCCAGCACAGCAGCCTTTCAGCTGCTTCCTCTCAAGCAATGATTGCCATCAAACCCTGCCATGAAGCTGGGGGAGGGAGGACGGGAATGCGGCTGAATTCAGCTGTAGTGAGATAATTGGGTCATTAATGAGGAACTATAGGAAGGTAGAGTGCTTGAGCAACAGAGAGTAGCCAAGGTTCTTAGGGTTTTGAAAAATTCCTAATGGCAGAATTCTTCTTCTGTTTATTGAAATGTGGCTAGAAGAAGCCTTTTTGCCTGTCTTCATTTGGACTAGTTTGCTGAGCTTGAATGCATGTAACTTGTTTTGCTTGCCCTGGACTCAGCTAACCTAGTGTATCCCAGAAACGTACGTCAGTGATTATATGTCAGTGGGGGTTACGTACTTATGCACTGCATAATGTTACAGGGCCCAAAACTGAAGGATGGGTGACTAACCACCCTGCAAATGCTGTAACTGTTTAAAATGGTGCAGGTACAGTGGGGGAGAGGGGCAGATGTTTTCTTCTTTGGATATGGCAGATATGCATAAAAATAGGACTACAGAGTCGCATGCTTTATTGCATCAGTAGGCTGAGTGCAGTGCACACCCCAGGAGCTACTTATATTCCTTCAGCCCTCAAACATGATCCCTGTGTGCTACCCTCCCATCCTCTGTTTTGGGGACTCCTACAATTCCCACCCTAATTTTCTCCCTGCCAGGAGCTCTCCCTGCTTCCTTACCCTCCCATGGCCCTCTGTACTATTGTTCCCAGCCAAGGATTCCAGTGACTCCAGTCTCCCCTTTCCTCTATGCCAGCAGCTCTGTGTGTTCCCTCATTGCCCCCCCCCCCCCCCATACTTACTACTTGTCTTTTTGGCTGTGAGATAAAGTCTTCCAAGTCGTACCACTTTAAACCTGTAGTGGGAGGGTGGGCAGAATTGTGATGGGGGAGCATTGTTCTGTGGGAATGTGTTAACTGCTAACCCAATACAAGGAGCTCCATGTGTTCCCCATTTTCCTCTTCCAGGTGTAAAATTTCACCAAAAACAATTGGGTGCTGCCCGCTGCTGCCTAGAAAGTTTCCAGGAGAGACAGAGAAATGCCACTGAGTTCAGTGTAAGATCTCGCTTCATTCAGCCACAAAAAAAGGTAGAACTCTATATTTACCCCCCTGGTCACTAATGTATTTCAAGTGATTACATATGTAATGTTGCATGTAGTGGAATTAGTTCACCTTAAAGGATATTTATTATTGGAAGTGTCCCCTAGAGAGCAAACTTTATTTATCCAGCTAGATCTGCAGAAGTGACATTTATGCTGTGCTGAGGGAGAGATTTTTGAGTAAGAAATGCATGTTGTGGCTCTCCTTGCCAGTCGAGGGAACGGAAGCTTTCAGAGGAGTGGGTGGTAGTTCTCTTGGTTCCTTTGTTCATCTTCTGGCAGTTGACTCCAGTCCCACAAACACTTGTGCTTCCTAGTACTGGGGTGTGTGTGTAGTCAGGATGAGAAAACAAGGGGGCATCATCCTCTTCTGGTACGTACATGTACCACCTACATGTAGACTGCATAGAGAGAACCTTTTTGTTCAGCCTATTTGCAGTTGGGTGGCAGAACTGGAGATGAAGGAGCAACAAATCACAGCATGGAAACAAACCGCAAGGAAGCTCCTGTCTTCTTGGGAGCAGCATATTTTAATTGCAGTTCTATTTTAACGCAGTTTCTAGGCATCCTCTTAAGCTGTCTTATCTTTCTGTCAAGGAAAGAAGTAGGTTCATCCCAAAAAGAAGAGACTGAGGCTATGTACACACGAGAAACTTGTCCCGCAATAAGTTATTGCGGGACAAGGAAAACGCTATAAATATAGCGCTTTCTCGTGTACACACGTGCTGTTTCTTTCGCAAAGGAGCATTCACCGTGTGAATGCTCCTTTGTGAAAGAAGAGCAGTGGATGGTGGGCACCTGTCCCACCATGTACTGCCCACAGCCAGCCCCCTAGCCCAGCTGCAGGGCTTCCGGTGGCAGCGGGGGCTGCATTGCCAGCCCCCGCTGTCATCCGAAGCCCCGAGGCTGAGCTGGGGGCTGGCCTGAACCAGCGAGGGTTCGAGCCGGCCCCCCAGCTCAGCTCCCGGGCTTCGGGTGTCAGCAGGCACCGTGGAACAGCTGTTTCGCGATAATGCTACCACTCTCGTTTTGAGTGGTTTAACTGTTGCGTGGCAAGAGGGTGTTGCCGCGCAACAGAGAAATTGATCGTGTGTACTCTATTGGCTTTATTGCGTGGTAAGGAGCCTTACTGCGCAATAAAGTGATCGTGTGTACATAGCCTGAGGCCTTGTACACACGATCAGATTATCGCGCATTAAAGCTCATTACCGCGCGATAGCAACAACGGCGTACACACGTGCAACAGGGCTCTTGCGCGTTAAGTGCCTTGTTGTCGCGCAATCCAACAACCACTCCGACGAGAGTGGTAACAGCTGTTGCGGATCATATATTGCGCGTTTGAGCTCGTGTGTACGCTTACCGCGCATTGACTGGAGTCCGGAACTGTCCCAGCATTCCCAAGTCGTCCTCTCTGGTCTCCCCCCCCACCCGCTCTGTGGCCGTGACGAAACTGTCCCCGCCCTGCCCCGAACTTATTCCCGGGATTTTCAAATTTCAAGTCTGTTTCACTTCCTGCTCTCTTCCTCGTGGAGTGTGTTTGTGCTCCGATCATCAGTAGCAATGGCGGCCCGCCGTGGAAGACGCGCACCCCTTTGGAGCACAGCAGAGGTGCTGGACCTGATCAGCATCTGGGGAGAGTCCGCCGTGCAGGCGCAGCTACGCGGCAGCAGGAGGAATTATGACACATTTGGCATAATTTCTCGGGCCATGTCAGAGAGAGGGCATGATAGAGACACAGTGCAGTGTAGATCAAAGGTGAAGGAGCTCAGAATTACCTATCACCGAGCGAAGGAGGGAAACCGCCGTTCTGGATCAGCGCCTGCAACATGCAGGTACTATAAGGAGATAGAAGCCATCCTCAGCGGGGACCCCACAACCACTGCCAAAAGTCCCGTGGACACTTCAGCCCCTCCTCGTCCGGTGATTGCCAGAGCCGAGCAGGATGAGGACGTTGTTGAGGAGGAGGAGGAGGAGGAGATGGAGGATGACACGGAGGAAAGCGCAACCGCGTGTAGCCAGGAGCTCTTCAGCAGCCCCGCTGAGACGTCCACCCAAGGCTTGAACTGCAGCTTGTTCTCTGAGGCGGCAGAGGGGGGTTCAGGTAAGTTTCTCCTTCATTCAGCTCTGCTCCTGCTAAAATATCATTGTCTGGGGTGGGGGTGCTTGCGGGTCCCCGCTCTGCACGCTATTTACTCTGCATTCATTAGCAGGGCATCAATACAAGCAGTGATTGTAAAATAATCATCTGCATTTAGGTCAGAAAAGGTTTCCTCGATGTACCTCCAGAGCCTAATACTCAGGTTAGATGGGAGAGCGTTTGTGTCTGCGCTCCCAAAGACGGACACTCTGCCTCTCCAGCTGCAAAGCACAGCCCTGGGAACCATGGCAGCACACAGTGCAGCAGCATACGGTCCCGGCCTGCTACCGGCGGCATGTAGGAGATGTATTCTAGATGGAAGGGGCACTCTGAGGAGAGGGATATTGGGTTCCATCTGTGTGCCCTCTTCCGATTCTTAGCCCCCGGTAAGCCGTCTACTAGAATGTACCTTGTCTGCTTCAGCGCAGCGTAGTGTGTTGACCGCCCTGTACCTTCCAGTGGAATGTGCTACTGGAAGGTTACATTGGCTATCTATGCTATGTGTTAACAATGTCTATATTGTTATTTTTGTATTAGAATTGAGCTTCACAAGGCCGGTGTCTACCCCAGCTGACCGAATGAGAAACATTAGGCGGCGTTCTCGAAGAAACAGGGAGGATATGTTTAATGACCTGCTGAAAGCAACACAAGAATCCGCAAGGGAGAATAGAGCCTGGAGAGAGGAATCCCAGCAGAGGAGGCAGAAACACAGGGACGAACTGATAAGCGTCATGAAGGAGCAAACAGAACTGCTAAAGAACATGATAGCTTTGCAGTCCCAGGCGATAAATGTCCGGGCTCCACTCCAGACAGTTCAGCCGTGTATGCCTCCCACACACCGCAGTCCCTCAAAGCATTTCTTTGAAGGCCACCCTCCACCCCGGTACAGGACAACATCCAGCCCCCCCCCCCC
>ML685787.1:18841657-18885273 GCA_007922175.1 Pelusios castaneus
CCCCCCCCCCCCCCCCCAAGCTACTTTTACGAGACCCGGAGCTACACCAACCTGTAACCCCACCCCCATCTTTCAGGTTTCAATAAAAACAGTAACAAAAACTTTGAAGAATGCATTTATTTATACACATTACTGAAATGATCCTAAGGTGCACCTCATGCGTCATGTAACTTAACTAGGGAAGGGCATCATTGAAATGCTCCCTGAGTGCCTCCCTTATGCGAGCAGCTTCTCCTTGTGCCACCCTAATACTCCTAGTGGCTGGCTGCTCGAATGCTTCCTCGAGGCGCTGTGCCTCCGTAGCCCACGTAGGGGAAAACTTTTCTCCCCTACTTTCACAAATGTTATGGAGGACACAACATGACGCAATCACGGCAGGGAACTGGTCCTCCGCCAAGTCCAGCCTCCCATACAAACAGCGCCAGCGCCCTTTTAAACGGCCGAAGGCACACTCCACAGTCATTCTGCAGCGGCTCAATCGGTAATTGAACCGCTCCTTGCTGCGATCAAGGTTCCCAGTGTAGGGTTTCATGAGCCATGGCATCAGTGGGTATGCTGGGTCTCCGAGGATGACTATGGGCATCTCCACCTCCCCCACTGTTATTTTTTGATCAGGGAAAAAGGTGCCCCCTTGCAGCTTCCGGTACAGACCAGTGTTCCTGAAAATGCGGGCATCATGCACCTTTCCCGACCACCCAGCATTGATGTCCGTGAAACGACCCTTGTGATCCACGAGTGCTTGCAGCACCATGGAGAAGTAGCCCTTCCTGTTTATGTACTCCGTCGCGAGATGGTCTGGAGCCAAAATAGGGATGTGTGTGCCATCTATGGCTCCCCCGCAGTTAGGGAATCCCATGGCAGCAAAGCCGTCCACAATCTCTCGAACATTGCCCAATGTCACTGTCCTCCGTAGCAGGATGCGATTGATGGCTTGGCACACTTGTGAGAGGGCTAATCCGACGGTGGTCCTCCCGACTCCAAACTGGTTTGCAACGGACCGATAGCAGTCGGGAGTCGCCATCTTCCATACAGCAATCGCAACACGCTTCTCCACAGTTAGGGCTGACCTCATGTTGGTGTCTTTCCGTCGCAGGGCAGGGGCCAACTCTGAGCACAGTTCCAGAAAGGTTGCTTTCCGCATTCGAAAGTTCTGTACCCACTGCTCGTCATCCCACAGCTGCATAACAATGCGATCCCACCACTCGGTGCTCGTCTCTCGCGACCAGAAACGGCGTTGCACCGTGTGCAGATGATCGGTGAAGGAGCTGAGCAACGCGGTGCTGTTGCTCTGCATGGCATCGATCAGCCCCTGCTCCTTGGTGTCCTCATCTGACTCGGAGCTCATTGCGTACTGAGCAACAAGCCGAGATGTATTCAGAATGTTGAAGGCGACAATGGAGATCATAGCAGGATCCATGCTGTCGCTGTAGCGATTGATTGCAAGTGGTGCGTTGCGTCACTGCAATGTTGAAAATAGGCGCGAGTTGCTATTGGCAACGAGGAAGACGCTAGGGGAACACAAAGCACCATGGGAAACTGAGAGTTTACCCATGGCGCTTTGCGTTCCTTTCCTTCATCCCATGATTCATAGCGCCGATTCAGGGAAAATGGAACGATGGGATAGGTGCCCAGAAGTCATTGCGCTCAACCGCGATAATGCGTGTAATTTTGTTGCGTTGCAGGGAGCAACGTGTGTACGCGTTGTCCCGCAATAAAGGTCACGTGAGTTTTGTAGCGCGATTGCCTTGTTGCGCTTTAATCTGATCGTGTGTACATAGCCTCAGTCAGTGGGCCTACGGGCAGAGAACAAAGAAGGATTAAACTTGAACAAAGTGAGCTGGGATTTTAGGAACTGGATGATCTATTGCTATATTACTATAGGGTGTGGAGTAATTAAATCAAACCCTCTAGTGACTTTCCAGTGTGGGGGGGAGGGGGAAAATGAATTGAACCGTGGTGCTTTCCCTGGTCACACAACATCACCATCCCACACCACATGCTGTCCTGTTAATTAGAAACCATCTGAACACTTGTATGAAAGGCAGCTCTAAAGAGAATCTTTGCAAAAACCTGCAAGAGTGTGCCAAGAATCTCACAATCTGCAGTGCAAGCAGTTCAAAAATCAGAGCCGCCTCCTTAAACCCTCTTCTAACATGCAGTGATTCAGTCAGCCCTAAAGCAGATGGACAGCGCTACTTGGAGAGTCTTCCTTTCTGCAATAGTACAGAGCTGCTGCAGTGGTCCCTGCACACCCGTCTGCCCAGCTGGTGCTGTCAGGGGTGTGGCTAGCAAAAAGAAAATAGCAGCTGGTATAGATTAGACTCACTCGGTGTAGTGGGAGGGGATACAACAAAAGTGACTTTTGCACGTACGGTAAGCTGGTGCCACTTTGCACCAGACCAATCTCTTAGTTAGAAGATCAAAGTATCTTAAAGGCTGACTCATCTAGATAGCTCCTAACAGTAGCTGGGGATTGCCAGCGTGTTGGACGTTGGTGCTCTGTCTTTATACAGAGACAGATGTCTTTAAAGTCATGAGTTTAGGGTGGGTTTTTTTTAAATAATAAATGTTGGGTTCTTTTTATTTGTTTTCTGCTTTTCGGACCTTTAGGATGCATTTGTTTCATGTTCTCAAGCTTTTCTCTACACCCATGAGGATTAGAAAGTTTTTAATGGTTTTTTTTTTTTTTTTTTTTTTTCATTTTAAAGGAAAGCTGCGATTCTTTCACAATCTCCCCTGTTTCAACATTCGTTCTTGTGTGCTTAAATACTTTGACTCAGGGCCTAAATACTCTTTTTGACTGGAAAGGTTTATTATATATAATGAATATATTATATGCTAGTTTCTTAGCATTTCATTTTGATTGATTAAATATGATCTGCCTAGAAGTTATTAGAGGATCCCGATTAAAAATGAGGTCCTTTTACCAATTAGCCATTATTAAATTACACAAAGTACAGGTGTGAAAGAAGGATATGTCTATGCCATGACAGATTAAATGTGATATGTATCTCTTCTGGAATAACAAATTCCTTTTCACTCTACCTACTTGTGCTGTATAAGCAATTCATCATCATCCTGCCACTTTATGCAATCATCCCGAACTCATACAAATCATTTATTTCACTCCCCATATACAAATATACTCAATAGCTCACAGTTAGATTAGAAGTGATCCCTTGGCGTAAAGATGCTCTGTGTTCAGAACCAAAGAACTTTTATTGAAGTCAATCAAATCTTCACTGATGAAACACTAATAGGAACAAGATTGGGTCTTCAGCATTTAAGTGAAAGGGGGTTTTGCTGCGGGTTTTACCAGCAGGAAGATTGGACTGTTAAAGTATGGGGGGAAGCAGATTATTTATAAATCTGATAATGCCTCAGTTTGATCTCAAACAGGAGCTGCGTGGGTCAAGCTTTGCCTCTTCAAGACTTATTTCTGTTTGCAGGTGTCTTGGCACCCTTTATGTAACACAGAATAGCGACGATGCTGTTACATGCCCTAGCTGCATGTGTAGCCTTCATTCATCAAGTTATCTGAGTGCCTCGAATCCGTTAATTAAAATGTCACAACAACTTTCTGAGGGAGGGTTTCCCAATTTTAGAGATGGCAAAGTGAGGCCTGCTAAACTCATGCAGTCCTTAACGTCACAATGGTTAGCTGGCAGAGCCAAGAAATTGAATCCACATCGCCCAAAAGAAAGAAGCTGCGAAAGAAGCAGCACTGTGTACACGAGAAAGCGCTATATTTATAGCATTTTCCTTGTCCTGCAATAACTTTTATCGCGGGACAAGTCTGTAGTGTGTACATGGCCTTAGTGTCTCAGGAATTTTGTCACTTTTTTTCTTCCCAAGTTGAATATTGTTTCTGTGCTGCATCCACAATGTACCTGTCGATTTACATTCGCCTTAGCAATCAGTACGCTTTTCCTGATTGTTCTTGAAATACTTCTCTGATTTTCTCCTTAGCTTGTAGTGAAACTGACTTACAGGATGCTGCTAGGTTTATATGTTCCCATATAACACACCACTTCCTTTGCTCATTTCCTCTCCTTTACCACACAGTCTTAGCACAGGTTACAGTACATGGTAATATATGTGCGGCATTATTTTCTATTTATATCCAGAGATGGCTCTGTCAGTAGTCACAGAAGATAGAGCACTAGATAACATCTGCATAAATCTTCATCCTAAATGAACAAATTGGGGAAATTGCATGTAATAAAAAGATAGTTTCAAACATTAGTGTAAATCAGCTATGCCTGGACTGCACAGAGTGCTCTCTGTATGAACTCCCTGTTGCACTTGTCTTCTCATTGTGTGTAGTTTTGTGCTGCAACTTAATTTCTGTTATATTTTTCTTAATGTATTTTTTAAAAAGTCAATGGGACTTTAGAGCCAAAGTGTTTAAATCACTTTGATTAGGGCTCCTTAATCACTTAAAGCCTAGCAAAGCCAAATGGCAGGACACTTAAAACCCTTAAAATCTAGGCCTTAACCTGTTTGCCTCAGTTTCCTCATCTGTCAAATGGAAGTATTATTAATAGCATCACTCGTAATCAACACCACTTAGATAAACTAGTTAGTATTCTAATAGCACTTGGAAATAGCATAGGGAAGTATTTCCAGTGTTGGGTTTTAGGTAGAGAATTACCTGCTTCAACAACATGAAGCTTTGTTTTGAAAACTATAATGTAGGATGTGACTAAAGGCCCTGATTCAGCAATATGTTCAAGCACAGGCTCCAGTCACGGTCACTTCAGTGAGGAAACTCCTGATGTATCCCCGCATATGGAGACCATTTATGCACTTGGGGTTTACATGCAGATTTCAGGATGTGTTTGACTGGTGCCCTGCATAAGGATGCTTTCCTGAATCAGGGCCCAAATAACATGAGAATTAGGTTGATTTTTCTCTGAGTTTTACAACTATTGAGATGAAGGAATTTTAAGTGTTCAAATGAAATCTATGGAGGCAGCCCACACAGACACTGGGCAGAGGGATCCCCTACTACAGCATTGGGGTCAGCCTGGCCTTGTAGGAAGGAGCAGCAATAATTGGTTCTGAAAGGAAACCCATCACAACTTCGTTAGCCAGCTTCTTCACCCCTTTGAAGAAGGTGGATGGGGAAGTTGTTCACTTGCAGATGAGGAAAGCCTTCCCTTTGTGAAGGTTATTTCTTATAGCACCAGTCTTCCTTCAGGCATTGCTTTGTACACTCTCACCTGTTACAGAAAAGCACATAATTTTACTAAATATGTCTGAGCTGGTGATGTCAGTCCTCTCTGTCTCTGGATATGGAGATAATTGCTAACAATTAGCCTCTGCTGCGTGGCCGAGCAGTGCTCAACAACATTGTAGCTCATATGGGGCAACTACACTGGTACTTCACACATGTATCTTCACTTTGATCTCTGAAGCATCGTGTTTGCTCTGACCCCTGTGCCACTGTGAACTGAATTGATCGCTGGATAGATCTGGACGTGAACAGCCACAGAGTGAATGACAGGATCATGGCTTCTTTTGTGTCAATGCATTGGCATGCAATTAATTGCAAAACATATTCTGCCGAGGGCTAGCTATACCCACCTGCCAGATGTGCCATCAATAAACACAGCCAAGACCTGAATGTAATACCGCTGGATGCTTTCTCCCCATCCTGTGGAGGGAAGGACCCCTCTTTTCCTCGTTCATTGAGGAGCTCTAACCAGATGACAGTAGCTCACAAAGGTTATGTCTACACTAGCAAGTTAGTTCGAATTAAGGAAGCTTAATTCGAACTAACTAAAGCCATGGCTACACTAGGCTTTCATTAGTTCGAATTAAGGGCTTCCTTAATTCGAACTAATAAGTTCGAATAGGGTATTCGAACTAAGGGTTAATTCGAACTAGTTAGTTTGAATTACCCAATGCAGCCATGTAAGTTTGAACTAATTGCTTAGTTCGAACTAACCGGCCCATTGAAATCAATGTAAATCGCTAATTCGAACTAATTTTAGTAAGTGCAGACAAAACCAAAGGATATAACACACAGTGTTGTGATACCCATAAAAATGGTCTCAGCAACTAAACAGATATCAGCTAGAAATGTCGTGGACTCTGATAAAAAGGGACCAATATGATCATCTAGTCTGAGGTTTGAAGATGACATTACTCCAGTGAGTGAACCAATCAGCTATGTCTTTAAAGATTCCTAAGAAAAAAATGGAAAGATGGCCCCAGGCCTTTGGGGGTTTTTTAAGAGTTATATCTAACCTGATAAATCCTAGGCTGTGTCTACACTTGTTTATTTAAGTTGACTTAGCTAAGTTAACTTAACAAAGTCGACTTAGCATGTCCACACTTAAATTTTAAGTCGACTTTGAGGAGACCCTACAAAATCGACCTAGAGCATCCACACTGGATGCCTAGGTCAACTTGTAGAGGTTAGATGGACCTGGGACAGGTCCACGGTGGCAGGGGGGACACCCCTTGCCAAGTGCCAGGCGGCTCAGCCTTTGCCCCATTGTACCTGGGTACAATGGGCCAAAGGGGGACAGGGACCCTGGCAGGGCATAGGTGCAGGGTGGGCAGGGCTCTACCCTGCCCTGTTGGGGGGGCATGACAGGCTCTCCCTGTCCCACTCCCTGGCAGGGAGGGCAGTGAGGAAGCCTTGGAGGCCCCTGAGTCAACTTAGGGGTACTCCACATCTACACTGGCTTATGTCGACTTTAGAATGTCGACTTAAGCAGAAAGTCGACTTAAAAGGAGGTTTTAGAAAGTTGACTTAATTTTTCCTTAAGTCGACTTAAGCAGCTGTTTAAGTCGACTTAAGGAAAGTGTAGTGTAGACGCAGAGTAACTTAAGTCGACTTAAGCAAGCTTAAGTCAACTTAATTCACAAGTGTAGATGCACCCCTAGAGACTGAGAAATCATATAAACAGAGATAGCCAGTAGCTCAGGGAAATGATGCAATATAAAGCTATCATCATCTCTGGACAGACAAAACATTTATAGGTCATCAGGAGGGCTCTTTCTGGAAATATTTTGTCTGAAGGCAGAGCTGACTGCGACTGACCTTTCACAGCTGGCACAGCAAGAAGATAATGTTGCTGAACTGTCAGAACTTATGTAACAAGACCAAATCTCTTCTGGTAAGGAGACTCAAAAGCACAGAGCTTCTCATGACCTACTAATGATGCTCCATGATCCCACCAGTAGGTTACAAATCTGATACATAGTTTGAGAACAACATCTGTGCTATATGTGGCACCTGCTTCCTGGCAACATCCTTTTGTTTTCTCAGTGATAGCTGGTTAACAATCAAAAGTTCAAATTCTCCAAGAATTGGCTTTAGTTACACAGGAAAGAGATGCTTTCATTTCCAATCACAATCTTCTAACATGAACTGTCCAGAGAGGCTCATCACTATTATGTCAATAAATAGTCTGACATCTCATTCATAAATAATACATTCCTATTCCACTTTGTACATTGCTGCTAAATGCACAAATTGGATATTTTACTAACACTGGGAATTTAGTTGAATGTGTGTGTGAATGAGAGAGAAATTTTGCACATAAGAGTCAAAGTGCATATATTCTTTGGTGCTGGCACATTGTAGGTCTCAAACAAAATAAGAATAACACAGAAATGAGATAATCCTTTACATAGAACCATAGAAATGTAGGATTGGAAGGGATCTCATGAGGTCATCTAGTCCTGTCCCCTGCACTTATGGCAGGACCAAGTGCTATCTACACCATCCTTGAAAGGTGTTTGTCTAATCTGCTCTTGAAAATCTCCAGAGTTGGAAATTCTACAACCTCCCTAGGCAACTTATTCTAGTGCTTAACTACCCTGACACTTGTTCAACCTAAATCACCCTTGCTGCAATTTAAACCTATTGCTTCTTATCCTATCCTCAGAGGGTAAAGAGAACAATTTTTCTTCCCTCACCCCGTAAGAACCTTTTATATAGAGTACTTGAAAACTGTTATCAAGACCCCCTCAATCTTTTTTTCTCCAGACTAAAATCCAGTTTTTTTCAATTTTCTCTCATAGATCATGTTTTCTAGGGCTTTAATCATTTTCATTGCTCTTCTCTGGACATTCTCCAATTTGTCCACGTCTTTCCTGAAATGTGGCGCCCAGAATGAACACAATACTTCAGATGAGGCCTAATCAGTGCAGAATAGAGCAGAAGAATTTCTTCTCATGTTTTGCTTACAACACTTGTCTTTATTGAATTTCATCCTCTTTACTTCAGACCATTTCTCCAGTTGTCCAGATAATTTTAATCCTAACCTCCAAAGCACTTGCAACCCTCTCAGGTTGGTTACGTCCACAAACTTTATAGGCTCACTCTCTGTGCCATTTTCTAAATCATTGATGACAATATTGAATGGACCCAGACCTGATCCCTGCAGAACCCCACACGATAGGCCCTTGACTGTGAGCCATTGATGATTACTCTCTGGGAACTATTTTCTAACCAGGTATGTACCCACCCTATAATAGCTTCATACAGGTCGAGTTTCCCTAGCTTGTTTATGAGAGGTCAGTAACAAAAGCCTTACTAAAGTCAATCTATACCACATCTACTGCTTCACACATTCATAAGGCTTGTTACCCTGTCAAAGAAAGATACTAGGTTAATTTGACATAATTTGTTCTTGACAAATCCATGCTAACTGTTACTTATCACCTTATTATATTCTAGGTGTTTGCAAGTTGATTGCTTAATTACCCACTCCATTATCTTTCTGGTTACTGAAGTTAAGCTGACTGGTCTGTAGTTTCCCAGGTTGTCCTTATTTCCCTTTTAAGAAATTGGCACTACATTTGTCCTTTCCAGTCCTCTGGACTCTCTCATATCTTCCAGGACTTTTCAAAGATAAATTGCTAATGGCTCAGATATCTCCTCAGTCAGCTCCTTGATTATTCTAGGATTTGTTTCATTAGGCCCTGGTGACTTGAAGAAATCTAACTTGTCTAAGTAATTTTTAACTTGTTCTTTTCCTATTTTAACTTCATATCCTACCTCATTTTCACTGTCATTCACTATGTTAGATATACAATTGCTACTAACTTTTTTGGTGAAAACTGAAACAAAATAATCATTTAGTATTTACCTCATTTCCATATTTTCTGGTATTGTCTGTCCCCCGCCCCATTCAGTTGTGGGTTGACTCTGTCCTTGGCCTTCTTCTTGCTTCCAATGTATTTGTATTGTAGAATTTGTATATTTGTTTTCTTGTTACCCTTTATGTCTCTAGCTAGGTTACTCTCATCTCCTGGTTAAGCCAGGTGATTTCTTGCCTTACAGCCTGTCTTTCCTACGCAATGGAATAGTTTGCTCTTGTATCCTTAATAATGTCACTTTTAAAAATTGCCAACTGTCTTGAACTGTTATTCCCCTTAGACTTGCTTCCTATAGGATTTTACCTATGAACTTCCTGATTTTGCTAACACCTGCCTTCCTGAAATCCCTTGGCAAGGGCCTCAGTCACTGGTGCAATCTCAAGTCTCCTGTTCTCAGCCTGAGACACAAAGTTATGCTACCTGAGACTTAACCTGCCTTAGTCTAACTAGTTGAGTGGACTCAGTATGGGGGAATAGTGGTGAAGTGTAATGGTCTGTGATAGACAGGCAGCCAGACAAGATGATCCCATGGTCCCTTTTGGCCTTAAATTCTATGACATCAGGAAGTTTAGGTTTGAAATTAGATGCAGGTTTCTAACTGTCAGAGGAGAGAATTTCAGAAATAGCCTTCCATGAGGAGCTGGGGGGTGAGGGGGGCAAAAAACCTAGCTGGCTTTAAAACTGAGCTGGCTAAGTGTATGGAGGGGATGGTGTGATGGGACAGCTTAGTTTGGCAACTGACCAGCTTTTGACTACTCATGGTGGATATGCTAATGGTCTGATTTGGGATGTTTGATGTGGTGGGTTCTAAGGCTATATCTACACTTAGAAAGTTAAATCGATTTTATGAAGTCGACTTTATTAAGTCGACTTAGAGAGACTACACTAGACTCTTAAGTCAACTGAAAAGCCACCTTATTAAGTTGAGTTACAGAGTCTACATTAGACTTCCTAAGTCGACTGACTAGGGGAGCCGCAGCTCCCAGGACATGGGGACCCGCAGCTCCTGGAGACAAGGGAGCCACGGCTCCCTGCCAAGAAGGAAGCGACCTGTGGCTTCCCCTGAGGACAGCCAGCCGAGACAGGGAAGCCACGAGCAGCTTTCCGGGAGAAGGGAGCCACCGGCGGTCCCCAGCCAGGGCTCCAGTGGGTTGGGAATCCCTCACTGGAGCCACAGCTGGCTCTCCCCGGGGGAAGCCACAACTCCCCTAGACTGGGGAGCTGAGGCTCCTTTGAAGCCTTGGCTGTCCCTCAACCTATCCAGTCGACTTAGAGAGTCTAGGGTCGCCTTTAAGTCAACTTAAGTGTCTTGTGTAGACTCTCTAAGTCGACTTAATAAGGTTGACTTAAAGTCGACTTAGGAAAGTTAACCTAACTTTCTAAGTGTAGACATCGCCTTGGAGCTTAACTGTTCTTGAGAGAAGAATGTAATAATATAAGAAGAGAATCCATTTGAAGGCACTGGGCTACCTCTGATCTCAGTTATGGTGGTAAAGTAGAGTTATTGCAATTAAATCAAAGGAATTGTTCAGAATTTACCCTGGTACATATGAGACCAGAGTCTGGCTGCTACGTGAGCCCCATTATTCAGAACAAAAGGGGGACTGCAAAAGCTTTGACAAAGTTCATTGCAAATTTACTAAAAATCACAGCTGGAGCATGCTCTAGGAGGGGTTCTGACTAGAACATGAGAAGCTGAACAGGTCATATGCTATAAGATATTTTTGGTTCATAAAATCTGTTGGATAGTTTTTGTAACATTTAAAAGTCACTTCAAAATGTTTGTTACAATGAGTTTCTGTCTTAGGAACATCAGGGACATTATATCTTTCATGTCTCTTTCCCTTCCCCTTTTGTGCAGAAAATTTCTATTTTCATGTAGCCTCATTATGCATATCCATCTATCTAGTTTCTTAATTGTTCCTTACACAGATAAACAAATCATACATAACAGTTCTCCTCCCCTGTTTGGTTATGGAAAGTATCTGGATACAATTTCTCCTTTAATATTTTCAGCAACTACTGCAGAGGAATACTGTGAAGGAGCCTCTCAGGAATCACAGCAGGGTCCTCTCTGGTCACTGCTGATCAGGACTTTGCCAACATGGAGTCTGCCTCAGTCCAGCCCAGGTCTCCATGCTCCAGTGCAGCCAGCTCCCAAATCCAACCTCAAAGGGTCTGACCCCTGCTCTGCCTGGACTCCCCCTGTGGGAGCCCCCTTCCCTAGAAGGGTCCCAGAGAGTTCCTTCATGGCCAAAGGCCCAGCACTCCACTTTCTAGTCAGGAGGGCCTCTCAGCCGGAGCAGAAGTCAGAAGGGTTTATTAGTGTTTAGGTTCATAACCTAGAAGACTTTCCTAGCAGATAACTAGGGTTAGAGGAGCGAACCCTCAGGAGGAGCATGGAGCCATGCTCTGAGGGCCCTTTCCCTTAGACACACACCATAGCACTGCCCTTCTCTCTCCCAGCCCCTGCCAGAGCCCTCCCCTAATCCTTGTCTTTTTCCCGGGCTTGGTGAACACTGCCCCTTGATCTTGACCTACCACAATCTGTCTGACTGGTTGGGTGAGTGTTGGGATCCTGAAAATCTCTACTCATGGGGAGAACCCATCCACCTTCCAGTGCTCCCTGTAATAATCACACCCACAAATCCCATCACCAGAATACATGAACAGAAAGCAAGGGAAACTGAGGCATGGCCCATGACAGCCTGAGACAATCCCAAGAGTTTCCCTACTTTGTCACACATGCTCAGGAATGTGGAGTTAGGATCCCATCTTCCTTCCACTGAGGTCAATAGTGAATCTCCCATTAACTTCAGGGGAAGAAGAATCGAGTTGTTTATTAGTAAGATGGGAGGGTAAACCGTTTGGGGCCTGATTCTGATCCCATTTACATCAATGTGAAATCAATGGAGTCATGCCAATGTAAAACGGATGTGATTGGTCCGAATCAATCCCTTTCTTTTTATAGAGCGTTTGCATTAATGAAGAGAAACTAATACAGATAAAATCGTGAGAATAGCCTCCTGTAATGTTTGTGGTCTGGGTGAGATTTTGTTTCCTGCTGAGTCTTATAATTTAATCTGTGATAGCTCCCAAATGGCCACAGACATATAGTTCCTCATAATGACATTTTCACACTAAGACCCACTTATCAATTGAGCAACTGTGAAAAGTATAACATGCTCAAAATGCAAAACAGTATTTTCCAGCCATTAAGAAAATTGTTCTCATGCTTGTTCGGTTCTCTCTCAAGTGAAAGAGAGGTGGAGAGGGGAGAAGTAGGTGCCTCTCAGGGCTACATTGGGAGTGATGTCTGAACAGTACCACACTTCCTAGAAGGCACCATCTAGTTCTATATACGTAGTGCCTGAGCCCACAAGGAGCAAAGCAGATAGTCTTGTTCATTGTGATAAGCATGTTGAAGTTAATGGACTATTTATAGAACCTGGCCCAGGCAAAAGTGGATCTTTTGCTTAGCATCTTGAGTGCAGAGAATGATTCATTCAGCGAATTGGGTGTCAATGAAGGATTTTTATTTTATATCCAATAGCTATCAACTTCCACTGTGTACGTGTCTAGAACAAAAGTTCTTCTTGGTGTGAATTTCATTTCTCTTTCCATCTGTTTTTAGTTTATAAAACAATACAAATTATTTACATTAATAAAAAGCCCAGTCCTTCACAAACGCTCCTTTCCCTCAATTCATTCAGCCTCAAGTGGAATGGCACGTGTCAGATACACAGCAAAAGTGGGGGGAGGGACACAGAGCCTAATAAAACAACAGATCCAGTTTGCCTTTCTAGTCTGCAAGCCTCCAACTGTCTCCATTCATTAAACATAAAGCCCTGTGTTTCCTAAAGCAGATCTCATACCCAGTGCCACAGCGCGGTAGGTGCTATTTTGATTGTATTGCACTTTTCTTTTCCTTTGCTTACAGGAGCATGTTTTTTCTGTAACCCCCTGACAAATTCTTCTGGGGTCAATACTTTAAAATCCTTTTCACAGAGCTGAAGCTGTAAGATGCCTAGCATTGATCTGAGTAGCGGCAGGCACAGCTGACTCAAGCAATTCAGCTCTATCCATGATGTTACCTGAAACAGCTCAAATGTACTTGACTAGTTAGGTATTTGGGGCTGAATTTGCTCTCAGTTGCCCAGGTGAAAATCCAGACTCGCTCTCTTGGCTCCAATGGCATTCCTCTGGTCTGGATTTAAACTGGTGTAACTGAGAGCAGAATTTTATGTACATTTTCTCCAGCTGCTGAGGGCTGCCCTGCATTTCCGTGACATCCAAGGAGATTTACATGTCAGAGAAATGTAATCTTATTTGTATTTACTCTCAGCTCTATTAGGAGCTCAGATATTTCTACTTTGGGGAGGAAAGGGGTCATTTTATTTTTGCTTGGGGGTTTTGGCTCTTTTTTACAGTAAAGGTTAGTGCAAACATTTGAAAAATTGTAGATATAGTCATTCTTCTGGTAAGCAGAGCATCTGTGCTAACTTATCAGTGGTGATAGCTGAACTTTTGGAAGAGGATACTGCCTATTTGAATAAGGAATAAACCGTCACAAGAAAAGAGAGGGTAAAAAGGTAAAAATACTGTCTAATAGTACAGTTTCACATTGGTCCAGGTTAGCATTTGCTATTTTCACACAGGAGTAGTTTTCTGGAGAGAAAATGTTGGGGATTTTGCCTGCAAAAAGTAATTCTTTGTTTTCCCCTTCAACAACATATAAAGAGGCATGCGTGTATGCAGCATACAATTCTGAACCAAAACTGTGTAAGATGTTCCTCTTAGGAATATGCTGCTTTCCACTGGTAGGATTTTTCACAAGCTTTACTGAACCTGCTAATTCTTTTCCACACCGCACTGCTGGAAACTATATTATTGGCCCAGTTGGTTTGATGCGGGCACTATTCCATTGGCTTCAGTAGAATTTTGCACTTTTATAAAAGTAAAAAATATGATCCACTAGACTAACATGGCTACTACCCCTTTGGAACTTGTCAACATTTCTAATGTATTTTATATTATGATTTTTTTCTGACATTTTAATCAGCTTCGGGATGGAAAAGGCAGACAAATGGTGTTTTCCAGAAAACTCACTTTACTTATTAACTGAGTGGCTGAAAATGTAAAAATACTGGACCAAAGTCTGATCTTAGGTACTGTTATAAATCTGAAGTAATTCCATTGAAGTGAGAGGAGTTACTCCAAATTTACATTGATAGACTTGAGATCAGAGTTTGGCTCACTATATCTAGATTCCTTTGAGCATCTGGGCTTAGTTTCATGTGAGTGACACATCTGTACTTTGCAACTATTCTATTGGTTTTTCTGAGAGCCTTTTTGTTGAGAAGCGTACAATTTTAGTTTCTACTTTAAAAAGATCCACTTATGCCAATTAATTTTAAAAGCTTTGTCTTTAATCTTCAGAGAGAGAGGTTATTGCATGAAGCATGATACAGATATAAAACAAGGACTCTGCTGCTTTGAAATATATCACAAAGTAACAACCACCTCTGCTTCTTTTAGTGTCTGACAGACTGATTTTTGCGTCTTCTGACAGTTTTAGGACTTGACCTGTAGTATAAATGGAATACATTCTGAGATATTGCCAGTTCTAGACAAGGGATCAGTCTTCCTTGAAAACAGTTATGACCCCTGATAATACACATAGTGAACAGGAGATGTTGGGATGGGCTGTGGAAAGGAGACACTTAACCCCTTTCAACATATTGTAGGACTCCTGAGACCATAGGTCACAAAATAGGAGTTTGTGTTGCAGAGAGTTTCATTTTTAGGGAACTTTTTCAGGAATTATAGGGAAGAGGAAACTACTTCAGAACCGGGTGGATATTAATGGAGGGAAAATATATCTCTGCTTTAACTTACCCATACTTGGCCTTTAGAAAGTACCCATTGCTGATGTACACCAGTGATGTGTATGCACAGATTGGAGAAAATACCTCAGTATGTTTACAAAGAACATGCTGTCTCCAGCAATCAACAGGGTGAATCAACCTACAGGTTCATTCAGACTTTAGCAAAAATGTTCTCATGGTGTCTGAAGGTCACAAATGCTTTGGCTGAGGATGAGAAACTCACATGATGACTTAGAAACCTGCAAGTTCCTATTCGCTTGGAACAGAAATTAGACCAGAGAGGACATCCTAGACACAAGGCCTGAAGAAAACTGACTTTTGATTGGACTGCCTCAGGAACCTATTGCTCACTTTGAAATGTATCTGATTAAGCCTCTGTACCTGGAGCATCTGCAATCTTTCCCTGCCAATCATAGTAAAATACCCTTTTACTTAGCTATGTCTGAGTAGTGACTCGGCTCCACCTAGGCTTGTGCCTATATGGCAAGCTGTTGAAGTGACTGCAGTGTTTGCCACCAAGTCATCGTACAACCAGCACGTTAGCGGCCCTTCAGGGCTTTGGAGTACTGAGTAGCCCTAATAATTACATTTGAAAATACTATGTGTTTTAAGTACCTATGGAAAGCCTCCACGGAATTCCCACAGATTCAGTGATCTCAAAGGGCTTGAGACCTCTCCCATGACATGTCGTGTCACCATAGTTCCCTTGCCAGGAAATTAATAACCAAAATTCAAAGCCTAGTAAAATGTCTCACTCAGGCCAAATCTCACCCATCATCCCTGTCCAATTCTCTGGAATCTAACCCAAAGGGGTGCATCTACACTTACAAGTTAGGTCAACTTAAGGAGCCTTAAGTCGACCTAACTTACTCCCTGTCCACACTGGGCTTTTATTGAGTTGACTTAAGCTGTTCTTTAAGTCGACTTAAGGAAAGCTTAAGTCAACTTAATAACACCTAGTTTTAGGTCGACTTAAGCCAGTGTGGATGCCCTAAGTTGACTTATTCCATAAATTGACCTAGGGCGGGCGGGGGGGGACAAGGGAGCCCCACATGGCTCCCTTGTCCCTGGAGGAGCCCCTGCTCCCTTCTTCCCAGGACCCGCAGCTTCCCGGGGAAAAGGGAGCTGCTGGGGCTCTCCAGCCAGGGCTCCAGCGGGAGGGAATACCCCACCGGGGCTCTGGTGGCAAGGGCTGCACAGGGCTGGCTCACCCTGTGACTGCGAAGCCACCTCTCCCTTCTGGCAGGGAGCCGTGGCTCCTCTAGTCTTGGGAGGAGCCTCGGCTCTCCCTCAACCTATCTAGTCAACTTAGAGAGTCTAGTGTAGACCCTCTAAGTCGACTTAATAAGGTTGCCTTTAAGTCGACTTAAGAGTTTTGTGTAGACGCTCTAAGTCAACTTAATAAGGTCAACTTAAAGTTGACTTAATAAAGTCGACTTAACTTTCTGAGTGTAGCCATAGCCACGGGTTCTCAGATAGCCACTGAACCCTGGACTCAGCAGTTCAAGATGTCTATCCGCAGTGAAAAGTTCCAAAGGGGGTAGCCGTGTTAGTCTAGTTCAGCAAAACAAACCAGGAGTCTGATGGCACTTTAAAAGACTAACAAATTAATTTATCGCATGAGCTTTCGTGGGAGAAAATCCCACTTCGTCAGACGCTTGATTTTCTCCCACGAAAGTTCATGTGATAAATACATTTTTTAGTCTTTAAGGCTATGTCCACACTGGCAAGTTAGTTCGAATTAAGGAAGCTTAATTCGGACTAACTAAAGCCATGGCCACACTAGGCTTTCATTAGTTCGAATTAAGGGCTTCCTTAATTCGAACTAATAAGTTCAAATACGGTACTAGAAGTAAGGGTTAATTCGAACTAACTAGTTCGAATTAACCAATGTGGCTATGTTAGTTTGAACTAATTTCTTAGTTCGAACTAACCGGCCCATTGAAATCAATGGAGATCGCTAATTCGAACTAAGCAAGTGTCATGAATGGCACTTGCTTAGTTGGAACTAATTTTTTCTAGTTCGAATTAAGCTAATTGGAACTAACTAAAATCAGTTTGAATTAGTTAGTTCGAATTGACTAATTCGAACTAATTTTAGTAAGTGTAGACATAGCCTAAAAGTGCCACGGGATTCCTTGTTTGTTTCTGTCTGCAGTGGTTCACTGAAGATCTAGTGCATTAAGCTGTACGCCAGGGGTTCTCAAACCTTTTTTCTCTGGGACCCGCCCCCTCCCTTTTGGAAATATTGCAGGCTGTGATGACCCTCCCACCCAAAAAGTGATGACCCCACCCCAGGCAATGCTACACTTTCTTCTGAACTGCTGCTGGGGGTGGCACTGCTTCCCAGCACATGGCCAGCAGCGACTTCTCCTTGGCAACCCCTCTGTCAGTCATATGTGGCATGTGCAGGGGCTGACAGCTGGTGATCCCCCCATAATACCCTCCCAATCCCCAGTCTGAGAACCCCTGATGTACACGAAGACAAAAAAGTGATGTTAACTAACATACTCAATAACAAGGGTACTTACTTAAGAGAGATCTGCAGCAATTGGTGGGGCCAGCATTCTAACCAGCTGGTGATGAGCCAGGTGCTCAGGATATGTGATCTTGCAGTAGGGATAGATGGGGGACTGGGGTGATGAGTCATTGGATAGCCTGTGTTAACAAAAACCTTTCCTCAATACCGCAACCAATGAGGGAAGCAGCAGCACTTGATGAACAGATTCCTGTTAGGAGTGCTGTGCTCACAATACCTTTGTTCCTGGGAAACATACTGGATCCGATTCTCTTTTTCCAGCCGTGTTAATCAAGAGTAACTCCACTGAAGTCAGTGGAAATTAACTGGCATGGAATAAGAGGGAAGATCCTCTCCTGGATCAGTAACTGGTTAAAAGATAGGAAACAAAAGTTAGGAATAAATTGGCCAGTTTTCAGAATGGAGAGAGGTAAATAATGGTATTCCCTAGGGGTCTGCATTGGGCCAGTACTGTTCAACATATTCCTAAATGATCTGGAAAAGGGGATAAACAGTGAGGTGACAAAATTTAGGTATGATACAAAACTACTCAAGATAGTTAAGTACAAAGCAGAGTGTAAAGAGTTACAACAGGATCTCTCAAAACTGGGTCCTGGGTAGCAAAATGGCAGATAAAATTCAATGTTGATAAATGCGAAGTAATACACATTGGAAAACTTTATGTATAATCCCAACTATATATATAAAACAATGGGGTCTAAATTAGCAGTTACCACTCAAGAAAGAGATCTTGGAATCATTGTGGAGAGTTCTCTGAAAACTTTCACTCAATATGCAGTATCAATCAAAGCTAACAGAATACTGGAAATCATTAGGAATGGAAGAGATAATAAGACCAAAAATATTGTCTCTTTACAAATCCAGGATATGCACACATATTGAATACTGCATGCAGATCTGGTCACCTTATCTCAAAAAAGATATATTGGAATTGGAAAAGAGCAATAAATATTATTAGGAGTATGGAACAGCTTCTATTTGAGGAGAAATTGTTAAGACTTGGGCTTTTCATCCTGGAAAAGAGATGATTAAGGAGGAGGGGTTATGATAGAAGTCTATAAAATCATGAGTGGTATGGCAAAAGTAAATAAGGAAGTGTTGTTTACTCCTTCTCATAAAACAAGAACTAGGGGTCACTAAATGAAATTAATAGACAGCAGGTTTAAAATGGCTGATGGGATGAATCACTGGCCATTCTTAGGACTTTTTCAGAAGCCAGTTTAGGTACACTGATTTTTGTATTGGCTCTCGTGAGTGAGGAGAACTGGGCTTATGGCATAGCACAGCATGTGGCCTGTGTAAGTTTAAAGTGAGCTAAAGATTTGGTAGAGGGATTTGGATCTTACTTCCTCTGGGATTTCCTATTAGTTTAGAATCAATGTGATTCGATTTTATGAGCCCCAGGAATAATTTCTCCAAGCAGAACTGACTTAGCAGCAGCTTCAGAGAGGATGGCTCCAGCAGAAGCAGCAATAATCACAAAGCTCCTTTTAATGGATAATTTATTACTAGTATTCATTGTTTTATATACAGTAATGTCAAGAGGCTGGGCAAACACAGAGTAAGGGGCAGTCCTTGTTTCATTGGGTGCATCTACACTAGTAAATTAAGTCGACATAAGCAGGCTTAAGTCAATTTAATTTACTCTGCGTCCACACTGGCATTTCCTTAAGTCAACTCTCTAAGTATAGACTCTCTAAGTCGACTTAGTAAGGCCAAGTTTAAGTCGACTTAAGAGTCCCGTGTGTAGACATAGCCATTGACTGTAGATTCGAAGACTAATTTGTGGCAATATTTGAGCCAGGAGACCCTCCTGCTGGCATCACTGGGTCTGCACTGGAATATGGCATATACACCTTGCTGTTGGTGACGGCAGGCAGGGTGGAATGCAGGCTATATGGAAATTTATGGAATACATCTGTCCTTTATATTTGAAAGTTACAGTAAATCCACTCCTAGGAAGGCCAGCATATACTTGGGAAGGATGGGGAGTTTTAAATGACAGATTCTAATTTGCCTGTTTATTATTGTTGCCTTGATATATATCCCCATTGGATCCCTGACAAAGCCAACCATTTAAGCATGTCTAATCTTCTGCTGCAGTTGACTGAAGAATGCCAGCTGCTGTACTGCTCACGCTGTTTGACAAGCAGCCGATGACATTGCTCTTCCAAGTGGTTTTTGTTTCTGTCTAAGGCATCCTAGACAGACTTTCCAGTGGATGGTGGCCCTGCAAGGTTCTCGTCATGTATAGGGTGTACAGTAACGCCAGCATAGCCCAAGTTGCAGAGAGATGCAGGAGGCTCTGAATGGCCCCCAAATATGTATGTACTGTTCGTATTGGCCACATTTCTGAAGATGTTTATGATGATAACATTTTCATTTCTGATGCACTCAGTCAAAGATCTCTACGGATAGAAAGGATACAGATTTCCTTGCTCCAAAATCTTAGACTTGACTTAAAGGAGAATCATTCTTAACTTTAGCAATATAGGGCCTATGACACAGCAGTTCTGATTCCATCCAGCAGAAGGGAGTGGTACACATAACATTAGCTACTTCACTTGCATACATAGATAGAGTCCTGCAAATTCACAGATATCCACTTTATATCCTTGGACCATACTTGCCGATTGCTGCTCAGATGCAGATACAAACTTTACAGAGCTATAGGGCTTTCTATATAGAACATTTAGCAAGCTGTAACTTGGGATCCAAGCTGTCTAATACGGGAAGTTCCAGAAGGGTAGCTGTATCAGTCTAGTTCAGCAAAACAAACAAGGGTCTTGTGGCACTTTTAAAGACTAACAAATGTATTTATTGCATGAGCTTTCGTGGGAGAAAATCCCAAGTGTCTGACAAAGTGGTATTAATAAATCTGTTAGTCTTTAAAGTGCCACAGGACTCCTTGTTTGTTTTGCTGAACTAGACTCACACGGCTACCCCTTTGGAACTTATTTTAATATGGGAAGGCAAGCAACAACATTCTTCACATACTGGCATGTGGAGAGCAAGGACTTGGGGCAGCATAGAAAAGAGAATAGCAATGTTCAAGACAAAATATAAAAACTGTACTTTTTCAGAACCACTGGAGATTTTATACAGAAGCTGAAGGATCGGCTCACCTGTGACAGGGTCTGATTCTTCTCTCTTGTACTGATATTGCCCTGCTGAGGTCAAATTACATGGGTGTAGCCCATTGTGAGAGGAGAGTCAGGCCCTAAGAATGAAGTTGGTGTCCACATCAGAGAAGATGGAGTAGAAAGGCGGAAGCATGCACAGGGTGCATGCACCTCCAGATGTGGAAGATGATATCTAGCACCGTGTGAACTGAGTTCCCTCTTAACTTTGTGGGGTTGAGATAGCCAGGGCTTCAGACAGATGGGAGCTTTCATTTTCTAGTTTTACTGTTGGTGTGACTCATTAGATGAGCTAATCAGCATTTTAACTTTGCTTCCATTCTCAAAGGTTTCTCCCTCCCCACCCCCACCCCTCACCCCCAGTCATGCCCAAACCATTTAAACATTAAGACCAACTTCTGCACAGTATGCTAGGAAGTGGTTTGAATACTCTGAAGATCAAAGGGAGATGGTGTCTGGTGTTTGATGTAGACTTGTTTTTAACTTAAGGTTAAAGTAACAGTAAAAGCAATTATGTACAAAATAGTCCCCAATGAGCATAGAACTGGGGCGGGGAGAAAACATGCCCCCATCACCCCACAAAAAGTATGGCCATATGCTTCTCTCTGTTGTTAATCCTTTTGCTGATGTAATGTTGAGGACATTTTATACCGTGGTGCAAAATTTAAATCTCTTGCAGGAGAAAGGAGTGCTGCAATCCCCGAGGGACTCTAATGTTCAAAACAAAATATAACAATGGAGTTAATTAGCATTGCATGGTTCACAAAATCCCCTCGAGGGGAACCTTCTCACTTCTAAATCATCACTTTTCTTTGAGATGGAAAAGTGCCCCCTGAGCAAACCCCCTTCCTCCAACTTTTAATAGATATTGCCACAGGTTTTCCTCACTCTCTCTGGTTTTGAAAAAGGTAGCAGCTGAGCCAGGGCTATTCAGCTGCATTAGCCAGCTGCATGTTAATATTGAAATACTCTCCATCTCCCCCACTTCTCTCTGCCCACTGCACATGCACTTTTTTCTATAAATAATTAACCCTTTACTGGTACACCTGCTACTGCATTCCACAGATGTGGTGGTGATATGGTAACTTTGCCATGGCTGGTGTAATTCTTCATGCCAGTGGAGTTACTGAACCTGAAAAATTGAGAGAGAAAGGCCTCAGAATTAGTCGCATTACACTAGCACATACAGCTCAAATCATGAGCAGGGCCAATTGTGCAAGGTGCTGTACAAACACATAATAAGAGACAGTCCCTGTCTCAGAGGGAAAAAGATCTAAATACGCACGACACACAAAGAGGTGGGGGGGAGGGGATTGGAGGGATAGTAGGAAAACAGTGTTGAAGTGACCCACCTAAGATCACACAATAGGTCAGTGACAGATCCAGGATAAAACAATGCAGGTCTCTTGACTCCCAGTCCAGGATCCTATCTGCTGACTGGGTCATGCTGCCTCTATCAGACACGTACAGTCTCAGGGGTCAGGAGCATGTCCTCAATCTTTGTCAAGCTGTGGAAAAAGATGGCCTCAATCCTTCTGGCTTACACTACAGATTTGGGTCGATGTAAGCTGTCTTGCATCAACCTAGCTGTGGAAGTGTCCACTTCAATTTGGCTCCTACCAACACAAGTGTCTCTCTACACCAATGTAGTAAGGCCACCTTCACACAAGGCATGGAGAGACAGTCAACGTAATTAGGTCAATATAGTATTAGTAGAGACACTGTGTTACTTACATCAACCCTTACTAGCTTTCAGGAGCCATCCTACAGTGCCCTGGGCTGACAATGCAATCAACAAACACGTGCTCCTGGGGAGACGTGATCCACTGACACAAGGAGGCAAGCATGCACCCACACAAGTGCTTTAATAACAGTGACTATGTCTACACTTGTGAATTTAAGTTACTTAGCATGTCCACACTCAAAAATTAAGTCGACTTAGAGGGGACCCTGCCAAATCGACCTAGAGCATCCACACTGGACACCTAGGTCGACTTGTAGGGGCTAGGTGGACCTGGGACAGGTCCACGGTGCCGGGGGGACACCCCTTGCCAAGTGCCAGGGGGCTCAGCATTTGCCCCATTGTACCTTGGTACAATGGGGCAAAGGGGGACAGGGACCCTGGCAGGGCATAGGGGCAGGGTGGGCAGGGCTCTGTCCTGCCCTTTGGGGGGGCACGCCAGGCTGTGGCTGTGCCAGCCACCCTGGCAGGGAGGGCAATGGGAAAGACCTGAAGCCCCCCTAAATCGACTTAAAGTCGACTTAGGGCTACTCTGCGTCCACACTGGCTAAGTCGACTTTCTAAAGTCAACTTAGCCAGAAAAGTTGACTTAAAACGAGGTTTAGTAAAGTTGACTTTAATTTTCCTTAAGTCGACTTAAGCAGTTGCTTAAGTTGATTTAAGGAAAATGTAGTGTGGACGCAGATTAAATTAAGTCTATTTAAGCAGGCTTAAGTCGACTTAATTTGTAAGTGTAGATGCACCCTGTGGGGGCTGTATGCGGATGTAAGTTAGGTAGATATAATTTTGCAGTGTAGATATGGCCTGAGTCTCTCTCGTAGCCTCATCTGGGGATTTGCTCCAGTGCCGGCCACCAGTGCAACTGCACTAGTGCAAAGCCCTCATGTGGACATGCAAAGCCACTTTGAGGGCCAGTCTACACTGAAAAGTTAGGTCAGGTCCCAGGTAACCTCTGCTGTAGACAGCACTAGGCTGATGGAAGAGTTCTTTCGTCAGCCTTGCTACTGCCTCTTGGGGAAGTGGATTAACTACAGTGAGGGGGCGATCCTCCCACTCTTGTAACAGGTCTCTACACTGAAAAGCCTCTACATCAGGGGTCAGCAACCTTTGATGACCCTTGTGCCAACCCCTCCTCCCCAACCCTCAGCTGGTGCCGGCAGCCAACAAAAAATTTGGCGGCAGCCACAGCTGGTGTTGGGGGGTGGACACCTCCCAGTCATTCCACTGAAAGGAGCTGCTCGCGGAAAGAAGTCGCCCAGAGTGGCTCCTCTCGGTGGTGTGCCTAGGGACAGGGGTCCCCAGGTATGCCACAGAAAGAAGCTGCCTGGAATGGCTCCTTCTGTTGGCAGCATACTGTAGCGAGAGCCACCACGGGCAGCTTCTTTATGTGGGATCCCCCATGCCCCAGCTGCCCCCAAAAGAAGCTGCCCTGAGTGGCTTTTGATGGCAGGAGCGACAGTTTCTGTGGTGTCGCAGAGGGTGCCGTGTGCCACTCCAAATGGGCTCGAGTGCCACTGTGGGCACATGTGCCGGGGGTTGCCTACCCCTGCTCTACATATTTGTGTTTCAAACGTAGACTTAGCCTCAGCCGTGATTTGTATTGGTGCACTTTAGGCCTGTTTCAAGCAGGGATAAACTGAGGGACTCCGACGCCTGGGGGGCCAAACCTACATTTGCAGCCCCCAACTCACACCCCTCATGCAGGGCAGGAGCCAGGAAATGTCCTGGCACCACCCCCTCAGCTGCCCCAGGGAGGGGGGGCTGTATCTGTGGGGTGGAGGGTACCAGAGGCTTGGGGGGTGCAAATGCAGGCTTGGCTCTGCTACCTACTTCCCCTCTGCACTTACTCAGTGGGCAATGCCACCTCTCCCCCTGACGCCTAGTGCTGGTTCTGATGGGGCAGCCTCACCCCACACCCGGGGGGGGGGGGGGGAACAGCCTGGTCTTTCATGACATACAGCGGGGAGGCTGAGGCCAGGGCACCCCTGAGCACCTCCTGTGCCCCCCCCCGAGAAGGAGCAAGCTGGGCCACACATCCCCCACTCCAGCCCCACAGCCCAGCGCCTTGGCAGAGGCAGCCTTTGGCTATTGGGGGCCCTAGGCAAAGGCCCATTGTGGGGCCTCCTATAGGTCTGCAGGGCCCCCACTGTGGCCCCAGCTCCCCCCACATGGCCCTGGCCCTTGCAGCTCGGGGCCCTAGGCGTGCGCCTGCTTTGCCTACCCCAAAAGTCGCCTCTGCGCCTTGGATGCCAGGGGGTGGCCTTTCCCACCCCACCTCTCCAGCCTGGGGAGAAGGACTGTGCAGGCCCTTCATGACTTGCGGTGAGGGAGGCACCCAGCGCCTCCTGTATCCCCTGCCTGCCCACTCACCCATTGTGAAGGGCTGGCCAGCCCAGCCAGGTGTGTCACACCACACTCCGCTCTCCTCTCCTCTCCCCCCCCCCCCCGGGGGGCCCCCCACCCCCCCCCCCCCCGCCCCCCCCCCCCCCCCCCCCGGCTTCCCCCACACACACTTACCTGCAGCTCCAGCCCAGCCTGGGGTAGCCTATTTCCCCCTGCCCCAACCGGCTTTGGGTGGGGTGCCAGTCTAGCACCACCCTGTAGCCCAGTGGCCTGCCCCCCAAGTACAACAATGGATAAACTGCACCAGTTCAAATCTCAGTTTCTGTTGGCTTTGCCATTCTACATGGTGGAGTTATCTGGTGACTGATTCCCCACTCACATTCTGAGATCATGTGGACACAAACCCTGAAAGAGTTTTAAACCAAACATTTAATATGACTGATCCATGGTAGTGACTCCCCATGCATTGCCCCACTTAGGAGGTAATCCCTGGCCAGTTGCCTCCATATGTGTTACTCACTTGTGCTTTTGAACCTCCCAAAATCTCTTCTCTGAAGCCTCAGCAGTCCTTGTTTCGGTCTGCAAGCTGTTCCTCCTCCAGCTGGCGCTCACTCTCATGGTGAGCAAGCCTCTTTTCTTCCCACTTTTATCTTCCTTTCCTTCAGCTGGTGCTCACACTCCCCCTTCTCCCTTTCAGACACCGGTCCCCCACCCCATGGAGCTGCACCTTCTGACACTCCAAGGCCAGATTTGGATCAGAATGAAGCTTAGACACTGCTCCGAGTCCTGCTGGTGAAGTGGGCCATTTTTCCATGCCCTCACCTGGGACTGGTCCCTGGTTTTTTCCCTGGTTATCTGGAGTACAGTGGGCCAGCCAGCTGTGACTCATTTGGCTGTCTGACTCTCACTCCCTTTCTTCACTAGCCAATGTTTTGAGAGGTTTTCATAACTCATTTTCCTTCTCTGTCTTTTTTGGCCGTCATTCCTGGGGGGAAAAAAAACCCCACTTTTACTCCAGCTTTTTTCTATGATAATTGAGTTTACTGCAGTTGTCACAATTCGAGGCAACTGTACCTATATTTCCCATCAGTCGACCAGCCAAGGCACCCACGCTCAGCCTTCGCCTCCCCTGTTGTTGCCTCTCTTGGGCATCTCACTCCCTTCTGGCTGAGGTATTTCCAGGTTGCAGAGTCCCCTCACTACACTGCATTATCCCCAGCAGAGGGAGGCTGCCCAAGCAGAAGCTGCTCGCTATATTGTCACCACTGGTTCATAGAGTACCTGTCCACCGTTAGGTACCACACAGCTCTTTTGACACAGGCCTATTCTATTCTTAAGGTGGAAGCACTATAAAGATAACATCGAAAACAATAAAAGAACCTACACACCTGCTAATAAGCTGATCAGAGATCACCCCAGGCCTAACACAGGGTCTGACTGAAGCAGTCTTTCCAAACCCCACCCAAGGCGTTTCCTTGTGATTTCAAGTTTATCATGCCTTCAACTCATTGCAAGCACACTCATAACATGTTTAGTCCACCCTTTACACGGTTTCCTTCCCAGGGTGTAGCTTCAAATCAGTGGATTGAAAGTGGATCATTTGCATTCCCTTACCCTCCGATACTTCCTAGGAAATCCACTTCATACATATTGTTCCAAAAAGTCTTCTGACTTTCCTAATACCTTCCATATATGGTGTGAGTCTGTATCCTACAGGAGCTACTTACCTATGATTCCACCATATCACATACACTATTGCATTTTTAAATACGGTGATCCCCAAATTAAATCTAATTCAGTACCGTTAGACCTAAGTCAGTGAAATTCAGTCAGGATACCTGCAGGAAATTGTCAGCCTGCAGGAAATTGTCAGCCTATCACAACTGTGATGAAGTGGGGGATCTGTGTGTACAGTTTTGAATCCTGACTGATATTGTGAAAGTTGTTTCATGGGAAATCCCATATGCATGTGGGTCCACCATTGCTGACAGGGCACATAAGAGGTACAGTCCAGGCTGAGGGCAATTGGAATAACTACTGTGTTTTGACCACAGTATTTATGTGAAAGATTAATATATCCAAATATATCGCCTTTTATCTGAAGAGAGGGACAAAGGAGAGAGCAGTGGAAAGCTACCAAAAGAAAACAGGAAGCCAGCTGCTGAAAGGGAGGTGTTTAAATGAGAAGACTCCCATAGGAAGAGGAGGCATTTGTCACAAACTGGGATGTTGATGGCACAGGCAGCTTTTGGGGTAGGCGAAGCAGGTGCACACCTAGGGCCTCGAGCAGTAAGGGGCCCCATCACCTGTTTCGCCTACCCCAAAAGCCGTGTCTGCCAAAGGGGAGGAGCAGGCTCAGGAGGATGGGGCCATGTAGGGGGGAGCTGGGGCCAGAGCATCAAGGGAGGCCGGTGGGCGGGAGGAGCAGGGCTATGGGGGGCCCCATGGTTCTATAGGGGGCCCTCATGGGCCTATAGGGGGCCCCATAATGGGCCTTTGCCTAGGCCCCCCCAATAGCCAAAGGCCCCTCTGGTGGATGGTCATGCCTAGTGGTTGGAGCAGGTGTTGAGTCAAGATCTGGAGCTGGGGCAAGAGCCGGAGGTGGGGTTGGAGCTGGACCTCAGAGTCAGGAATAGGTGCTAGGGTTTAGAGCCAAGGATCGGGAACCAAGCAGGGCTGGAGCAGATTGGGCATGACAGGAGCAAAGCTTGGAATAAAGCAGGATCATAACTGGGGCAACGCAAGGAGGAGGGCAAGCCCAGGAGAGATCACAGCTGGTGGGGTGTGTGCTGTGACTCAGCTGTGCTCAGAGACTGGGCAGATGTCACTGCATATTTTCATTCCTGGCAGTATTGGGCAGCATATAGGAAGTTCATTGTTGCTGAGAAAGGAGACTCTGGGAGAGAGACGCCCTCCGGCACTTAGCAGGCTGCAGAAGCCAAGGGAAACTCTGCTTCCCTGGACCCTCGTGGTCCCTAAGGATTCCCAGAGAAGGGCAATCTAGTAAGGGACATTGTGGTTAGGATGTTTGGTGTGTTGTAAATTATCTGCATTTTTTGCTTTGCATGAGCAAGTAAAAGAGCAAATGTGCTACACTCTCCCGCGCTTTGCATGAAAGCTTGTTATCAGCTTCACAATTACCATGAGTCTCCTGAAAGAGTTAAACAGTAAATCAGAAAGCTCTCATTTTCGGGTGGTGCTCTGTGAGAGGGTATATTTAAATGTGGCAGCATCTGCGAGGACAGTGCTGTGCCCAGAGGGTCTAGGCAGCTGGCCAGTAGTTTCCAGCTCTCAGAGGGGAGTGTTAGACAGCAGGTGTGCACTCCCGGAGTGTGCCTAGGGAACCCAAGATTGAGACAGTAGCTGAACATCATCCAGATGTGGGAGGGTTAATGCACACTGAGATCCAAGGACCCAGAGGATTTCCTTCGCTGCAGGCCAGTGGATGGCCAGCAAGGGGCGCCCCACTAGGTGTGGGACAGTCATAGTATGCAAAATCACTGTCACATCTGGTATCCCACATCTGCCAACTATTACAGTTCAAGGAGTGAGCTGCATCTTTTCTTTCTTTCTTTCTGCACCTTTTCCAAGTGACAGGCCTATACCTGCACTTCTCTCACAGTGGAATCACATGAGTCACCCAAATTTGGATTGGATCATCTGGGTCTGGTCCCAGCTAGGGACATCTGTCTAGGAACTTGTGACCAGTCTGAAATTGAAGTGTCAGAGAACAGCATCAAAACAAACAAGATTTATTTTTATCTATGGGAACATGACAAGCAGAGAAAAAGGGGTTAAAATAATTAAAGCCTAAATGCCCATTGTTGAACCTAATCTTAGCATTTGCCCTCATGAAAATAGGTAGGCCTAACTTGGATACCCTCCTCCCATTCTCCTGAAGACCTAGGAGCAGACTGCTTTCTTACATGGTCAAGAGCTCTCTGCAGCCCCAGCTGCTATTGACACAACTCCAAGGTGACACAGCAGGGCAGTATTTTGTGCCAGGATTGTCAGTGTGAAATTCCTAATTAGCCCAAGAGTCGCACACAGGTCGCTGAACTGCAGACCTGCATTAATAGTACATAGTAATGTATTTAATAGGATGACAACACAAACAACAAAATGTGAGCAGCTGTGTGGTAACTGAATGTTTAGAGAACAACTGAACATTTAAGGGCCTGAGAATTCAGTGTGTGGATGGGCTGGTGAAAAGGAATTTTTTCTCCTGGCTTCTAACCCTAGGGTTGGGGTGCCGGGGGTGGGGAGAGAGTCAGTGAGTACAATGTATTTATTAATTGGTCTTTAATGGTGCCTATTGGCTGAGCCCTAATTAGCACTTGCCTTGTACAGAACTGTGAAAATTTCATGCCACTGCATTTTCTTCCCTTTCAGTAGATCTCTGGTTGTTTTTATAATACCACTTCAGATGTTCTAGGATAGGGTGGAACAAACAGAACATACCCAACTCAATCTTCAGCTATAACTGAACATATGCTTGGTGTGGCTGTGCCCTATGGACTCTAAGTTCTTTTATGTTCCTCTGGTCCTGTGTCTAATTGGCTACCGTGCAACTGAGAGCAACTATGAACTGCTCTAATTTCCAGCAGTTGGAACTACTCTCAAAGCATGGTTAGTGTACGGTTATCACAGACTGTGCTCTGTCATAAGCAGTGGCCATTGTGAGAGCTTAGCAAGATGCTTGAGAAATATTAAGCAGTTACATGCAATAGCTTGGATTGGAGAGGAAAAGACAGTTTTCTCATTTGAAGTCATTCTATACGTCTGAAGATGTTCTAAAGATACTATATGTGATAAAATGCCAACATTAATCCATCTGATGTATTTAAGCATGTCTGTTTAATAGCAACGTATCAAGTAATTGCAACATTGATAGAATAAGCAATGGCATCGGATGGTTTCAGAAGATTTCCTTATCACAAGGGGAAAAAAAAGATTTTGACTTCCCGTTTCATTTCTCTGTGACGGAGAACACCTTCGGTATTTACATTATTTGCTGTTTACTGTAGTAGAGTCACTACTAAAAATCAAAGTGATTTGCGGAGAACTGCCAGTTCTTTTTATATCTCCTCAACTGATTCAATAAATATCTGACACTCCAGAAATTGCAGCTAAATACTGTACCGAGTCTACTCTTATTGAAAACATCTTTCTAAGAGAAAGGAATTGTTCTGCCCCCGCTAAAAATCCGACTTGTCTAGAGAAACATTTGTACAAGTGGTTTTTCAAATGTGACTAGCATGTGGAAACAGTTTGTCATGTACAGTAACTTGAGCAGCTCTGTGAAGTCTTCTGATAGGACATATACACTGTCTAGATGGGGTAGAAAATCTTTGGGCACTTTTATATGAAACATGGGTGTGGGCATAAAAAAAGTTTACCAAACCAACAAACTCCTTAAAGGCAATTTCTTCCTTTCAAAATTACAATTCCCTGCATAGAGTTGATCTGGTGTAAATATTTCAAAAAGCTATTTTAAAAAACAGGGCATGGTTCTGAACTCATATCCTCTTTTACACTGGACTAATTCCATTTGATTCAATGGAGTCACTTCAGTACAAGAGATCAGATGCAAGTCCAAAAAATGTTAGGGCCTGGTTTAGTGCCCATGGAAGTGGATGGAAAGGCATGAATAGGGCTTTTTAGCTCCCAGCTTGCACACAGCAGAATTGAGCAAGACTGAAAAGAGGCAAACTGGATATTACAGTAGGAAGAGAAAGGCAGAGAATCACTTCCCAATTTGAAGATCTGTCAAATGGCATTTAATGTGATCCACATCAATTCTTTGATTGGAAGTAGGACAAAGAACAAACATGTGGGAGGGGGCAAAATTTACTACTAGTGCTAGACACCTACCTAGACTCCATACTGGGCTCCTGGACACTGGCATAGATAGTGATTCTGCCATAATAATATATATTAGAGCCTCAAAGCACAGAGGAGATTAAAAATAGATAAATCATAGACATTTGAGTTTGAAAAGACCAATTCATACCACAGTCCATCTCCCTGTAGCTGTTTCTTACAGTGCATTTTCTAGCGTCTTTGCTGTTTTAAGCAATGGGGCTTCCACCTCTTCTCCTTGGAGATTTTAAAAGGTATTTAGGAGTCTCAGTATGCAGATACATGCCTAGTGAAATTCTCAGATGAGAACTGATGTACTTTTAAAAATCTGACTCTGCATTGCTAACACCAGATTATTCTTTCCTGATTTATTTTCGTCATTCATCTTGAACTTAAATCTACCTTGCAGTGAGTACATTTTTCTGTGGGACGAATGTGAGCCTGGTCTCGACTGGGAATTTCAGCCAACAGTGACTCACCACAAAATAGCTGTATCACTGGAACCCCCTGTGAAGAACGTGAAAGACTTCTATTAATGGTCTGAATTTCCATGGGCTGGGTGATTACTGCATGCTGGCTAAAGGCTAACTAAGAATTAAGAACAGAGTCCTGTAGCACTTTTACAGACTAATAGATTTATTTATCGCATGAGCTTTCGTGGAAGAAAATCCCACTTCAAAGCATCTGACGAAGTGGGATTTTCTCCCATGAAAGCTCATGCGATAAATAAATCTGTTAGTCTTTAAAAGTGCCACAGGACTCTGTTGTTTTTCTGCAGTAGACTAACACAGCTACCCCTTTGGGACTAAGAATTAAAGACATCTCAGTTACTTGTGCAGAAGCTAGTAATAAATGGCTACAGATTTCCCAGTGGCTAAAAATCAGACAGACAATGGAAGTGATTCCCTTGTAGTTCAGCTTCATCAATGTGAATTTGAGGGCTGCTGACAGTCTCAAAAAGGCGGGAGAGAAGGAGATTCCGGCTTGAAACACAGGGCTTTTTCAGGTGGGAAATGACAAAGAAAGAGTCGGGATCTGTGGGGAAGAGTTTCCAAAAAGAGAAAAAAGAAACTTCCCACTCTAATAGGCAGGATTTCCATTCTTTGGATTCTCTGTAAGGACAGTTAGCAATTTCCTGCCCTTTCAGCTGCTGCTGACACATGGCTCATTTGTTAGTACCTGCATGTTGTTCTGCAAGTGTTTCTTAGCAGAGTGCAAAGCCAGCCACACCTTGCAATTAATAAATCTGCGTCAACACTCAGTGTAAGTCTGATAATTATCATTCCCTCACAATTCGAGTGTTGGCACAAGCGCAGACACTGAGCCAACTTAGGGTGTGAGCCTGTGAGGTGCAGCGTGTTCTCAGTTTCCTGTGGGGCAATGGGAGCGGAGGGGACCGCCAGGAAGTAACAGAACTGGGCCTCTTGGTAGCTGATCTTTTGAAGCTCCAATTCCAAATTGGAGGGATTGTTCCTCTCAAAGACAGGAGCAAAAGCAAAGAAAATATCTAAGGGCCAGCTCCTCAGCAGGTGTAAACTGATGTCGCTCTATCAGTGGCATGCTGACGGGGGAGAGTGTTGGAGGGGACCAGGCTCATTACCCTCCCTCCTCCCGAACGCTGGCCTGGGGGAAAGGACACCAGCCAGGCCCTTCACAATGTGCAGGGGGTGGAAGGCGCAGGAGGCTTTGAAAGGTGGCTGGACAGAGACCAGGGACAGGTGGGGGGGGCAGGGAGCTGTGAGTGACCAGGAGGAGGAGCCCCCCCACCCTGCGCTACCTCATGGCGAGAGGGTGAACACCCCACACCTGATAGAAGGAACCAGTGCCAGATCTGATTGGGCTGGAGGAGGAGAGGCAGGCGCTGTGCGGGAGGAAAGTGCAAGTGGGGGGACAGCAGCAGAGCCCAGCTAGAGCCTGGGGAGCTGCTGCCACAAGTGCCAGAAAGTTCTAGGGCAGAGCGCAAGATGGAGGAAAGCAGCGTGTCCCCTCCTGCAGGTACAGCCAACATCCCCTCCCCCAGGGCTGCTGGGGGGGGATGCCATCTGGTGGGAGCTGGGAACACCAGTAGCCCTGTGTGGGCGATGCAGGAGGCCTGGTGGGGCGGAACAAATGCAATCATTGGCCACCAGAGACCCACCCATGGTTTGCTTGAGCTCTATGAAGCCGATGTGCTGATTTTAACACCAGCAGTGGATTTGGCCCTTAGGTTTGTAAACAGGAAACCTAGATTAGAACAGAGTGTTAATAGGAAACAGGGAGTCAGCTTGCATGGGGATTTCTGCAAGAAGACTGTGAGGGTTTCCAGGAACAGCTGGCTTCATGGAGCTACCCTATCACTTCTGCTGGTGCACTGTTCAGAATGCCCATTTCCTAAAGTGTGGCACAGTATTGCGGCTGGTGACTATTACCTAAACAAAATGTAACCAGACAGACCCACTGTTAACCATCGCTAAAGGAGCACTCTTCTTTCCCCACCCCTGCACTACCAAATACACTCTGCAAAGACAGTCTGCTGCTGAGATGACAAAAAGTAAAACAGCTGCATATTCTGCCCTGCTGGGTTGAACTGGAATTTTCACAGGTTCGGGTTCAGCAGACAATGTTGTCTGATCACACTGGGATTAGAAATGGTCCTGAGCAGCAGAGTTCATATCTGAATCCTAAGTCCCCACAAATCAGGGACATTTGGATCTGTGATTTTGGTCTGGCCCAGTAGGAAGTCAGGAGCCATACATGAAGTTCGGATCAAAACAAGCTCAGGTGTTGTTCAGTTCTGAGATTTAGATCAGAAACCTCTCTGTTCATGAGGTACATGTCATCGCCCTGCAATCGCAGTCCGAAAGTACTGTCTCTAGAGCATGGAAAGGAACTCAGGATAATGGAAGAAGTTTGCATAAATGCCTTTACCCTCGGGCAACGTAGAGAGAGGTGCTACTTCTGCAGAGCTCACTAGTTTGTCAATGACAGGCTGGTTGTTACATGGGCTAAATCAAGAAATGGCCTTTTATTAAAACAAAGGGTATTTGCGAAAATTTGTCAGCATTATTGACGTTTTTCACACCGCATTTTGTTTACTGAATATCGGACTTCAGTAAGAAAATGGGCTTTTGGCAAATGAAATATTTCATTCAAATACCATGAAAACTATTTTGCTATAAACAGAAAGCATGTCCATTTCAAATCCTGGAAAAATGGAAATAACATCAACATTTTTTTTCAAAATTGTTTTCCAGTTTTTTGATGATCTGTGCTGCTCACATGACACATCTCCAGCTTAGGCTGCTCTGGTGGGCATGACGCCTGCCTTGGTGATCTGGTGTCTGCTTCTCCCACAGCCTCTTCTGTGCTCCTCCCATGCTGCTGTCTACACGTGGAAAGCCCATCTTGAGCTGGTCTGCGAAGCCACTACCCTTAAATCTCTCTTAAATTGGATTTAAGACCCTCTTCTCCCAAGAGGCACTCTAGAAATAAGCTGACTAAGTCATCTCTTAGTGTCATTAATTTATTTTGTGAGTGAACAGTCATGGGGAAGGAAGGTTTGGATGTTCAGAAGGAAGTCCATTAGGACATGGATACTGAGGCTGGGGAGCGCAGTACATGATGAGAAGGGGGTTGAATGATAGAAAGAAATTTACTGTGCTTAACTTCTAAAATCCCATCATACATAACTAATAAGCTGTGTGCCTTTCATCACTCTGATCTCATAGCTTGTATGTTTTATGTCATTCCCTCACCCTTAGTCTGTCAGTCCAGTGCCTTTTACATTGTGGTCCCCTCAGGCTAGGGATTGTGGCTTTCTTTGTGTTTGGAAAGTGCCTGGCATGTTTTGGGTACTGCCACAATTTAATCAGTAATAGTGCACATATATAAATAGAGGACAATACACACGGTACAGGCCAGGTAAAGTGAAGAATCCTCTGTCAGGATTTCTGCTGCCTTCAAACATATTCTGCCCAGCCCTCAGAGTGCAGCATGCTTACTCCTTGGCATTTGTTAGTGTTGGCCTTAATGTGTTGGAACACCTCTTTGGGTGGGTTCATTTCCCTGACCACAGCTCTGGAGTATCCCACTTCTCTATCTCCTTCAGAAGGTTCTGGTGAATAACTTTATTGCTGTGAAAATATCATAGTTTGCTTGCACATGCTTCTCGCCCCACACTGCAAGGAAATCAGTGACCTTTCTTGTCCAAATTGAAGACCTTTCTGGACCATGCAGCAGCCTGAGTGTGTTCACATGCCAGATCACATTCCGCTGTTCCCATTGGGAAGGAGCAATAGTCTCTGATGCCTGCTGCTGCAGATGTGGCTGTGAAGTGTATGCTGGCCACTTAAGAGCCAGGTGAGTTCCTAGGACAAAGTGGATGAGGTAATGTCTGGTACTGGACCAACTTATGTTGATGAGAGAGGCCCACCTTGTCTATTAGCGTGGGACCAACGCAGCTACAACAATGCATAGACAATAGATACATTTCTGATCACTTTGATCCCTGTGCAATGGAGATCAAAAAGGTTACCAAACAGGTCACTGCTGAAAGGAGCAATGCAGTGTGGACACTTCTTTTACCAGTGAATCCACACTGGTACTCTAGGGCTTGTGCTGCTCCCAAAAAGGTAGCTGCTGTTTTGCAAAAAGGGAGGGTTATTTCAGTAGCTGACAAACAGAGGTGTGAACTTACACTTGTCTCCACTGAAAAAAGTAGACTTCAGCTGGTGCAACTTTTCAGTGTAAAAGAGGCCTCAATCTGAGGGCCTTCTATAAGCAAACTTTATTGCCATACCCTGTCTCTTTTGGGTTCACACATGCACATCAGCCTCTACCAATATAGGCCCAGTCAAAAACAGAATCTCCTGCACAGTTGTGAAGAGAATAGTGGGTCCCACAGGGTGCGTCTACAGTTGTAAATTAAGTCGACTTCAGCTTGCTTAAGTCGACTTAATTTACTCTGAGTCTACACTACACTTTCCTTAAGTCGACTTAAGCAAGATGCTTAAATTAACAAGTGTAGACATAGCCACAGAGAGCAAGATTCAGCCCAGCAAAAAAGAAGATCTGGGGGAAGTATTGACTAAGAGAAGTGAGTTGGAAATTACGTTGTCTGAGGATCTCACATGCGTGGTCCCAACCAGACACATAAGGTGCCAGGCAACAAACAAAATGGCATGAGCCACATTCCCGAGACCTCCTGAGAAAGCTGAAAGAATTTCCTCTTCAGTTATCTGCAGGCAGCATATGTGTCCCTTACCAGCCATTGGTGCCACAAGGCAGAATGCCAAAAAATCAGCAGCTTGACCGCTTTTCTGTATGAACTCAAGAAATACATTCTGGATTATTTGCACCATCTGCTTCTCACAGGTGTTCATTGGGGAAGAAGGAGGGTGGGGGACACCTGAGATCATTGGTACTGAACTGCAGGTATTCACAATGCAGTGTTTGCGGTAGGGGCTGGTCCTGTGGAGAGAGAACTGGTACCAATTCCTCATACAGAAGAATTAGGGCAATTTTCTCTGTGGTTACTTCACATTCTTGACAGAGCTGAGCAAAACTCTGATTTTTTTGCTCTTTGAGTGTCTACAGGTGGCGGGGATCATGCAGATCCAGGCAGTAGGGATGAGGATTTTGGTGGGTATATCTATGGGGATGGATGTTGCGGAGAGTTTGCTAGAGTACACGTGGGGGTGGGTGTGGAGGGAGATGTTTGAGGGAAGTATCTGCAGACAGGGGGCTGGTTGTTTTGGTGACTTTATGCCACAGTGATTCATGGAAAAATGTTTCTATTTCTCAGCAAATATCAGCAAGTTCCACCCTCCTTGCTCAGTTGTGGTCAACCACCAATATTTCCCTTAAGTGGAAATATGCCAGTTCTCACAGAAATATGTAGCCATTTTTACAGTGAAAGAGGCTCATTTGTGATGAGATGACACTTTCCGTCTGTGAAACTTGCTTTCCTGTTTCCCTCAGCAGTGTGGTGACAGTAATGAATGGTTTGCTTTTCACCAGCTTGTACAAATGTTGTTTCTTCACTGCCTGGGAGCATCTTTCCACGCAGATGTAATACATCAGTTGTTTTCAAACTTTTTTCCTCAGGACCCAGTTGAAAAAAATCATTTATGCCCGCGACCCAACAATTACATCTTTGAATAATGCCTTCCAGTCTTTTGGCAGCGGCAGCAGCAGGGAGCACCGTGACCCAGTACCTGAGAGTCTGCAACCCACTACTGCTTCCCAGCCCATGATTTGAAAACACACCATGGCACATGTGTCCCGAAACCACTGTCTTCACAGAGATCGAACACAGTCTCTGGCACAAGTTAGAGCTGTCTCCAGCTACTGTCTACTAATGGGTCTTGCAACAGCCAAGGAATAGCTGGGGTATAGAGATATCCCAGCCACACCATCACTGACTCCAACTTGACCCTGCACTGCAGTCTTCTTCATTGAGTGTACAGACCTAGCACCCTTCAGCTCTTTGCCTGGCAAAGAAGATTCACATGCTGGGAATGTCCCCATAGGGGTGGGCGTGCTTTCCAGCTACTTTGCAAGGCCCTGTGATTCTTCAAAAAGTAGCACTTGAGTCTTCTGAAGCACACCAGGCAAGAGACACTGCATGAAAAGTAAAAACATTCTTAGTTACTCATCTGTGAGGCAGCTCAGCACAAGAACATACAGCAGAGCTAATCTGAAGAAAGAAGCTGTTGTTTCATGTGGTTTCCAGATAACCACTGATAACATTTATGATTGCAGCTGACAATGTGAAACTATGTTACTACTCATATATCCTACAGGATACTGTGTTGTATGACCCAAAGGAAATGAAGGGGGATTTTGTTCATGTCCCCACAGACCAGGGCCCCATGGTCAAGCAGAGGATTATCCATCAGTCACAGCCCTATGGCAATCATCTCATTTTCCTATTCTGCCCTCCTCGTCATCAGCTGGAGCACATGACAGTCTGCCTGCTACATCTCAGCTTTGAAATATGCCTCCAACTCATCCACCCTAAGCGCACATTTTTCATCCTTCCACCCTATTGTACATGGTAAACTATTGCACCTTTCTCCACCATATCTATAAGTTATATATAACACCTTATAACACTCAGCTATACTTAAAGGGCATAGTGTTATTAATGGAGTACATGCTGGCCACTTAAAAGCCAGGTGAATTTCTAAGACAAATTGGCTGAGGTATATTGGATTTTTTTATCTTTTAATGGAGGAATGTTATGTTCAGTGCATTTTCTGTGTTCTCCCACTTCCACATCACTCGATGCCTGATGGTAAGGTGGACGGATCTTTCCCATTGACTTCACTGGGAATAGGACTGAGCCTTTGATCATAAGCAATTTAATGTTTGATGCTCACAGAAAAGAATATATTAAGAGAGAAGAATTTTTTCCATTTCCATCCAGGCCAAGCAAACTTAACCAAGCTCTAAAAGGCACACAACTAGCTGTTTTACCCCGAGTACGTTAGCAACTCCAAACTCTACCAGCTTCCCAGTGTCCCATTTGCATTAAATTATGCCAAATAACATGAGTGTTTATAGTTCCTGGGGTTTTTTTCTTTTCTATTTTTATCACTTTATTTTTGGGACTCTGGCATGAAACAAAAATACTCACAGATGCTAAGTATTATTTATTGAGAATTTTAGTAATGGTAGAAGCTGAGCTTCAGAAATAACTGTTAGAAATGAGCAAAAGAAATCACACGTGGTCAACAAGTTCCATGCATAGGTTTTTAATGGTAGACTCTTGTGTGGTTTGTTTTAGGGGGTGTATGAGAGTGAGCTTGGTCCTGGAGAGAGGTACCAAACTGACATGGGGGGGTGGGGAGGGGAGGGGAGAAGAGTGTGGAATACTGTGACAGAAACAGCTGCTTGGTGCTTCCCTATGAACACAGCTCAGGACATGCTACCATGGGGAAGGGATGGCTAAATTCCTTATGTGTCCTTCTGATCTTGGGTGCTCCAGGGGCTAAAGAGGCCCCCAGCATACCCGAAGCGCCTCTCAGTGGGAGCCTGGCTTACATTACAGCAGTCTTCATGGGCTGTTGTATGGGCTGCCCAGAATCTCTGCAACTCTGGTTCTATCACTGCATCCCAAATGAGCCCCACCTGCCACCAGTCTCATACCCTTTGTTTGGGGAGGGTGGGTTGTAAAGGGTTCTTGGGAGGCAGCTGTCTCCACAGTACTTGCACAGGGGGAATTCTGATCTAACCAGTTACTGGACTTCCATGTCCCTTTGCCCCATCTCATCTTTTTCTTGGCTGGAGCAGGGGTGAGGATCCAATCTGTGGTTCTTCTCCTCAGACTGTCAATTGTTGCCATTTGCACTGTGGTGTGAACACTTTCCTGTATTAAATGAACCAAGAAAACCAATTTCTTTTAGGTAAGCCATTGAACAGAAGATGGTGGTATCTCACCAATACCTTCAACCTGGGTCAGTTTTGAAGCAGTGCCTTCAGCGGAAAAGGTGTATGCCCACTATTCACCCTCTTGACTCTAGAGTAAGGTAGAGTGAAACAAGAGGAAGACCTTTCACTGCACAGGTCAGGGAAATGGGGGAGTTCTCATATTTTTGGCAATTGCAGGAGAGCTCTACTCTCCTCCACCCCACCGTCCCGGCAACCTCCTCTTCATTTAATCCCTGCTCTGAGCCAGCTAAATTCACTTACTGATGACTCAGCATGTTGATTTACAGCATATGACAGGCTGCAGCAGGCCATTGAGCTAATAAAATGTGTCCTTGTATTAAAATATATACACTAGGCCTAAACAGCAGTGACTCTTACAGTCACTCTGGCTACAGCTTCAGGTATATTTCTAAACTGCAGGTTTGTACTGAATTAAATATGCGAACAAATCAGACAATATGTTCCATAGTTACTGTGTTGCTTATTTTAATATTAGCAGCTACTGTCCCCAAAGTTCCAATACTCAGTGTGTGGTCTATAGGCTTGTTAGTCTGACATCAATCCTAAAAATATATACAACAAATGTCCTTGAAAATTTAACCCCTGGCTACATTTGAAGAAAATGTTCTACAAAAGCCTTTATTAATGAGTATGGTTATCCTGTTCCTACTGATTTCAGTAGGAATTATAGGTCCAATGCTCCTGCCATTAATATCAGTGAGAGTTTTTTGCCATTGATTTCCGTAGGAAAAGGATTGAATGCCATAAAGTGTATGTGAACATTTTGTCCTCTATAGCCTGCTTTCAGTTTACATTAACATAAAGGTCTTTCCTAGAGATGACAGACAACATTGGAAAAGGTAGAGGCCCACATATATTTAGGGGTAGGGTTTTAGTCTTGACTCTGAAGGAATGTGTGGTTTACTACGACAAGTGGGACTCTCCAGAGAGTTATGATTGATACTTTGGTCCTATCCTATGGTTAACTTTGTATTCACAAATGAATCATGCTTTCCAATTTTCAAGGTTAAGTATTTTTAAATGCATATTATAACAAAATAACCCTGCTCTAAAATAAATATTTCACCAGTAATTTCAGAATAAAAGCACAACACAGCTCACTTCGGAGGGGGGGGGTGAGGGGGGAGGGGAGACATAAAAATTATACTTCTCAAGAAGACGTCTGTGTACAAAAGCTTGTCTCTTCCATCAGCAGAAGTTGCTCCACTAAAAGATATTACCTCACCCAATTTGTCTGTCTAAATTAATAAATATTGATTAGCCTCAAAAGCAACTCTACATTTATACCTAATTTTTGTATTAATTGGTAAAGATAATCACTTTTCCAATTAAATTACATGTACAAATTATTCTCAAAGAAAGGATATGTAAGTAGTTTGCTAAAATATTCTTTTTTTTCCAGTTAACTGTACTAGTTGAAAATATTTATTATTTAACAAGTATCCCTTAAAATAACTTCTTTATATAAAAGTCAAAGTTTAAAAAAAAGGTTAAACAACTAATGAATCAAACTAAAGGTTGTGTGGTGTGCAATATACATTTCTTCATAGGTGATTAAATGCTTCCTTTAGCTCTAATGTAAGCAGTGTAAGATTTATTATTCCCATAATCATTCATTTCCTTGATTTCAAGTGCCTGAATCTTGCAAATGATTATTAGTAATCACTTGTATTATGACAATCTCTCAGGACCAACCACAGTCAGGGACACATTGTGCTTGGTGCTGTACAAATAGAGTAGTAGAAATTTCCCAAAGACTTACAGTTTAAATAGAAAGACAGACACAAAAAGGGAAAGGGATTGAAGCTCTGAGGCAGGGACCATCTTTTTGTTCTCTGTTTGTATAGAGCCTGGCAAAGTGGGGCCTCGGTCCCCTGATTGGGCTTGCCTAGTCTCTAGGATAATACAAATAAACAACAAAAAACAGGCAGAGTGATCAGTGTGAGTGTGGCAAATGTTAATTCTATGTCTTTGGGAGTAGTTGAGGGAAGGGGTTTAGTTAGTGGGGGATTGACTGAATGGAAGAACAAGAGACTGGAGAGATGTGAAAGGGACAAAGCAGGTAAGAAGAGGAGGAAAAGAAGGTATGGGGCTGGAGGCATGTGGGGAGTGTGGGCTGAGGTGAACAAACTGTGAGACAGTGATAATATAATAAGTGCCAACAATGTAGTCACTTTGCAATCTGTCTATTCAGAACACATGGTATCAATTATTTGATCTGTGATCAAGTGAATTGTCAGTTTATCTGCAGTAAAATTATTTGTATTATCAAGAGCTTTTGAAACATACTGAGTAGCTTGAATGTGCTCATGTTGATGAGACGCTCTGTAGCTGTATAAGAGCTGCACCATGTTCCATAAGGGGAATTTTTCAGTCAAGAGGGACAGGGACAAGCGATCACTAGAGTGTAGAAGCTAACAAAAGAGTCATTAATTGGAGCAAAAAGATGGCCCAGGAGTTAGGGTGCTAGCTTGGGAGACCTGAGTTCAATTCCCTGCTCTGCCACAAACACCCTGTGTGGCTGTGATCAAGTCACTTATTCTCTGTGTGATTCAGGTTCCCATCTGTAAATTGAGGATAATACTTCCCCCGCTCACAGGAGTGCCATGAGGATATATACGCTGTGAGGTGCTTGGACACTATGCTACTGTGGGCCATATAAGTACCTATGGTAGGTAACAAAGCTGGATAGGTTTGGGGAACATCATGATTAATATATGAGGGGCAAATATATCCCTGAAAGGTCCAGCCTTGGCCCTCAACTGTTAAAAATTTAACACAAGGGTTATTAATTACACGTTAATTAAACTTAACAGAAATAACACCACTGACCTCTAGTTTTCCTCAGTCATAATGTTGTTACCTTATTATAACAAACTGTTCACCCTTGGCCTCATTTTATGCCCAGAGGAATCAGATTATTGCCTCATAAAACAGAGGAGTAACAATATTACCATTTAAGTAATGGCCCCAAACATAATCTTAGTATAGTGCCATAGACTGTTACAGTAAAACAGAATAGTGTAGCTTTTTATATAAGGGCATAATCTAGGAAATGCAGGCTATGGAACAGATAGAAAAGTGGATTGGACAAGCACAAATTCCCACCCATCATTTGAGCAGTCAGCCCTCACAGTGTTATCTCTGGAACTTGTTAAACCTTAGAAAGCTCATATCCATTTAAAAGCAATAGCTGCTGCTTCAGTGCCAAATTGCATTAACAATATTAGATAGGAGTTTTTTCCCAACTATCTACTGATAAAATGTTTGCACAGTGTTACATGGGAAAATGCTGAACTCCAGCAACAAAAAAATGAGCCTTGATAATTTATGAGTTGGCATTTCATCACTATAATGTCAAGCATTGCCGATCCTGTTGATGTCAAACCCTTAGGCTCTTCCTCTCTCTTTCTTTTTCTTGGTGTTTAAAGCCATCAGAACAATCCTGTGTAAAGTATGTGTAGTCAGATATTGCTAGTGGGGATTTTTATGACCAGTTTCAAGCACACAGTTCAGTGACTGAAGTCTCTGTAGACAATGATCTGTGGATATAATACTACCATTGTCTACACTTCATTTCTGCTGTACAGTGGCCCCTTTCCTCCGCTGAATTCATTGTTGCTATTAAATTTATCTAGGGAAAGGAATGGTTGTAGTCTGCATCCTTATTAATCATTCTTACCTGGTTGCATTTTTTTATTCTTCACTTCCATTGTTTCCAGTTTGATAGGTAGCAATACTGTAGAATCTATATAATAGGATTCCAGGATTGACATGCATGGCACTCGAAGCCTAGGATGTCTGTTGAGTGATGAAAACTACCACAAGAATGGCTGAGAGCTCTGTTTGTTTAGATATGAGCAGGTTCATATCATCACTGGGCTTTGCAGTCTGTTACCATCCAATTTTTACATTCTGAGCCATTTTAACTTTACAAATTACAGCCATGTGGTGTAAAGCTACAGTAGATCATGTAGCTATACCATACCTAGAGGTCTGGACTATTATGATATCAGAGATAATTCAATCCATCACTGCCCTTACTCTTCAGATAATATGTATGCAACGATTGGTTGTATAGACTCACAGATTTTAAGATCAGAAGGGACCATCATGATCATCTAGAGTCTGCCCTCATTCACATAGCAGGCCACAGAGCCTCACAGGCACTCCTGTAACATATCCTAACCTCTGTTTGAGTTACTGACCTCCTCCAATCATGATTTAAAGACATTTACACTACTTTAAACCTGCAAGTGACCCATGACCTATGCTGCAGAGGAAGATGAAATCCCCCAGGGTCTCTGCCAAATCTGACCAGGGAAAAATTCATTCCTGACCCCAAATATGGTGATCAGTTAGACATTGAGCATGTGGGCAAGACCCGCCAGCCAGACATCGGGAAAAGAATTCTCTGTAGTAACTCAGAGCCCTCCTCACCTAGCAGTCTATCACCAGCCATTAGGAATGTTTGCTATTAGCAGTCACAGAGGCTATGTCTACACTTGTAATTTTAAGTCGACTTTAACTAAGTCGACTTAAAGTTG
>ML685787.1:18890273-18909911 GCA_007922175.1 Pelusios castaneus
TTTTTTTTTTTTCCTGTATAAAAGCACAGCCTATAATAACCCAACCCTTGCAATCCCTGCAAGGGGGTAGGACAGCCTGGAGGAAAAAATGGTGATGTAAAAGAATATTGGGGAAAAAATAGTATCCTTGTAATTGCTTATACTTCTTAATGGTTTTTCAAATGAAGTTTAGATATTAATCTAGAAACTTAACTAGGCAAGGAATCACAGTGCAGAAAAGACTGCATTTGCTCCCCAGGTAGGAAAATCATTTAGAAATGGAAAAAACAAAAACAAAAAATACCACCCCAACCTCAGCCTGACTCTTTTCTTGTCTGTTGAGAGATTTAGCAAATGTTGCCACTGAATTAAAGAAGGGTTATAGATTTGTATTTCTTTTCAAATAATTGAAGTGAAAGGAACAATGCTCATCTCTCTGCAAAAGTGGCATGCTGGAACTGGAGAAGTAACTGGGTGAGATGGCTGCAGTTTACTAAGGAAGAGGAAAATAAACAAATAAAAAAACCTCCACCCAAATCTCTGATCTTGGACATTTTGACTCACTCCCTTTAACACCCTCGTAATATTTCATTTTTGGATTTGGAGTTAATATTTCTGGAGGTGCTCGATTCAATAGCCATAAATTAATGGACTTGATAGTGTTTGCTTACATGGGCCCTAATTCAGAACAGCACTTTGCTGTTTAAATCTGACTGAAGCACATGTTTAAAGTTAAGTATGTGCTTAAGCACTGCCTAAATAGGGATGCGGTCCTGAATCAGGGCCATAATAGAGAGGAATGATTCACAGGAATTACTGAGTGAAATTGTATAGCTTGTCATATTCAGGAAGTCAAACTAGATGATCCAAGAGATCTCTACTGGTCTTAAAATCCATGAGCAGGCCACATCAGTGATAAATACCAACTTTCCAACTGGATTGTGTTATACACAAGTTAACTGTGCTATTGATTACAAAAAGGGAAATAAAGACAGTCTGAGGTAATTAAACACAGGAAAGGCTTTTCTGTTCACCAGCCCCAACCTTCAGTGGACAACCTGTTCTATTAAAAATCTGTAATGATGGAATGATTTTCTACAGTTCTTTATTCTGTTCATTCTATTACAATTGTTCTTAAATTATTCCACTGAGTATTGCCAGCAGCTTTGAGACCTTTAGCGCACACAGCAAACAAGCAGAAATGAATGAAGAATGGGCTAAAACAACACAAGGGGACTCACTTTAAAAGGCAGAGTTGAGTCATTATTTTTAAACATCTTTCTCTTTACTCATTCTTTGTAATATTCCTCTAAGAAGCTTGAAAATATTTGCTTTTCCCCACCAGCTTCTTGTCCTTTGCACTGTGCAAATGTGTTTTGTCTTCAGTTCCAGTGAAAATGAACATGGCTCTTTCCTCTTAACAGTTCAGTGTGCATAGCCCCTTGTGATAAAGCATCCTTATACATCTGCATCAGGCAGTCTACTAAGCTGGTTATTAACTGTTGTATAGCCAGAAGAGGGAGGGAGCACAAACACTGAGGTTTGGGTAAGCCCTACAAAAATAGTGGCCATGAGATTTCTCAAATAAATTCTCAGGAGGTAATATAATAAATACTACTCGCATGTAGATAATCTATTGCCCTGGAATTGAACTCAAGAAGCCTTGATTAGGTGAAAGTACATAATCCACTCCTTAGCCTTGCTGCAGGGTTTTCCAGAACAGAAGCTACATTGATACCAATGGGGAGTGTGATGGGGTGTACTTTACCCTGCCTGGCCCAGAGATGGTTAACAGCACACTGTGGGCTGAGGAGGCCAGGCTCCTCTTCCTCTGCTGGGCATACTCAATTTAGAGGCAATTTATAAAAGGGAGCAACACAGCTCAATCTGGGCTGGCTGCTGAAGGGAGAGGACACAGATTTCCAGCTTTTGCCAGGGAGCTGTGACAGGCCCCCTCCAAACCCAGACATGGAACAATTTGGCTTATGGTTCCAATTCCAAATCATCTACTTTTGGCATAGTTAGACAGTCTGATGGTATCTCTCTGTATGAGCTTACCAGCTGTCCCCAGATAGTGATTTGGAGCAGGAATTTTTTTCTCTTTGCCTCTATTTTTCTGTACTCTGTAGCTTTTGCAATACACTCATCACTGGCTACTCCCTCTTTCTTTCTCTTTCTCTCTGTGTCATGAGGCTGTCTCAGAAGGGGCAGGGAAGATGAAGTGAATGAGTGTGTTCCTGATTCTGTTCTCTCTGTGATGGCAGCAGGGCTCCTCCAGCTTTAATTAGGGGAAGAGATTTGTTTGTGAAACTTAAAAGACCTCCTACGATTCTTTTCCCATTGACACTGGTGTAAGTCAGGAGTAACTCCAATGCAGTCAATAAAAACTGATCTAAGTACAGGGCAGGCCCTAGGTCTCTTCAACTACTGCTTTCTGAGGCACAGCTTTGTTTCTGCCATCAGGCAGATACCCCTATGGCTGGCAGAAGCTAAACCATGCCCAGTTCTAGCCAATGAGTATTTCAGGGAGGAGAACCTGTCTCTATTTAAAAGTGATACAGGAAACCTGGGGTCATCAGGGATCCACATTGTATGTGGGGATAGAAATAAAAAACAATAGTAAATCTTGCATTTATATAGTGCTTTTCATCCCTGAGCGCTTTACAAGCCTAGCAAAAGGGTAACTATACACAGGCATTGCTTCATATACCTCTAGGGTGAAATGTAGTGGCTGGTTAACAATGCACCGCAACATTACCTGACAGTTTAGTACAGAAGATGTGAGGGGAAATTATACCATCTCTTTCAAAGATCACTGCCACTGCGTCTACCCGCTGACTGCATCCAAAGCATCATGTGAAATCAGCCACGCTGAGGCCTGACCTGAAGAACAATTTTCCGGAAATAGTCTTCCTGGCAGTTCTGCCTGATGTGCTTTCCTAAATCTGACAGTTTCCTTGACATAAGCTAGAGCTTCCTCCTCATATAGCTTGCTAGTATGAACCAACAGCATCCACCCCCTCGGGGCCAGCCTTGCTAAGGCAGCCACTCTAAATCTATCAGAGGAGTCCTTGCAGAATCACATTGACAATGTCCTTGAGGCGGCACAGTCAAGTTTTGCCAAATTTAGTCTTAATCAGACTTCCTAATCAGGATCAGGGCCTTATTGTTAAGGTGCTCTGATTGTATGCTCTGCTGTCATTGAGATCTAGCGCTATGCAGGAAAGGTGCAGTTGAGGCCTGTCCTTATTTATTCCCCTGAGTCTAAACAGGAGCCATTCATGGTGCTTCTGGGAAAGGGAGAGGTGGGTGGGGGCCATAGCCAAGGCAATAAAGAGCTCTAGTTCCAGCTCTGCTGCTGACCTGGTGAGTGAATTTGAGCAAGTCACATCTTTCTATGCCTCACTTTCCCTGCCTGTAAAATGGGAATAGTTCATGCTGCCCTCCTTTGTCAACCACTATATAAGAGTTAAGTATTTCTTATTAGAATTCTACTTCCACAGAAGTATGTGGAGAAGAGAAAGCTCAGCTAAGCCCTATTCCCTTGGAGTAGCTGACAGCTGCAGATGAGTCTGCCTCAGCAAAAGCTGCTATGCTTGATTGAGGTGCCTTTGGCTAGTCCACAGCAGCCCACCAGCCAGGGGCATTTTTATGGATGAATGTTCCCATTCTCCAGTATCTATCCACTGTCCATGGGAGGAATTAAATGATTGAATGTGGCTTGCATAGGCAAAGGTTTTTGTCCAAGTATTTTATCTGGTGTCTGAGCTCATGGAAATTGACAATGGGGGAAATGTCCTCACCTGAAGTACTTTAGTAGACTTTGTCCTTGCTTGCACTATTGCACGCTTGCTGTATTTGACTGTTGTGTTTCCTGAATGTCTTGAGCAGCATGGCTCTTGAAATATGCTGAACCAGAGCCTCAGCTGGTGCAAATTGGTGTAGCTTCATTGACTTCAGTGCAATTATGCTGATTTTTATCAGATGAGGATCGGACCCATTATGTTTCCTTTGAATGCTATGCACAGATCACTTGCTGAGAAATTGCCACATTCACGTGATATCTTTTATGGTTATGTAGGGCTTCTGAGACAATTTAGTTAAGATCTGGAATGTGATTGTCTGTTATTAGTAGATTTGTTCTAGGCCACATAGCATCATTTTTCATTAAATTTTTCATCAAATTTCATCACATTTTCATTGTTTGTATTTTTACATTGTTAGGATTGGTTGTCAAATATGCTCTTAAAATTAAATATGTAAAAACCTTGCTACAAAGCCTACTGAATAATCTTTGGTTTACAACAGTGAGTCATGCAGTCCATTAGACCACAAAACTGTGGCCAATAACCTCTGCTCAACACACTTCTCTGACATAAGCATAAATACAGCTCATTAAATATGATGGGAGGGGAATATAAGGTCTTGCTCACTCATTGAAGCATTAAATAGCACAGCCAGGGCACCTGCTACAAATAGCAATTTAAATCTTTCTATAAAATACTGCATCTTATTTTTAAGAATTAATTTGTTATCATGTCCATGTGGGGGGAGATTTTTGCTGCATCAAGTCTAGACCTTCTCAGTAGTGCTTCAAACATCCACCATGTGTCTGGAAAGCACAGCTGCTTCTATCTGTCAACTCGGTGTTTTCGGACTTTATACTGTCATTCTTTCACACGTGGAACTCTCACTGGAATCAATGGGAGTTTGGAGTTTGAATCAAAGATAGGATCTGGCTCTTAGGTTATACAATACAGAATTGCTAAATAACTTTAAAATTCGTTGCTATCAGCGATTTGGTTCTGTAGCAGTCTATGTAAGGATTCATACTTACAGAGAAGGGGAAGGATTATGCTCCTACTGAATAACAAGGGAAAAGATTATGCAGAACCAAATGTGTGCACATATATATAAGCATATGTCTATGAATCGAGTGAAACTGGTTCTGCTATCTTTCTAAAAAAGTTAAAGGAGGCTCCAATGCAAAGTATCTTACAACCTTAACTGTGGAGTACCTATAATTTAAGACAGTTTATCCAGTAGGCCAATGTGGCCATGTTAATTTGAACTAATTTCTTAGTTCGAACTAACCGGCCATTGAAATGAATGGAGATCACTAATTCGAACTAAGCAAGTGCTATTCATGTTCGAATTAAGTTAATTTGAACCAACTAAAATTAGTTTGAATTAGTTAGTTCGAATACAATCTCATTGTTCCTTTGGTCTTGTCATTTTGCTTACAAAAAGGATCACCTAATGTTCCCCAAAGTAATAGAAACATACTGAATATAGCAAAGGGAAAACGAATACTAGTAGATTAAATATAAAGGCTATAAAGTTTAAATAAAGGCAATTCCTTAGTTCCTAACAAGATCTGCCTACATACCACATTTCATGCAAATCATACTTAGCAGTGTAACATTATATTATAGTTTGCTTCTTGAATACAAATATCTCTAGATATTTTAATAGTAATATATATTTGTTTGGGAAGATAAATAAGGACAACATTTTTCAAAAGTGGGTACCTAAAGTTAGGCACCTAAATCCATGTTAAGGCACCTAAATCTAGTGGCATGATTTTTCAGAGGTGCTGAGCAATGGAGCTGCAATAGGTATTAAGGTACTGAGCAGCTTTGAAATCAGGTCAATTTTATTTATGTTCCTAAGCATGAATTTAGAATTCGAATGTGAGACACCTGAATGAAATTTTTGACCTCATAGTTTTAAATGTAGATCTCCATCTGACAGTGAGAAACACAAGATAAGAAATAGTTCTAATAAATATATACCCCCTCCATCTTTTTTAATTCACCTCAGTTCCAGTGGAAAAGGCCCAATTTCAAAGTCTTTTCTTATCATCTACAGGAATGTTCAGAAGTTTCTATAGCTACCGGAGAACTTTGATATTGCTCCCTAATTGCAAAAGAAGCACCATTGAAAGCTAGCTTAGAACTTCCCTGAAGTTTGAGTGGTTTAGATATAGTGTTCTGGTATCCAACTCTATTTACAATACTATCTTCTCTGTAGCAGTGATTCTCAACCTGGGGGACATGTAGCCTTAGTGGTACACAGAGGTCTTCCAAGGGCTACATCAGTTCATCTGGATGTTTTACAACTGGCTACATAAAAAGCACTAGCAAAGTCAATACAAATTAAAATTTCATACAGACAATGACTTGTTTGTACTGCTCTGTATATTATACACTTAAATATAAATACAATATTTATAGTCCAATCTATTTATTTAATAAATATATTATATGACAAAAATGAGAATTTAAGCAATTTTTTGTAATAGTGTACTGTGACATTTTGTATATTTATACCTGACATGTTTGTAAGCAAGTAGTTTTTAGGTGAGGTGAAACTTGGGGTATGCAAGACTAATCAGGCTCCTCAAAGAGATGCTGTGGTCTGGAAAGGTTGGGAACCACAGCTCTACAGCATGTACAACAAGGCAGGCCCAATATAAGTGCTTACATATGACTTCTAAATCCTACACGTGGATATTTACATTAGCATTTAAGCAAGTTACCCTGACATTGATGCGCCTTCATAATGATTTGAATAGCTAAATGTGAGCTTTGAATGTCCTATTTAGCTTTACACATTTGTCATTTGTGTCCACGTGGTCCCATTCCCAACTATACTGGGCCCACATTTTAAAATCAAGGCTCAACTTGGTGCCTACACACTAGTCAGAATTAGCACCTTCAAACTGGATTCCTCAGGTTAATTAGAGGATGCATAAGATGTAATAATTGTACAGTGTGTTTCTCCCATCTCTTCCCAAATAAATATAAAGAGGGAAAGCAAAAGCTTGATGTTCAATGGTGTTAACTAGGTCAGGGTATGTCTACACTGCCAGCTATGTGGTGATCAGTTAAGCGAGTAGTGGAGACCTGCTCAATCAATCCCAGATGGGATTTCTGGCCAGGGCAGGTAATCCACCTCCCCAAAAGGAAAAGCAGAAGCATAGCTACGAGTGAAGGGATGGGGTTGAGGGAAGGCAGTGAAGATGCCAGTCAAAGGAACTCTGTGACTGCTGCATTCTCTGTGCCCTGGTCTACACTTAAAATTCAGCTCAAGCTAGCTATATTGCTTCACACCATAATTAAGTCAACCAAACCACTAGGCTGAAGAATTCTGTTGTCCTAGCTACCAGACAGGTTACCTAGGTTGATAGACAAACCCCTTCCATCAATGTAGGAGTTACAACAGCAGAGCTGCAGCACCATAATTGTGTTGCTGTAGATTCTGTAGTGTAGACATGCCCTAAAACTCAGCACCGCAGTGCCTCACGCTACAGAACATGGGTGGATGGGAGGTGACTGGTGATTGGGCATCCGAGGCACCACTAAACCGTGCTACATGTGCTTCTATATTGCAGATATGGATTGGGTATACAGTCCATGGACTAGATAGTGCCAACAGAGATTTGCACAGCGGTTCCAGGATTCCAAACCTGGAAAAATTAACAGGATTCTTTTGGAACAAACTCTCCCTACATATCTAGGGAGAGGTGGGTATGGAACTGACTATATAAACTCTACAACAGACAGAGATTCTCTCATACTAGAGGAATCCTTGATTGACCCATTAGGGCAGCTTTATGGCCTCTTTGTGATGTCTGAACAATGCAAATGGCCTGAATGTGGACTCTGGAGGACCTGGGGAATAGTGGAGTTCACACATTTCTCAGCTCTAAATGGTCAGGCAGACTCAACAATAAGGCAAGGTGTTGGGTCTTTACAACCAGGATTCAATTAGCAAGAGTCCTATTCTACCACTCTCACAAGGCCTTGACAGACTAAAGCTTTTTATTCCCTTGTAACACATGTTAATTGCTAAATGCCATGTGTAACTAACACAACTGTAAATACAAATGTAGATACTTCACAAACATTTGTTCCAGAAGCCTAGAGTGAAATAACATCAGGAACAAAGGTGCAGTCTATATTAGTATTTGTAATTGTATTAACTAACATTCAATTAACTTAAGTTACAATGTGACCAGATATTCATCTAAACATGGCCTCGTGCTGAACAGCACCTTATCCCAGAAGCAGTACTATGGAAATCAATTGAACTACTCATGGAATAACATGCTGCTCTTTGTAAGAGTAGCAGAATCTGTATTTTAGCTTCTGAAAAATGATAATCCATGAGACAGCCATCCTAAATGGATGGATTTCCCAATGGATTGAGCCCGTGCTTCTGACAGATCATAGTTAAATTCACTTGCCTCTCATTTTTCAGATTATTTTTGTTAAAAACAAAATCTGAATTTTATAAACATAATTCACTTATAAAGTCCCAATGGAAAGAAATAGAAGAGCCATTAGATAGTTTCCCCAGATAAAGGCTGATAGGTTGTCTCTCTATAAATGCATCCTTCAGGTAGCAACTACATACTTTATAATACTTCTAGTTCTCTTGTTTAACAAAATGCAAAGAAACCCCTTATTTTGAAGTGTTCTCCATGATGACTTCTGTTCTTTGGTTCTCAGTATCCAAACATGATCAAGGTTCTTCCTGCTCAAATTGAAGCAGCAGGCCCTTTTCCCAGAGCATAGCCACAATTTCCATTAAAATAAACAAAAACTTGTGCATTTATACATGAGGAGGAGAATGTACCCTCGTATCTATCATCCTTCAGGCACAAATGTGGACTTAACATTTGGGAGCTTTTATGGGGTTCATCTAGTAGAATTACATGACTATATACTACTGCAAAATATATGACTTCCATGAGTATGACTGCTATTAGAAAATCATCTCCCTAGGGACTTCTTTATACTAGGAAAATTAGCATCCATTTTAAGCAACAGTTCAGTGACACGGTTTCCACCAGTGGTGTAAGTGCTAGAATAGACAGAGCCAGGGGTTTGGTGTTTTTGGTGATGTTACTCAGGGGTACTGAATACTGGCACCTTTTTAAAAAGAAAATGTAAAAAGCACTGAACAGAGCAGAGTCAGTCTGACCACCACATCAGGATAACCTGCACTGTTGCTGAGACACTACTACCAGTTTTCCTTGTGGCTTTGCTCTGTAAAGGCTGGTGTTAATGTTGCCTTGATAAATGTCTTCTAAAGAAGAGCTCAGGGTAAGTTCAAAAGCTTGTCTCTTTTGCCAGCAGAAGTTGGTCTGTGACAGGATATCTTCTACTCCTATCCTCTTCTGCTTCACAAAAACCACTCAGAGACCTTCTCTTGTGTAGATACCACCAGGGAGTTCATTTACAATGTTTCACTTCACCACCTCCTACGTACTAGTACAGTCATAATATTTACAACATCCTTCACTTTTACACATTCTTCTTCAAAGATAGGGAGAAGAACATGTGTCCGCACAGAGGACACCCTCCCTTTTGTCAAGTCCTACTGGTTTTTGCCTTTCTCTCTCTCCACTTCCTGTGCTTTGGGCTGTGATCTTTTATCCAGTCTCTTTAGGTTAATTAGCTCATTAGCTTCCCCTCTCCTTAATTAGCTCCTTCCCAGGAGACTAAATGGTTAAACAGTGACCACAATGATGGTTCAGATGCTGGTTCCCAGAACACTATCACATGGTCTACTAAAAGATATTACCTTGCCTACATTTTCTTTCTGAAAGCTCACTATTTTCTCAACATCCTTAGGGAAGATTGACTTCATGAAGGTGCTGTGATGGCATGGAAATTTCCCAGACCAGGCCCTAAGTTGATTTCACTTCTCAGAGACAAAAGAATGCAAAGCAGAAAATATTGTTTTCAACTTGGGTGCCCCAAATCAAAGGGGAATTTATTCTGCTAAAGTGTCCTTGGTGGACTTTGAAATTACTGTAGCTGAGCCTTTTTTCTTGGCTAAAAGTTTGACAGAATATATGGATGTGTGGGGCCATGTTCTGTTCTCACTATACTGTGTATTTCTATGAATTTATCCTGTGTTTACTGTGGTGTAACTGAAAGCAGAACTTGGCTAGCGGGGTTTTAGTTTTGGAGATGATCCTGGTTAAATGTAAAGGACCTTTTATTCACATTCCTGCTTGAGTGAAAGAGTCTTTTCATCTGATTTGGTACTGCTCTCTTTATCAGGTTGATGTTCAACACTCTGCTCCTCTTGGACTAAATTCAGCACTAGTGTAAATGGGTTCAACCCCATTTACTTCATTTCTTTCTTACTATGCTTTCATAAACCAAAAGTGATTTTGGCCATTCTTTAAAATGATTAAGATATTTATTGTCTGAAGCTTCTTATTCACTGCCCTTAGCACTATAGCAATGTATTAAGGAATTCCCTGCCCCATTAGTTTCAGAGCCAAGCTAGGAATACAAAAGGCTGACTATAAACTCAAATTGTAAATAGCTGAATAAGTACCAACTTGCTTATTCTATTACCAATACTTTTCCATTCTAATCCTCCTCTTAGTCACCATGTGCAGCCCCAAATAAAATCTGCTTTATTTTTTCTGAGGGGAAGATAAAAAGAGACGGGTCAAGGAGAAAGCAGTGGAAGACATAATTACTTTGCTGAGGGGGCAAGCCATTTGGCTATTAATGTTTTAGGTTTTCAGCCAGACTCTTGAAATGAGGCTGTGTGGGGGCAGAGGAAAAGTGTGCTTCCTTGAGATTAAGACTTCTTATGCAATAGCCCCATAGTCCTATTCTTGGAGCAACCCTTTCTTCAGCAGAGAGTTGATGTTTCTGAACCACAGTGTTAGATTCACACAAACAAGAATAAAAATACAACTATATGATCAGCAGATCGGGGCTGGAGTTGACCAACACTTACCAAAATATTGTATCGTATATGTATTTACAATAACTGCCAGCTTGGGTTTAAAGAGTGGGTATATGGGATGCGGCCCCCATCTAGTAAAAACAAAAGGAGAGCGTCCAGTCCTCTTTCTAACTTTAGAAAGCAGTGCCTCCCCTACAACACCTCCTCTTCCCTGGCTGATGCAGTGAGAGCTCCCCCTCCTGTACTTTCAATCTACTATTTAACCACCGCCACCAGCTCCTGGCCACAGATTTCTCTCTCTCTCAATCTGTGCCCTGTGGTTCAGCATTGAGCAGAGGAAAGGAAATGAATGTCTCAAATTAATTTTGCTCATGAATTCTCTCTGCAAGGAGGCCTACCCTGTGTCAGATAGAAAATTAAAAAATACCATATAATTGGAGGGGCAGCATGGGGGAAGTTTACTCTGCTGCTGTCTGTGCGATACCTAGTCTCTGGATAATTAGGGGACTTCAGGCTCCAGGGCTTTCAATCTGGCACCTTTCACCAGCATTAAATTCACTTAATTTCTTAACATATACAGCATAACTGAAGGTCTAAGTTACTGCATAATGCAGGCTCAACTAAAATACATCTCTAATGGGCTTGCAGGTACCCTTTCTCTTCTATTAGCGCAAATAAAAACCCCTGGTATAAAAAGCAACTAATAAGATACATAAGAGTTTATAAGATTAGACTTTAGTGTAACAGGACATTGGGGCTCTCTTTCGGAACTATCTAAACAGTAAAAGATGTAGTCATCTGGGAAGGAAATGTCCCTTTCTGTTTGGTGGTACAGTAGGGTAGTATGTCTCTGCTGTGGCTGCTACAGATGCAGCACACAGGCTAAACAACAGGAAATCTTGTACAGATGCAAAAACAAAGCTAACAAGCTACACATTAAGTGGTTGATAGCACCAGGCTTTGCAGCTCTTTCCCCTTTAAACTCAAGAGTTTTTCCTGTTTCATCACCTCTCTCACTGAGATTCTAATTACTGCTCCCTCTTGCTCCCCCTTTCCCCTGCCAATAGCTTCACCTGGGACCATTAATTCCATGGATGGACCTAAGGAACTTCCTATCCCTCTGTTTGTTCCTAGTAGAAGTTCTCCAGCCTCCAGTAGGCATTTGTATGGGAACCTTTATGTGGGCTGTGTCTTTGTCCCAGGTGTTCACTTAGTTACCTATTCCCACTGGAGCTACTCTTGTGTGTAAGTGCTAAGGGCATGGGTAAGGGTGACAGAGGTGGGTGTGAGTAAAGACTTCAGTAGTTGGCCCATTAGTTTAGTTATCTTAGTTGGGAATGTTAGTCAAGGTAGGCAGAGTTCAGCACTCCTGCCCCCATGTACGAAGAACCACAATTCATGGGATCCTCTATGGGCTATGAGGTAAAATTCCTCGATATAGGCTCAGTCTCCTGTAGTTAGAGGTCATACTACAGAGCACTAGGTAGATTAGAGTATAGTTGGGTAAATAATACATATACAGATGACCTAAATGTCCCCGTACAAATGCTCTTAAGAATCTGTAGGCCCTTGATTATATTCTCAATAATTCTTAATCCTCCAGGGAGTTGGTTCTGTTGAAGCTGCCAGAAAGGGTCATGGTTTTAGCGGGAGTGGTCGTAGAGCAGATCCTGAGTTTAAGGAGAAGAGACCAACTGGCTCCAGGGAAGTTTGGTCTGTGTAAAGACTTTGGGATTTGCTCCACACACACACGCACACACACCATTGGATGAGTATTAGAGGACAAGACCTATCATCTGTAATTCAGAAAACTAGCATGTCAAAAAGTAAAGAAATTTTAAGTTGTGCATGAGAGCATTCATGGGCTGGGATGATAAAGCTGTCTGGCTTTGTACAATACTAGCGTTTGCCAGGACATAGCTGTATTTGAAACAAATGTATCTTTTAAAAGGATGTAATTCCAAAACTACAAGAAAATTGCTTGTTCTAGTGCTATCTCTGTATCTTTCTGTGCAATGATTTAGCACAAAGGCCTGGGGTTTCTCAAGGAGAGAACAGAATTTGTCTGATACTGTAAACCTTCCCCAGGAGGCGCAAAGTCTTTAAAAGTGCCACAGGATTCCTTGTTTGTTTTGCTGAACTGGACTAACATGGCTACCCCTTTGGAACTTGATTTCAGACAAGTGCTGGGAGAGGGCACCAGCTAATCAGGAAGAGTTTTGTTCAGCCTCTCGCCATCTAGGATGTCTGGGTACCTTGTGTATTTCATGCAGCAGAAGGATGGAGAATAAATGCAGAAAGCACTCCTAACGTGAAGGAGAAAGGTGACACATTAGAAAATGTATTTGCTGAACCTTATCTTGGTACAAAGGATCTTGCTAGCTCTTTAACCACGGATGAAGTATCTTTTTTTTCAAAGTAAAATTCATGTTTCAGCATGATTGGGGAGTTACAGACAATTCACACCTTGTCCCTTAGCTCTGGTGTGTTTAGTAGCAAAATTTCTCAGTCGATCATAAGAGAGTGAGCCTGAAAGGCGCTCTCAGTGGCCTCTTTTCACTCTTTTTCAGAAGCCACTATTTATTATGTGGAATCCAACAGATATTGCCAGAGACATGTAGCTGCTCCGTCATATATAAATCAGGGGAAATATTCAAACTATGTCTGGAAAAAAAAGATCATATTCAAGACCACATGCTGAAACTCAACATATGTGGACTCAAGAGGCTGTGAATTGAAGAGTTTGCTCTATATTATTATTTATGAATGTGCCAAATCCCAGCAGAGCATTGTGTGTTTGTATCTGCCAGAAAATGGAGGCAGAGCACAGGTAACAAGGCAAAAGGTTTCCCCCAGTTGTGGTTTGCCCCCAAAGACCCAGAAAAGCCACTATTAAGGACCCCAAAGAGTGTGCCCAGAGATAGGGACTGTGGAGCACAGTGAGATTAGGGGCAAGAGATGCATGTTTTTATGACTTGGCAAGGACCTCTAGTCATACCTCTTGCGGATTATTTTTACCAGGAGCATGGGTAATCAATGAGAAGAAGAGGAGTCAGGTTGCAAGGGCAAAGCAGTGTAGAATGAGGCCATAGCATATGCAGACAAAATTGAAGTGTTAGGGCCAACCCTCAGGTGCATCAGAGTTGTACACAGCCTCCCCATGAAGGGGCAGCTGGCACAATTTAGGGTGGCCTCAGTTGGGTTTGTTATGCCTGCTGGGGGATTGCCAGTGAGCTCTGTTTATGCCCCCCTTCAGCTCCTCCTCCATGCTGCAAGGACATCCTGTATGTCCGTGGCACAGAAAGAAGTACCAAATGAGAATCCCTTCACTCTATAGGAAGTCCAACCGAGGCAACTTTAAGATATCTTTGTGCTACTGGATCAGTGTCAAAGGTTCCTAGTGTGAGCCAAGACCTTACCTTTAACCAACACCCTGAATTAGTGATTTGATTGGTCCCAATTAGTACCATATCTTATTACAGTTTCTAAAAATAAGATCAGAGTGTTGGAAAAACCACTTAGGTAATTTTGTCCATCTCCCAATATGAAGTTTAGTATAAAAAGAACTGCCAAACAGGCTTTATTAGGCAGACTTAGAATTTTAACCCAGGCTCTCCAGTTTACCACACAGTCATCCTAGCCAACTAGGCCCAGACACACATTTGCTGCAGAAAAAACAGGAGTAGGGTTTTATTTGCAGGCTGAAGGGAGTCCCTGAGCTGACATTTTGCCAGATTATGCAGGTGCAAAAGTTAATTGGCTTGGATGTCGGTGTTTCCTGAACCTATCTTGTATATTGGCAGCTAAACATTCATCAATCACAATATTCCAGACCCTGGACATTCTGATTATAGCAATATAAATTGGGCTAAAAAATCCTTAGCACAGACCTGAGAAGTGAAGGGCTCAAGAGATAGGGGAAATAAAAGGATTGGGTAGAAAATAATGATAGGGAATATGATGAAAAATCTCTTTCAAAAGTATCATGAAAACCTGGCCCCAAATACAGTTTGTTTGAGCACAGTCATCTTGTGTATCTGCTTAATGTTTTTTACTCAACCACCATTCCAGAGGGATAGCAACCAGGACAAAGCTTTACAAAAGAGTTTCTTTAGCAACTGTATTATTTAAGGTACATGCAAGAGCACACCAGTAGGGGGTTAAAATAGGCTGCATGAAATAGAATTGGGATACATGACTTTTGTAAGACTGGGCCAGACCATTGCATCATTTCATACTTGCCTACTTTATTTTCCATATTAGGAGCTATAATGGACCTGATTCCATTGGTTGCAATGGAGTTACACGAATGTAAAACTGCTGTAATACAGTTGTGAATCAGGCTCAAAATCTGCTTACACAGCTTACAATTTATTTGCAGGGTTTACCCTTATGAAGTATAAGAAAATAGAAAGAAATAAAAAGAAAATTAACTTCTGTGCAGCTAAATCATCTTTGGAAAGGTATCAAGGTCAGCTCTTCCTCATTAGGTTTTTTTCCCCCTGCATTAGCATTGGAAGAACAAAGAGCAGTGTTTATTTTATATTCCAAAGATTAACTGAAATGGAGGATGAAACACTGAAATTGAATTAGTAAATTATTAACCAATTTCTATGAAATAAGAAATAATCTATTACAGATTCCTCCCCCCGACCCTCCACTCCACCAGAGAGATTTGTCTTCTGCATTTGTTTTTAGGAAATAAGGCAGAAGGAATAAGGGGAAACAGACTAGAGGCAATCTATCAAGTCAGCTCCTAAGGTATTAATAATGAAGCCCTTTGAATCTGGCAAATCTTCCAGATATCTCTCTTAACTGCATTCTTGCAAACTGTCCTGGTGTTCCTGCTTCAATTAGTGGCCTCTCCTTAATTTTTGCCCCCATGTTATTAAAAAAAACGCCCCATTATAATCTCTTGGTACAGGACTATGCAGTACACTTGTGACAGGGCTTCAAATGTTATCAACTTCATACAGTTTTCCTTGCTGTGTGTGGACATAAAAATGGGTGGCACTAAATGACGTGTTTCAGTGTTCAGATGCTCTTTGCCAAGTGTGATTTCACACCTTGAGAACACAAAAATCTGCCAGATGGTTTCAACAGCAAAACCCGAACCAGCAATATTTCCTGGATCTACTGTCCGTAGAGCCCTTTTCCTCAAAAGAAAAAATTATGGTCATTATCTGGAGTCAGAGTTGACAAGCCCACTTGATGTGATCACCCCTGATATAAGCAAAAAGTAGCTTTCCTGCCAGTACCATATTTAAGTCTGCTTCAACGCAGCACAAATGTTATACATAAAGCTGCTTAATAGATGGGATTGAATTCTGTCCTGGGAGGTCCAGGGAAAGGGTGAAAAGATGTTGATTGCTGCGAGTTCTGCTGCAGGAAATCCTAAAAGCCAAGGCAGGATTCCTCACTATTCTGGAAGGTGTACATGGCATTTTTCCCATGAGCACGGTGTGATTGGTTGTGCTGCTGGCTAAAGCTTCCTGCTGAGGGCTGTGTACATGCCCACAAGCTGGAAGGCTAGACAAGCATCCAGACCTGTAGATCACAACCTGGTGTGGGCTTAGTACACAGGCCACCACTAATAAGTACTAGGGAAGATATTTTTCTCTGCTGTTTGTGTAGAAGCCAACGGTTCTCTGTGTGCCTTTCCCTGCCTCTTTTGCATGACAGCACCACACAGGGCAGGATTTAGTCTATGGAGTTTACTTTCCTGACTACAGTTCTATATAAATAAACACACCCATACACAAATAACATAGCAAACCCAAAATGTATTAGAATTATGGATGGCCGTAAAATCTTGGCCATAGGGAAGTAAAATTAACATCTACAAAGGTACTGTAACCTCATCTATTGGTCTTGAGTCTGATCTCACTTTATACCAGTATAAACCAGGAGTAACCACACTGAAACCAGTGGAATTATACTAGTGCAAGAGCAGAATCCATTTCCCTGCTTTTGCTTTTACGGTGCGTGCTAATCCCATCACAGCAAATAAATGGAACAATCTATATACACGAACTCCATTGGCCCAGTTGTCTTATTGTGAAACCTCCCGTATATCCCAATCTTATAAAAATCACTGGAGTGTGATGCCTTCTCTTGTGTCTGATAAGAGAGAGGAAGGGCTGCCGGGAGCACAGAAAGTATGAGACAAGGAAATAATATTTCACAACAGAAATAAAATATACAAACTTAGTGGAGATCAAGGCATTTAAATTATAGATGCCTATAATATCCAAATAATGTGGCTGCAACAGGGGGCATGGATGTAAACCAATATTGGGAAATGAAAGCTCCTAAAGCAGGCTCTCAGGCTATGTCTACACCTGTAAAGTTAAGTCGACTTAGCGGAGTGGCTACACTTTAAGTCGACTTAAGTCAACCTTGTTAAGTCGATTTAACAGTAGACATAGCCATCCACACTGGCTTTAAGTTGACTTAATAAGGTCAACTTAGCGCTATTCCCCGTCCACGCTGGCTTGAAGTTGACTTAAGAAGTCAACTTAAGGCTTAAATCGACCTTCAGAGGTGGTTTTATTAAGTCGACTTAAGGAAGTGCTTAAGTCAACTTAATAAAAGCCCAGTGTGGACGCGGCTTTGTGTAGGTTGACCTAAATGTCCTTAAGTCAACCTAAGTTGTCTGTGTAGATGCACCCTCAATGACAATTCTTGAAGTAGTGAAAGCAGCAAAGTCTTTAAAATAATGCTGTGCCACACCAATAATCCTACCCTATTAATGGGCCTGATCCAAAGTGTATGAAAATTAATGGAAAGGGTCTCATTGACTTCATTGATCGGGACCAAGCATCTAAATTAAAGGTAAACCAAAGAAATAAATGAATCAAAACTGCAGTTATTCAGTGCTGTCTACTGTTTTCTAGACTGAAGTTTACGTATCAGTCATTGATTGTGTAGCACTCTGTAGGAAAGGGATTGTATGACCGCTATGCTCCTGGGACTCTCACAAAAATCAGATGTGGATCTTGTGATGTTATCCCAGTCAGGAAAATAAAGACATGTGGCAGGGCTTGTAAGGAATGTATTAGTTCACTTCTATTTTATTTATAAAATCCTGACTTTCCCTTCAAGCCAAGTCCTGTGAAAACTGCAAAATTCCATTTCAGTCTTAGCTGTTTTCCAAAAATAACATCTTAAACATATGCCTCATGGAGCAATCTGCCACCCTAAAGATTTATTTTAAGGGAAGGCACACCTAGAACTGCATAAACTCCATGATTTTAAATTTAAATCTCAGCTTTACAAAGAACATAAGACTCAACATAGATAATTATGTGCAAATCTGGTTAACAGCAAGTTAAAAAGAATCTATCTGTGTCCTCCTGAATAAGCCCTTGCGAGGAAAGAACCATTGATATCCATTACTCAGTATCATTTTTTCATCCACAGTTTTGCAGACAAACTCTTCAAGGACATGCTACTATTATTGCCACCCAAACCCATGAAGAAATACCATTTTACTGTCATCCTGGAACACTGAATACTGAGTTAGAAAGGAATGCTGTCCTGATATTCCTTAAATATTTACTAGTGACTGGCTTCTTATCTGCATACTTTAGATGGTAAATGGCTTACTGAACTCAGTCCTGTATATTCTTTTCCGATTTATATTGTTCAAAAAGGAAGTCAAAATCCTGCAATAGGACCTATAATCTTTTTATCAGGGCCGGATTAGGCAGGGGCTTTAGGCTCCAACCCCTGGCCCTGGCCTAAAAGTGGGGCCCATAACTCCCCAAGAATCCAGCCCAGCCAGCCTGAGTGGCAAGCTGCTGCACTCACCTTCAGGCTGCCTGCCAAACCCCTGGGCTGGCTGGTCTGCTCACCAGCCAGCCTGGAGGTGGGTCAGAAGTACTGCGGCCCCTGGCTTGTCCCTTCCCCCCAGCCTCCAGCAGCAATGCCGCCTTCTCAGTCCTCCAACAGTGTGCCTGTGCCCCCCCACCGTCCCCTCTCAGCAGCACTGACCCGTGGCAGCGCTAGCCGGGCCCCCCCGCAATCCCTCCACAGCACTAGACGGGGCCCCAGAGCCCCTGACTCTACAACCCCAGCACGGGTGACAATGAGGGGGCAGCCCCAGGCCCCTTGATCCGGCCCTGCCTTTTATTATTATTTGTATTGCAGTAGCACCTAGAAGACCACTCAGGGACCAGGACCCCATTGTGCTAAGTGCTGTACACATGGAGAAGAAAAGGATGGTCCCTGCTCTAAGGAGCTTATATCCATATGCCCTAAAATGATATTTAATGAAGTGGTTCTCAAACTGTGATCCGTGGGCCACTGGTGAGCTGCAGAACACTTGCTGTAGGTCTATGAAGAGCCAGCCGACCACTCCCCCTTATTTCCTGCTGCTTCTACAGGCAAGCAGGATCAGGTGTCATTGCAAGGAAAGGATGGTATGCTTGAAAAAGAAACAGGAGGGAAGGAAGAGAAACTAATCTAACTGGCCTCTGCTACAGAGGCGGAGATAAGGAGCTGTCACTCACCACTGGAATATGACTGTCCAGATGAGCAGGGGAGAGGGGAATGAGGCAACTGGCTTGTAAGACCAAGCAAAGATAAGGAGAAGAGCAGCTAACTCGGCACAGCCAAGAGGTGGTCCATGAGAAAATCTTTCTATAAATATTTGGTTCATACTATACCTATTTTTCAGGCCCTCTGGCCTAGGCTGAGAAAAATGTATGGCAGACCTCGTGAAGTCCAGAATCACCACGCTATTGTTTTATACTGCAGGATGCCTTTTGTGGTGGTTACTGACTTTTTGGGGAAAATAAATACCAACTAGTTATTTTATGTGAAATTTGGGTGACGGATGGGTAACAGGTAGATAATGCCTCTATCTGGCAGAGGAAATAATTTGGGCTATGTACACACTACCATTTTTAACGCGCAATAATCCTCTTCCGC
>ML685787.1:18909921-19036821 GCA_007922175.1 Pelusios castaneus
CCAGGCTGGAGCTCGTTTGCTGCGGCGCGACGACATTGCGAGCGAAGAACACAGAGGCAGCAGCACCGAACAGCGAGGCAGAAGGGAGAGTGGTGAATTCAAAAATTCGCGGGACAGAAGAGGAGGTCGGGAAAAATGACGTCACGACGATAGAGGACAGGCGGAAGTGCAGAAGGGATGGAATTTGAATTGTGGGCCATTTCCGTTATATTCACATTGCGCGATAAGCGTACACACACTGGCCATCGCGCAACAACTATTCCGCGTTAGCAGCAACCACGCTCGTTTAGGTGGTTTACATTTTGCGCAAAAAGAAGGGACTTAACGCGGAATAACTGTAAGTTGTGTGTGTACGCTCTGTTTGTTATTGCGCATTAAAGGGCTTTATCGCGCAATAACTTTGTAGTGTGTACAAGGCCTTAGTCTTACACTCATTCCTTGAGAGTGAAACATCAGGGATCTGAAAAATTCTGAGAGCTTTTGTTGGGTCCTTTTGAACCGCTCGGTAATAATGAGGAGGTCTAAAGAGAGAAACTGTTGGAGTCAAAGACTGTAAGTCATGAACTCTAGTCAAGCCACAAAGTGACCTTGCCCTGAAGACATCTCCTGATCTTTCTCTTTTTGAGAAGAATCTTTGTCAGTACAGAGGGCTAGCTGCGTTAGTCTGTATTTAGCAAAAACAACGAAAGTTCTGTGGCACCTTAAAGACTAACAAATTTCTTCAGGCATAAGCTTTCATGGGTTGCAACCCACTTCGTCAGTTGCATCTGACAAAGTGGGTTGCAGCCCACAAAAGCTTATGCCTGAAGCAATTGGTTAGTCTTTAACATGCCCAGGACTTTCGTTGTTTTTGTCAATAAGGAAGGTTGAACCAGTCAGTTGAATTCCTCAGTACATGTATCCTTTGAAAAGGAAGGACATGTAATAGATCCTTAAATGGCCTGATTTTTCCTCACTGTCTGGCCTCATGTTTTTGGGTCAGACCCAAAGGACACAATGGAGCAGTACTGGCTTATATGACATACCTCCACTTTGCTAGTTCCCCAGTTTCTGACCTGCAAGCGTGATCTTAGTAGCCAAGTCAAATTAACTACATGGGGGGATCCAAGCTGATGACATCAGGAAGAAGACAAAAACCATTCCTTTCTCCCATGTTCTCCACAAAGGGCCTGAGGCAAAGACCACTGATGTTACTCCCACTGACTTCAAGGCTTTGTCTCAAACAAGGGGCTCACAGAGGCCCTATCTCCCAACCTGCCAGGGTACAAATATGGGACATAAAACAATGAAACCTGTAGGAAACCTGCAGTGCTGTGGGAATCCTTCTTTTAGTTTAAATGACTCTTTCTGTCACCTCTGTTTCATGACTATTTCCGATGTAAATAATGTTCAACAATAAAAGTGAGTGGATTCCAAATTTATTAGGCACAGCAGTAATATGCAGTGTCTGTGCAACAGTGTGCTGGGCCCAGGGCAAACTCAGGCCCCCATTCCATCCGACCCCAAATAGACACGTTAATTAATTAAAGAAAAAAATGTATTTTCTGAAATGGCATAGATAGGTCTTATCACTTTACGACTTAACTTTCCTGACCTTTTCCATTACAAAATCATGAATGACTTCACTAAAGTCAATTTTTCTTGCAACCTTACACTCATTAGAAAAAAGATGACTTAAGCATTTCTATTCTATAGTAGACTGTTTGCAGTTTTTGATGAGTGCTCTCTTGTTGAAAAACTTCTTTTGGCTTCTGCCACAGTCACTGTCAACATGCAAAAAATTTGTGGGATTATTCATGCTTCACTGAAAATTAGTTATAATTTTTGTTGTAAATTTCTAAATAAAATTATTTTGGACTGAATGCAATGTAAAACAATATTGATTGCTTTGAACTTTCACTCCAATTCACAGATAATATTATCCAAAGTTGCATAGAATATAGTCCTTCTATATAAAGAGTCTGTTTCATCTTCAGAGGTGACAAAATATGATTCCTCAGGTGTCTTATCAGGAAATCTTTCCACTTCCTACCTCTCTTCTGTGATAATTGTAGCAAAATTCCCATACTTACCACTATAAGGCATGCTTCCAATAGAATTTTGGGCCACTGATCTCAAAGTTGTTTTAATTCTTTCATAATATCAACAGGAGCTGACTCTGAATCAAGAGACAATCCTCTGGCTTGTAAAACCTTATTTCTCTCATCAGTACTTGAAAGAACTTTCTACCAGAAGCTAGTCAACAAAAGATATGAAAATGAGCTGAAGTACTGTTTCAGTGCTTCCACTTCTAATTGAACTTCATGTGTGAAATGTAATTCAAGAGCGCATTCCAATGCTTCCTGAATACCTGGACAACATATCAGGACATGAACTCCAGCATGTGTCTGAGTGATAATGGAGTGAAGTTTATCTTATTTGTTATAATCTTCAACCTCACAGAACTAGCATTGAAAAACAAAAAATCGCTACAGACAACTAAAATACTGGTTGTTTCAACACATGTTCAGTACATACAGCCACAGCATTAATTCCTTTGTGATGAAGTGAATGGGAAGAACAAGGACAATATACAGCAAGTTTATTTTGGGACATAATGCTGGCCTGAATGCCTTTTAATTTTCCTAACAAATTAGATCCATTATCAAATCCTTGACCTCTACAGTCATCAAGTGGAATTTTATGGCACTTCACACTGGCAATTAGCATTTCGGCTCTCTGTTCTCTATTTTTTTTATCGAAGTTGATGAACTTGAGAAATCTTTCTTGAATGTTAAATGCATCACTATCTTGGTCCTGAACTACAAACCTGAATATCAACATATTTTGTTCATGCTGAGAGGCATCACATATGATAGAATAATAAATGGATTTTTCTCTCTGTCTCTGCAAGAATGGCCTTCTGCATGCTTTTACCACATAATTCAATAAATTAGTTCCGACTCCCATGAGAAGTAATGTGCATGTCCGTGCATTAGTCTACCCTCTATCTGCTTCTGTTTGACTTTAACCAAATGGTCACAAATAATGCTGTCATAATGAGAATAATAACTCAAGAGTTTCAAGAAAGTTACTACTGGGTCGATCACCAATATCTCCTTGGAATGCTACACATCCACACATAAGAAATAAGGTAACATTCAACATTTTTTCCAATATTGCTCTCCATTAGGGGTCTGCAACCTCTGGCTCCAAAGCCACATATGGCTCTTTGGCTGCGCCCTTGCAGATCTGGGCTCTGGTCCCCCTCCCCTCCGACCCGGGGACCCTGAGGACAGTCTGCTTCTGGCTCCAGGTCCCCGGCCACCGGGGGACCTTGCAGGCACCCCGCACAGGCTCCAGGCTGCAGCCCCACTGGGGGCCCCGCTCCTGGCTCTGAGTTCCCGCGCCCCTCCCCCAGGGGACTCTGCAGCAAGGTGCCCTGGGCCAGCTCTCAGCTCCTCCGCTCCCTTTGCGGCTCTTAAAATACTTGGTTATTGAAAGAATTTTTTAAAATGTCTCTTCTTATCTTTTGGGCTGCTGACCCCTGCTCTCCATTTTGCAGCTTCTGTTAATATTTGTTTTTTAATCACCCTGGCTATGCTGCGTCAGCCCCAACCCTAGCCCCAATCCGGGCCCGCCATCGCTTACCCCAGGGGCCCAGGGCCAGATTGGGCTGCCATGTCTGCCAGCCCCAGGTCCAGCAGAGGTCCGGGGCCAGGTTGGGGATCCTGTTGCCAACAGCCCCGGGTCCCCAGAAGGAGGCTAAGGCCGGGGCTGGATTAGGTTCCCCTAGCGGCCCAGTCTGGGGTCCCCAGCTGGTGGCCAGGGCCAGATCCTGCTGCTGCCGGACGGCAGCCTGGGCCAGGGAACAGGGCCGGGTTCCACTGCCACCAGCAGTCAGTCTGGCCCTGGTTCCCCGGCCAGGGGCCGGATCAGGCTCCTGCCAGCCCTGGGTTCCCAGCCAGGGGGCCGGGGCCAAATCCTGCCATCGCCAGCTCGAAGCACCAGCCCCAGGTCTTGGCCGTGCCGGGCTGGGACAGGACTCACGGCACTGGCCTAGGGACCTGGGGCCCGTGCCCCGTGGAGCCAGCACTAGTGATTCCCGTGTTATACCCCATCCACTTGAAAGTGATTCTCTAATTCCTTCCACTGGCAGTAGCGGGTTCTATGCTGTTTTCATGTTCAGGAAGTTTTATTATATAGCTTTAAACATTCGTTCACAGGTGTGAATACCCTTAATTTTTGGCCAATGTACTGGATTGTTTGTTTGTCTTTCCCTTCAGAAAATAGCAGACATAGAAAGCAGTTCGGTGCTCTGCTGGTAGCACTCCAAACAAGCGAGTCTCTTGGATCTTTTTTCTGTTGTTGGACATCTTAGAGGTGAGAAAAAATTCAGGAAACTATGGCCATAAACATCTTTTGTCATCGACTTCCCTTGCTTCCGTATTTCTTCAAAATTCAGTGCACCACATAGAATAATTTTTTGTTACAAAATCTTGGGTCACAATCCTGGATCTTTTTTAAAAAAAAACATGAATCAGCACAATTGTCTTCTGCTTCATGTTAACCTTTCTCTGAGCCTGCTGGTACTAGTGGTGGTATTACCCCACTATCTTTGGAAGGCATTAGAGTGGAATCACATGATTAATTTGGGTACTTTTTTTCATCAATTTCCAGTTTCTTTATCAAAATAGAAATCACCTTCCCCTTGTTTTCTTGTTACCCCCATTTGTGCATTGCTTGAACCAGACTATTGAGAGATCTTGTCTGTCTGGAAAAACTGGAGAATTGATTGGCATCCTTTTGCTTCTTTTCTCCCCTTTCTTTATGCTCCTGATGTTTCTAGCTGCCTGATTTGAATTTATATGGCACATATATTAATTATAACTCAGTGACAAATGCCGTCTTGCCGCTCTTGATGTACCACCCCCTGTGCTGGGATCTTGTCTTAGCCATACCACACAGGCACACTGGGGTACAGATATCTTCACTGAGATTGTATAAATTAAATTTAGTCAAACTTAGAAAACCCCATTTTAACCTGTACAGTATTTTTATCCCCTGATGATGGGCTTGTGGCTGATAAATTGTACACATTCCACTCCCCTCCCCCAACCCCGTTTACTTGAGGCCTTCTACCATAAGTGGCATCCTTTGAAACGAGGAACAGTTGAACAATAGTATGGTATTCCCTCTAACTTGTCAACAGAAAAGATGAAGGAAAAAAGGGAGGAAGAGAATGTAAATATGGGCAGTGGGGAAAGAGAAACAAAGAGAAAAGGTAGCCCTTTCTATTGTAACCTCTCCGAATCAATAACCATTAGATATAGATGACCAAATTATGTGGCCGCAATTACATAACACAGATTGACAAACAAGGAGTCTTGTGGCACTTTTAAGGACTAATAAATTGGTTACAAGAAATTATATCTCTGCCCTACGGGGAGCATTCGGATCCACGGGTAACTGTGATTTCAGCTGGCCCAAATGCTGCTCTTGCTGAGTAAAGTACTCAAAATGCCAACCATAGAAGTTGAGGATTTTCCACATCTGGCCACATCTTTATTAATTTAACATTTTGATCACAGGTAAGACCTTGTTAAAAGAACTGTCAATAAAGAGCTAGTTCAGCTCCAGTGTCATCGTCATGTCAACTGCTCCTGTATGATATAAAAACCTCTGGAGAGTATAAACTGTCTGTGAATAAATTTACATTGGAAATGTAAAAGGTTTTTAAGTATCAGAGGAGTGAGGTTTCAGTAGGAATGGGGGAGGAAGGGCAAACAAATTAATTTGTGTAAAGATGGAGATAAATAAATTTATAAGTGGAATTGTTTGACGAGGCTGCTGGCGGTTATTGGGGGCAGAGGACGGCAGCCTTGGCAGTCTATTGAGGCTCATACTTTATATTCCTAAAATGTCATGCTTCAGGGCTGCAGCTGATCACCTGTAGGGAATCAGAAAAAGATATTTTCCCCCACTTTATTTTGAGTGTTTTTTATGGCCATGGATGGGGTGGGGAGGTGCTTTGAGATGGCCCCCCCATGCGCTCAATAGATAAGTCTGATTCACATGCACAGGGTCAAAGAGGAACAATGTTATTCCAGATCATGTTGGCAGTGAGCTTGGGGTTTTTTCACCTTTCTCTGTAGGACAGAGTACAGGTCCCTTGCTAGCAACAAGTGGGTATATCTCACTTAGTCAATTCCCTGCCGTTACAGAGGCCTTGGCCACTAGTTTGATGTTGGCCCTTTTTGTTCTCTGACTGTGGCACACAACAGTTTAGTGCCTGGAGAACTGTAATACTTTGGTCTCGTTCTGGTTGTTGTGTTTGGGGTGAAGGTGGTGGGGTTGTGTAGTCTCCTGTGATGTGCAGTAGGTCAGACTAGCTGATTTTCTGGCCTTAAACTCTGTGCCTCTACAACTGTCAGGGAACGTTCCATTTTGCCTTATGCTGGAGCCTCAAAGAGGCAGGATTCTCAAAGTGACAATATGTGTAGGTTAAGTGAAGGAAACAGCTAATGGAATTTATGAGAAATACATGTAATAGCCTGGCTGTTAGGGAGGACTGAACCCATCACCAAAAGCACAGACCTCTATCACTTGTGCTAAAAGAGGAGTTACTTTTTAGATAGTTTTAGACCAGGGGCAGGTAATAATATTTAGAGGGGGCCAGTGGTGGTGGTGGAGAGCCGATCTGGGGCTGGGTGGCAGGGGGAGGGAGGGGAGCTGGTGGGGGGGACCGGGGGCAAGCTGGGCAGGGGAGCTGGCAGAGGGGAAGCTGGTGGGGAAGGAAATAGGGAGCTTCTGGGGGGGTGAGCTTGCCATCTTGGAGGAGCGCAAGGGCCACGGGCGAGGGAAAGCCAGCCAAGGGGGTTGGTGGAAGGGGTCAGTGCAGTGCCAGCCGAGGGGGTGAGTGGGGGTAGTGCAGCTGCAATGCCGGCTCCAGCTCCAGCCCTGGAGTACTGCAGAACCAGCTGGGCAGTCAAAGGGGCGGTGCAGTGCTGGCCCAGCCCCCGAGTGGGGCAGCGCTGGTGGGGCGGGGGAAGTGGCGCAGCACCGGCCCTGGCCCCACAGCAAAGAAGTGCCGGCCAGGAGGATGCAAGGAGACGGGGCAGGACAGGGCGTTGCAGCAGCCTCAGGTGGGTCTGATCTGGCCTGTGGGCTGTATTTTGCCCACCCGTTTTAGACCTTGGAATTTAAAGAGGCCAGCCATTAGAGGGAGACATGGCTACATGTACACTCCTGTATCACATGCGCCCCCTCTTAGAGATTACCCCCCTTAGATATGTTAAGAGTCTGAGATCCACAGAAGTAAAAAGTTTCATCTGGAGTGCCATTTGGGAAGGAATCATGGATTCAGACAGAATCTAAACTGCATTGATTTGCTGTAACAGTGTGACCTGATCCTATGACTTACACTTCCCTGCATTTATTTTCCTCTGATTCATCTGTACTTCTCCATCTTCAAGCGTCTGATGAAGTGGGACTTTCTCCCACAAAAGCTCATGTGATAAATAAATGTGTTAGTCTTTAAAAGTGCCACAGGACTCCTTGTTTGTTTTGCTGAACTAGACTAACACAGCTACCCCTTTGGTATTTGTTAGTTCAAGGGACTCTAGCTTTTAGTACTGAAATTCCAGGATTCAGTTCCCAGTGACAGCCACGGTGAGTGTCTATGTATGCAGCTAATGTGTTGCATGAAGTCATATGATTAAAACATGAGACTGGAATCCTGTTTTTTAGAAGTACTGGATACCCAAACTCAACAGGAAGTCAATAGAGTTACCCTTGAGAATCCAGGGAGACTGGACAACTAGTTTTTTCCCTCTAATTCACAAATCATAAATTGGTAATCATAGGTACTGTACTTTGCAGGAGTGTTGTGCAATTGCATTAATTTCTGTTTGTAACCCTTTCAGATCCTCACTTGCAAGGAGTGGTAAAAAAGCAAAGTACTGTGAATTATTAGGCTGCATAGTGGTGATACTCTTCATTTTCCCAGCCACAAGCCTGTGTCACATAGCTTGCTGTGTGATCTCTTGATATAAAGCATGGAACCACATTCAGCCCTGCTGAACTCAATGGGGGTAACAACAGGCATGAATTTGGTACCGCATTTCTGTGGGGCTCCGTGGCACCCTGCCCTGGCCCACCGAAGCGTGGCTGGCTGCGTTGACTTCTTAGCATATGAAAAGTACGGCGGGTCATTCTTGTAGTCAGGTCGGTGTCATTTCTCTTTCCTACCGCGCAGGTGGCACGAAGCTCAAGTGCGGCGATTTTTGCAGGGGGGACAGAGGCAGGGACAAGCCCTGGAGGAGGCGGTGAGAGCCCAACTTTATTTAATGCAGCCCCTTTTGCACCCCCCTGGGTGACTTCACCGCTGCGGCTCCTCTTCCATTGCAGACCCAGCCGGGGCTTTTCCTTCCTGGAGCAGCTGGCGCTGGCGCTGGCCCGCCCGAGCCCAGCCTGTCTCCGCCTGAGTGCTGACATCACAAGCGGCCCTTCCTTTTGTGCGCTCGTGAGGTCACGGGGGGCTGCGTGGGGACAATGCAATCCTGAACTCGGGGCTCGGCCAAGTGGGAAGCCGCCGCCGCCGAGGATGAGTCAAGGCTGAGCCCGGGGAGGGGGGAAGCTGCTGCTGCTCGCAGGCTGGAACAGGTGAGACGGGAGGAAGCCGCCGCCGCCGCTCTAGGACTGAGCCAGGTGAGAAGTTGCTGCTGCTGCGGGGGGGATCGGGCCGGGGGGCGCCGCCGCGCTGGGGCCGAGCCAGGGGTGGGGAATGGGGACAGGCAGGCGCCCTGCTCAGCCTTCAGGCTGCTCCCTCTGCCCCGAGAACTGGGGCAGGGATCCCCCCGCCCCCGCCGGACACTGCCACAGGAGCCTCCCCCCTTCCCCAGCCTGGGGCTCCCGCGCCGCCTGCCCCCTGGGGGCGAGTGCGGCCGGCTCGGCTCCCTCCAGCCCCGGCTCGCCGAGGGGCCGGGGAGGAGCGGGGGCAGCCATTGCCTGGGTAAGAGTTGCTGTTGCAGCACTTCCGCTTCTCTCCCAGCGAGAGAGAGACACGAGTGGCCAGGCCCAGCCGCGCCGCGGAGGAGCCGCCAGACACAAAGAGAGAGGTACGGAGCGGGGCCCCTCTCCCAGCCGCGGGCACCCCCCGGCCAGGCCGGGGCGCAGGCCCGCGCAACGCTGCGCGACAGAGCGGCAGGGGGCCGGGCCCGGGGCCGGGGCTGGCAGGTATCGCCCCCTCCCCGCAGGGCCCGAGCACGGGGTGCAGAGACGGCAGCCGGGGGGATTCTCGCTGAGAGGGAGCAGAGCGCCTCTTTCCTGGAGGTGCCCCCGGTGCAGACACTGATCCCCTTCTCCCTCCCCCGTGCAAATGCTGATTCTCCAGCCCCCTGCAGGCACCGCTTCCCTCCCCCCCCCGGCCCTCCCCCCCCCCCCCGCAGATACTGCTACCTATCACCACCTCCCTTCCCCCATCAATTCCTTTACCCCCTGCAGGCATTGCTCCCCCCTCACCACCACCTTCTTCCTTCTCTTGCTCCCCCCGGCACTGCTTCCCCCACCGTCACCCCTCACGGCTTTCCCCCATCTCTCCCCTTCACCCCACAGTCACATAGGCTCTGTGTTCCCTTCACCCCCACCATCTTCTTTTCCCCCACCCATCTGCAGGCACTGCTTCCCCCTCACCACCACCTTCCTTCTCCTCCAGGCACTGCTGCACCCACCACCATCACCTTTACCTTTCATTGCTTCCCCTCACCCCACAGTCACTACTTCCCCTTCCCACTCCCCCCCCATGCTCTGTATTCCCTTCATTCCCACCATCTCCCTTTCTCCCCACCACTTTCTCTCCCCCCCCCCCCCGCACTGCTCCCCTTAACCACCATCTTGCTTCCCTTCTTCCCATGCAACCACCTCCCCCTGCCAGGGCTGCTTCCCCTTCACCACCACCATCTCCCTTCTGGCACTGCTCACCCACACCACCGCCTCCATTCCCCTCTCCCCCAGAGGCACTGGTTCCACGTCACCATCTCCCTTTCCTTCTCCAGGCACTGATTCCCCCCCCTCCCCTTCCCTTCCCCATGCACCCCTCCTGTACCCTGGCAGGCACTGATTCTCCCTCTCTTGCCCTCAACAGACACTGGTTTCACCCTCCCCCAGCATGCACACATCAAGTCCCTTGCCTTCCATGGGTACTGATCTCTCATCCATGCTTCCTGTAGGCATTGATTTCCCCCCCCATCACCCCCCATCTGCTGCAGGCACTTATCCCATTACAACCACCGCCACCCCTTGTCTGCTGCATTTGATCCCCATTTCCACCATCATCCCTCATAAGCATTAATCTTGCCCAGCCTCCCCCTCACCCCTTCAATCACTGATCTCTCACCCCCCTGGTAGCCCCTGCCTCCCCCTTGCTCCCTGCAGACACTGGTTTCCCTCTCCTCCACCCTCACACTCCCTTCCTCTGCCCCCCAGCACTGATTGTCATCCCCCCCAACACACACACACTCTCTCTCCTTTTGATTTGGAGGTACTGATTCTCCCGTTGCAGCCAATGACTCCCTGCTCCCATTGTAAACAGTGATCCTCCTATGCTTCCTTTCCTTCCCCCCCCCAATGTGCCTCGCAGCTTGCAGAGGGGACTGGAGACATCCCATTTATATCCCACATCCCGGGGCTGGATAGTTGGGGGTGAGGATCATTGCCTTCTTGTGTGTAGTTGGGTGAGATTAGAAGGAATTACTTGCTGCTTCCCTGATCCTAGCAGCCTCCTTGTCCAGTCCCTCTTCTCTCAGCCTCCCCCCCCCTTTCTGTTCTCATTGAAAGGAGACATTCAAGTCTCTCCCCTCCCCCAATGTTACTGTTGCAGGGAGAAGCTGCCTGCTCCTCCTGCTCAGACCATTTCTGTTCATCCTGCCTGTCTGAGAAGCCCACAGGGGAGGGAGAAAGACAAGGCCCTGTCTAAAGAGAGTGCAACCCAAACACCCTTTGCCCATGAGATGTTCTGGGTTCCTTTCTCTGTGCATGTTCATTGTTTGTTCCCCACTCCCTGCGGTGTCTCCTCTCCAGGTTTGGGTTGTGTGGTGGGGGGGGTCGCTATGTCGGATGACGATTCGAGGGCCAGCACCAGCTCCTCCTCATCTTCATCCTCCAACCAACAGACAGAGAAAGAGACAAACACCCCTAAGAAGAAGGAAAGTAAAGTCAGCATGAGTAAAAACTCCAAGCTCCTCTCCACCAGTGCCAAGAGGTGAGAGTGTCTGCAGCCGGACTCCCTGTCACTGCTGTCTCTCTGCTTGTCTGGCTCTGTGCTTATATAGCCCTCAATATTGTAGTATCTGCCCCCTTGCTTCTTTTCCTCTTCTCCTCCCTGTAGTGTTAACTATTTCTGATCCTCCTTACTGTCATTTACCTTCAGCCTGTCCAGAAAACCTGCCATTGTCCCTATTTCCCCTTTGCCACTATTTGCCCATAGTGAGACGCTTTCACCACGGGTTTCACTTCCTCCATCTGCCCATCACCATCTGCACTCAGCACCATTCTTCCCTATCGAGATTATTCCTCTCCTCAGCACCTGGATTTTTAGCCAGACTTGTGTAGGGATTAAAGCCTGAGAGTTTAATTCTGGCTCTGCCACTGAAGCTGTGTGTGGCCTTGAGGAAGTTATTTAATTTCTCCAACAGTTTCCCCTTCCATAAAATGGGGATGATGGTAACACTTAACTCACAGGGGTGTTGGGAGGATTAATTAATTGCTTGCTTTGAGCTTATATGATGAAAGATGGAGTAAGTGCAAACAGTTGTTGTATACAGCCCTCCGCATTAAATGTATTACTACTTCCCTATCTCCTTCTGACCTGTATTAAGGATTTGTGTATATGGGGAATAACTGTTCCAGAACAGCTCTCCAGGTGGAAACTATTTTCTAAAATAAAAGTGACTTTGTTCTGAATTAATTATTTTGGTTAAAGTAGACCAGAGTAACTCTTCTGGTGTAGCTATGCTAGTCAACGTCCCCATGTAGACAAGCCTTTAGAGCCAACTCACTTCCTAAACATGACGGATGCCCTACCTGAGCCATTTTCCATGTCACCTGAATTGAGCATCAACCCTGCTCCAGAAAACTCATCTGGATGAGAATGAAGCTTCCAAGCTAACTTTCAATACTCTGTCAGTAAGAACAATAATCTTTCTGGTTAGTCATTTGTAATGCACCAGCCAAAAGCTCACAATCGGTACATGTCAAAAAGGGCTGATGTTTTATTTGGATTGCTCAGCCAATGCCCTGCTGTCGTGCCAGGAGGTCATTTGGGTTTTGTAGCTTTTAGGCAGCTTGTTGACTTCAGAACTCACCTGAACATGTGGTTCCTTGGCAAAGTCTCACACACAGCAGCAAGTGGTGTTTGAATGAGAGGCCTCAGCAATTTTAAAAATATCTTTAAGGGCCCACTGATTGTAAATTGCTTGATATCTGTAGGCCTTGGTTCTTATAATATGTGACAGATGGAAGAGGGGGAAAGAAGGGAGGCTGTGGGAAGGCTGTCTGCAAGTGCAGTGGGGGAAATTTGGAGGGGAAGCTTGAGAGGCAATAGTGGGGCTCTGGGGAAGGGAGTGGTAGCTGGCAGTGATGTGAAGGAAACTGTGGAGCTGCGTAGCATGGAGAAGTCTTTAGGCAGGGAGGATGTTGGCAAGGGGGTTTTGTGGATGGGGAGGGGGGGGGGCTTTGTGTGACAGGGAGATTTCGAGGCTGCAATTGCAGGAACAGATAGGACCTTGGAGATGTGTGACTGTTCTGCTCTCTTCAAGTTTAATCAGCAATGGATCAAGAAGTGTATAGAGTTGGGCTCCATTGCTAGTTACCCACCCTACCTGGTTCTCCCCCCGCTTCTTCCCCAGGTCACTAAGTGGAGGAGGGGATTGTGGCAATGGCTGTTTAACTCATCCCAGTGAGACAAAGATTCCTAATTTCCCCCAGGCTGTAACCCTCCCCTCACCCTCAACACTTGTGTTTGCAAGGAGGGTCTGTCTCATTATCCGGATGTTGGAAGGAGATGGGGCCTGTCTAGCCCTGTGTGTGTGGATGGGTCTGTTGAGCTATCTATGGAGCTGATGTGGGGAGAGGGAATGCCTGTTTTTCTGTATATGTTTCTGTCATCGGGTGTCTTCCCCACTGTGTGTACCTGGGGTGGCCTTGTCTGCATAGGCAGTGGTGTGTAAGGTATGCAGAGCTATACACGGCAGTGAAAGGCTCTAGCTGGGGGCAGCAGAAGTGAAAGGGCGGCAGTGGTGAAATGCGTGGGCAGGACCTGCTGCAGTCAGGGACGGCACTAGAGGGTGGCAGTTGGGGTGACTGCCCCAGGCCCTGCAGTTGGGTGGGCCCCATGCAGCTGCGTGTAGTTCTGAAAACGAAGCGTGTGCAGATCTTGTTACTAGGGTTGTTTTGAGAGACGAGTAACAATTTCTGCAAAACACTGGCTAGGAGGCAGTGCGAGGGCAGGATTGGGCCCAGGGAGCGGTGCAAGGCCAGGATTGGGGTGAGGGGACAGTACAGGGCTGGGGGGGGGGAGGGGGAGTGAGAGGTGGGGGGCCGTGCAAGGCCAGGATTGGGGCGGGGGCCTTACACAGCTGATTCACACTGGGCCCCACCCACCCCTAGAGACGGCCCTAGCTGCAGTGAAAGGCTTTGGTGGCGGATAGAAGGAACTGCTTTAGCTTTTCCCTGCTGCCCCTCCCTGCTAGAGCCTTTCACTACAGCATATAGGTACACGGACCCTACACCCCGCTGCCTGTGTAGACAAGACCATTCCAGACACACGCAGGGACAGACACCTTATGACTCCTCACAGGCACATTTTTTCACTGTGGAAAGGCGTCCGCAACGGGACATCACACTGGTAAGGATAACAGTGTAGATGTGGAAAGCACAGCTTGGGGAGAGCTGTGTAGGGCACATACCCTAGAGTTCTGGCATGTCTACTCACCTCACATAAGCAGTGCCTATGCTCATTTAATCCTGTGCTAGCTGGACATGCCGTGTATGTACTTTGCACGTCACAGAATGTAGATCTACCCTATATATTACTGGAATAGTGACACACACAAACAGTGTCATTGTGACATATATCTGTACTGCATGTGTGTGTTGATGTGATCCCACATAGTGACTTACCTTTGTTCTTTCTTGTTTTTATTGTCATAGGATTCAGAAGGAATTGGCTGACATCACCTTAGATCCACCTCCCAATTGCAGGTTTGTTTTGATCCCTCCTCCTGGGAGAAGGGGAGAAAGTATGGTTTTTATTATTTGTAAAGATCCTTAAAAACTCTAGGTTGCAGCAAAGGAATGCCACTTATATGACATAAAATACTCTCATGAATGTTTGGATGAATTAAAAATAAATACCCTGCAGGAGAAAGCACGGGAAATGTTAAGTGTTTTGACATGAATTTTCTGTTTGTTTTGATTTCTCATAATTGCATTAGACTTTGTCACATTGTCTGTGCGTGCGCTTCTGACACTGGTCAATGCAGAAGAGTGTCAAAACTTGTCCTTTTTGTTTTTTTCCTGGTTTATAAATCTTCTACTTGTCTGTGTTAATTATTTTCTGCTTGTTTGGCAGGGCTCTCTTATATAAATAATAGTCAAATCTGTGTGGGTTCTCTCCAGCTCTAACAGTTCTGTGCTAAGGAATAACACATTGTGGAGAAAGGGGCTGTTAGTTCATCCCTCAATATACGTTCTGAAAAAGCATACATATTATCTGATGAAATCACACCTTGGGGTATGCTATTGCCCTTTATAGAATGGTTACTTGACCTATGTTTTAGAGATTTAAGCATTATATTTAGTACCTACAAAGCTTTATGTTCATCACCTGGTTGCTCTGGTCCCGATGATTCCACTTGGTGTTTGAGAATGAGATGGTGTTGGCAACATCTTCAGAGGTTCCTGTTAATTAAACAGGAAAGCTGCTTTCAACCTAGTCTCTCTTCCATTTAGCCTGCTGGAGTCTTATTTTCAAAGATGTTTTGGAGTTCTTTATCTTACTCTGCTCCTCATACCTTTCTGCTGCTGAGCTAAGTCTGGAGCTGTTTGATGTCGGAGGTAGCAGCAATTAAAAGAAAACGCCACTTAAAATGCATTTTAAAATGAGTAACATGGCTATTTAGAACGGACTCTTCCCCTCCCCCATTTATATTACTGGTGCTTTGAAGCTTCTCGTTGTTTAGTGCGGCACAGGGAGACAATAGCAGTGGAGTTAAGTGAAGAGGCCCTGAGCAGCTCTTTCAAAATCCCTGTCAAGCATCCTAATCACTGTCAGTGAAGATGGGAAAGAGCATGAGAGTATGTGGAAGGTATGGGCTGAAAGACGGCCTCCACATTTATTGAAAAGGATCATCCAAAGACTCCAACTTCTCTTGCTAGAGGATCAGCAGCTATGTCAGTGGGTGATTCACGGGAGGGGGGGGGGGGAAGGAAGAAAAACAGCTGATAAGGATGTAGTAAACCTTTAAAGATTTTCTTAATGAATAAACCTTAATCTATTGATAGTGTTTGATAAGGTGACCTTTTAAAACTCATCTACGTGGTGCAATGATATAGTGGTTTGATTGGTGAGGAAGGTTTTTGATATACTGCTATAGCGTGTGGTATTGCAGTGAAGATAACTACACGTGGGTTTTGAGCTCTCTTTGGCCACTGCTGTATTGTTTTAATGGTATGAATATGCCTGGAAGCTATTGTGATGGCTGCCTAAAAGGTTCCTATATAACTACCGGTAAATCTGGTTTGAGCTTTCATCCAAACCATTTTAGGAATAATATCAGAACGCTAAACTCTGCCTATATGAAGGAAATTGGTGTCATTCATGAATAGGTAACATGGCTGCGGAGGTGACTTCTTATAATTTAAATAGAGTAGTTCATTGGGGCTAGTAATGTCAAGACACAATACAAACAAGTTCGTATTTGTAATGTGTAAGCCTTTATGAATGGTTTTTAATGGTAGAAATCAATTCATACTGCAAGCAATACATTAATATTAAAGTCCTATTATAATTGCAGGGATCTTGCATTCCTTCTGACATTCAAATGAATTAGAGTGGAGATTGGCAGTTTTATCTGACAAATAATGTGGTAAAATTGGAGTAAGTTAATCTAACCTGTAATGTGTTAAGAAGTAAAACACAAACAATGGTTTTCATATGGAAACCAGGTGTTTTTGCATTGCCATTCATGCTATAGAATTGAATATCTGTGTTTTATATTGAGAGTAAGTACAGTGTCTGTTTTTATACTTGTGGTTAGTTTGGTTCAGAATACTAAATGCCTTACACTTCCTGACATGCTTTGCGCTTGAGGCTGTATATAGCAGATTGGATAAGTGTAGACAGATGCTGTTTGCCACAACGGTGAGAAGAGTTCCAGCTATCAAAGTTATGTGGAGTGTTTACTTCCTGTGGAAGGGGAAACTGTCAAATGGAGGGCTGGGGGAGGTTATGTTACTGAGACTTTCTGGTTGCTGTGTAATGGTTAAGGTTGCGAGACTTTGCTTTGGGGAAGCTTGTATTGGTATGATGGCTTTCCATTATTCCTTTGTTTACACTGATCATTAGTGCTGTGGGAGAGGTACTAAACTTGGTTTTACAACAATGTACTTTTAATTCTCCACCCTTGCTAACTTTAAAAAAGGCTTTGTTTAGCCCCATGTCTTCTCAGCTTAGCTCAAGCATCTCATCTAACTACCTCCTTTGTGGTTTTTCTCTCATGCCCAGTTATCTGCTTTTGTATATTATCCTCCTGCTGGAATCAGGGTTCCTTTCCCCCTCTGTTCTCTCTCAACTCAAAATCCACTTATTGAAGGAGCCTTATAAGGTTACATTTTGGAAAGCACCTATGTCCTATAACTTTCAGTGGTACTTATGCTTCTAAGTGTCCCTCACTTTCAAAAATTGGACTTAGGATCCTTAGGTACTTTCAGAAACTTTACTGATAGTTTCATTTATATAAGAAAAATGCTGCATGCCTCTGGAGAATCACTATTTTCTCAGCCAACCACTTCATCTTACTGTGATCCGCATCATTGTTGTCATCTTCCAGACTGTTCCCAAATATCCCTCTGTGTTTGTCAGCTCCACATTTTAGAGCCTTATTGCACAGTGTTAAAGCACCTTCAACTCCCATTGAAGTTCATGGGAGCGTAAGACAGTTAGCACATCCAGAAGGAGCCCAGCACACTGAAAGGCTACCCCTTCTGGACAAGTTCCAAAGGGGTAGCTGTGTTAGTCTATTTCAGAAAAACAAACAGAGTCCTGTGGCACTTTTAAAGACTAATAGATTTATTTATCGCACGAGCTTTCATAGGAGAAAATCCCACTTTGTCAAAGGCTTTGAAGATGGGAAACTTACAGAATGGGAGGAAATTAAATGCAGGGAAGTGTATGACATAGGATCAGGTCAGGCTGTAACAGCAAATCAAAATAGATGTTAGGATTCAAACACTGGGGAACAGCATATAGAGGAAGATTGGACAGAGACTCAATCATTATTTCTTTTGTAAAGCACCATTCCTATCTGTGATTACATAGAAGTGGTTGTTCATGAGCTGTGCTTAAAATATCAAGCAAAATAGCTAAGAACAAATCAAGATCTTTATTTTTGTAGGGTTGAAAATATATGTTCAAACTGTAATTTTAAAAAAACTAGACCTTGTATACGCTGATGACTTTCTAACAGTAGTACACCGAATAGAATTCAGATTATTTTCTGATTGGTGTTTTGAGATGTCAGTGGTCTCTTAAATGGCATCATGTAAGCTACAGCATTTGGCTGATTTTTGAGTTCTGTATCTCTCATTCTTGTTATGCTAATATTTTATGTGAAATGATTGAAATGGGATGCTGGAAAGCTTTAATTTTCTTTTGTCTGTTTATGGGATGATTTGGCTGCTGACATTGATGACTCTGAGAGGTGTAAAATCTATATTTTAATTGAGGGTGTTAGGTTATAAAAGATAGCTACAGCTTTCACATTCAAGGGATTGTTGGTATTGTGAAATTGAGATTAATTTCACAAGCTCAACATTTGGATCCCTGTCATAATGAAATTTCAGTTCTCTATTTAAATATTTGCTTGTATAAGAAAGTGAAAGTCATAATTTATCAAGAATGACCAAAGAAGAATATGTGTAAACTCTAATCTAGGCCATGTTTTTGTTTGTTTTGTGTCATTAATGTGTTGTGTGTCTTATAAGGCTTTGTTTACAGTACATGTTCAGATGTGTCATGGACGTATGATTGTCTCCAGTCATGGTTCCATCTTTCTCCATAAACAAGGTTCAACTGTGTTTGATCACATTAATCAATATTATGCTAAAGCCTTGGATGCGACTGGATTTCTGAGGCTGTATCAGGGACATAATTAAAGCATTAACTGCCATTTACCCTGTCTGTCTCAGGTTCTTCAGAGCCTTCATTCTTATACTACCAAGCACTTCATAGTCTCTGATATAGTTGTTCCCAAAGAAAGGGGAAACTCGTGGTCCGGGTTACTGCAAGTCTGTTAGTTTGACCTCATTGTATGCAAGGTCTTGGAAAAAATTTTGAAAGAGAAAGTGGTTAAGGATATTGATATTAACGGTAGTTGGAATAAAATATAACATGGCTTTACATACCAATCTCATCTCCTTTTTCAAGGAGAAAGCGGATTTTTTTCTACAAAGGGAATGCAGTGAATCTAATTTACCTAGATTTCAGTAAGGCATTTGATATAGTTCTACAAAGAAAATTATTGAATTGGAAAAGATGAGGATTAATATGAAAATAGAAAGATGGGAAGTGATGGAAGAGGAGAAGAACCCGGGTGTACTGGTTGATCACAGAATGACTATGAGCTGCCAGTGTGATGTGGCTGTGAAAAAAGCAAATTCAGTTCTAGGATGCATCACACAAGGTATTTCCAGTAGAGATAGGGAGGTGTTAGTACCATTATGCAAGGCGCTGGTGAGACCTCATCTGTAATATTGTGTGCAGTTCTTGTCCCCCATGTTTAAGAAAGATGAAGTCAAACTGGAACAGGTGGAGAGAAGGACTGTAAGTAAGAATGATCTGCTGAATGGAAAACCTGCCTTATGAGAGGAGACTTAAAGAGCTTGAGTTGTTTAGCCTAACCAAAAAAAGGTTGAAAGGAGACATGATTTCTCTCTATAAACCCATCAGAGAGGTAAATATCAGGGAGGGAGAGGAATTATAAGTTCAGTGCAAATGTGGACACAAGAACAAATGGATATAAACTGGCCATCAGGAAGTTTAGATTTGAAATTAGATGCAGGTTTCTAACCATCAGAGGAGTGAAATTCTGGAATAGCCTTCCAAAGGGTTCTGTGTTATGAATTGCGTATCTGGCCGGTAAATCTTGCTCATATGCTCAGGATTTAACTGATCACCATATTTGGGGTCGGGAAGGAATTTTCTCCCAGAGCAGATTGACAAAGGCTGTAGAGGTTTTTTCGGCCTTCCTCTGTAGCATGGGGCATGGCTCACTTGCTGGTGGATTCTCTGGACCTTAAAAGTCTTTAAACCATGATTTGAGGACTTTAATAACTCAGTCATAGGTTAAAGGCTTATCACAGGAGTGGGTGGATGAGGTTCTGTGATCTACATTGTGCCGGAGGTCAGACTAGATGATCATGTTGTTCCCTTCTGACTTCAGTCTGTGAAGTATTTCGCCCATTTTACAGATGGGGAGCTGCGGTCCAGGCTGATTTCAGGGGAAGTTAGGAAGCTAAATAGCTTTGTGAATTTGTGCCCAAGGGATTAAGTCCCAAGTTTTTTAAGTTATTTAGGTTCGGTTCTGTTTAGCATTGCAGCGGCTAACACAAGCTGTGTCTACATTTGAGAGCTTACATTGAAGCGTAGCTGCTCTAAGCCTATGGGAGAGATCTTCATTAATCCACCCACAACAAGCCATGATAGCTGTGTGTCCACACTGGTGCTTATTCACACCCCTGAGCGACATAAGTTATACTGACATAAGTGGTAGTGTATAGATCAATCCTGATTTAGGCTCCTAAGTCCCTGTCACCTTTGAAAATGAGACATAAGCTCCCAAGTCCCATTGACTTTCAGTGAAACTTCACCTCTAAAATCAGTTAAGTTTGGCAGTGCTGCGTCTAAATAACTTGAAAAGCCAGGACCTAAGTGTCTTGCACACAGAAGTATGTGTCAAAGAGGGAATTAAACCCAGGTCTCCCGAGTGCCAGACAGGTATTATAATTTCCTGTAATATCCTTGAAAGACTTTACTGTATTCAGTTTGTATATTATTGTGGGCCAGGGATATTAAGGTTGAACAACTCCTTGATTTACACTGTTATCCTCAGCAAGTCAGAGCCTTTCACACCTCAAACCAATGCCCACATGTCATGCGGCACCCTCCTGGGTGCAGATCCATCACCGCTTCCCCCCCCTCCAGAGTAGAAGGTGGTAGTTAATAAGGGAGACATTCATTGGATGGTGAGATAGTGGGAGTGCCGAAATTGTAATTAAGCCTTGTCTTGGGAAATGCCATCAAATGCATCCAAAGTGTGAAATGTGGATTGAAGTTCCTGGTGTAAATGCTTTCACTCTTTCTAAAGCACAGATTTCTATACAGACCAGAAAGGATCTGAATGCTGGTTGTAGTTTGTGTTGTCAGATATCCCCTATTATTTGCTTTTGGAGAATGATGCTTTAAAGCAGAGGAGGGTGAATCAAACCTCCCGTATTAGCTACAGAACTACAAGGGACCGTGCTAGCCAAAATGCAAATGAGGTAGCTGTCCGAGGTGTATTCCCGTCTGCCTACCCCGTATCCAAGAGGAATCAAGTTACCTTCCCAATGTATGCAGACAAATACCTGAGTACAGGAGAAGTGAGAGAGTCTCCTTTCTACTCCAGGGGAATGACAAGATGAATTGAAGATGAAGTCTCTGAGTCTTGAAGCCCAGACGAGAGAAATAAGCTCTCTGCCTACCCTTACCAGGGAACCAGGAGCAGTACAAAGATGTAGGGGCACACTGCCAAATCTGTGATTCCTACCCAGAGATCAAAAATGCCCATAGAAAGTGTATGACTACTGTTTGGGAGCTGACAGAGGTAACGTACAGCTAAGAAAGAGGGGTCTCCCATGTTCTCTGACTGCCTGATAGTCTCTGAAAATGTAAAGGACCCTTAGCCTGGTGTGAGGAGAATTGCTGTGCATCTTGGCTTAGTGTGTGGAAATATGCTCACTTGCTAGCGGAATGCTTATTACATGTGTAAGTGAAATACGAAATTACGAGAGGTAATTGTTACCCACCATCTAGGAAAGAAACCGGGGTGTTACCTTGGGAGGCTGGTCTTCCATCCTAGTTATACCCTGCTTTTTTGGTGGGGAGAAGCAATAGATATGGTGATTTTCTGCAATGTTTTTTGAAAGTCTTTATTGTATTATGTGTATGTATTATTGTTGGCTGGTACTGTACATAACCTCTCTAGGGGAGAGATGTGACAGATGTAAGACCTGGGAGTCCAAAAGACCATATTGAAAATGTGCCAGACATGTATGGATTTTTGGGACAATGAGTGTTAAGTGAATTTCCTGGGGAATAAATATCTAGGGAGACATTAGTGCAAAATCTCCAACTCTGGTTATGTAAAACTCCAACCTTTTGAAGCTATGCCCTCCAGAGAGGGTAAATGTCCGCTGATTATCTCTTATTGAAGGCCAAGATCGAAGATCCAAGCTCTTTTGTTTGTTTGTTTTTTAAGAAGAACCCAAAACAAACAAAAGAAACCACCCCAGCTGATCTGCCTAGCCATTATTCTGATTCTGGATCTAAGATGGATGAACCACAAGGAAACCCTAACTGTGGGTTTGAAAGACTAAAACCAGAGCCCTAAGCTGGAGCTGGGGATGACACACACAGAGCATGTGTGTATTGGTTCTTTTTATCATTTGTAGTATACCTTCTTTGTAATGTTTTTACATTCAGAAAAAAACTCTTTGCCAGAAGGAGCTGTGTTGTAACTTATTACTTTGACAATCCACTGGTTATATCTTTGGAGAGAAAGAAAAGCCCAGGCATTGGTCTATTTAGACAGTCTGTCCTGCTGGGGATATCAGAATGTAAAGGGGGGAGCTGTGCAACCTTAAAACCCTGGTCAGGAGGAAGAGAGGGACATGGGTCTCCAGTCAAGAGAGGTGATAGCTGGGAGCCAGAAGCCTTAAGTGGGTTCACTGAGGAGACAGATACTTTTGCCCTGAAACTGATGCACCAGGTTAGCATTCCAGCCAGTGGACTGTCAATTCAAGATTGAACTGTGTACTTCTGCCATGTTATAAAAATGTCCTTGAGTTAGTGTAGCAGGGAATGAAATTACCATTTTTAAACATAACTTCACCCATTTTGTTTTTCCTAATATCCTGAGACCAACACAACTACAACTACACTGCACACATGTTTAAACATGCAACAGAGTCCTGTGGCACTTTTAAAGACTAACAGATTTAGTCTTTAAAAGTGCCACAGGACTCTGTTGTCTTTCTACAATAGACTAACACGGCTACCCCTTTGGAATGTTTAAACATGGACATTTAATGCTATCTTTCCTGTCCGTGCAGTGAGACCAAAATGGGTTATAACTAGGATTGAAAAGAAATCTTTACTAAAACTAAAATAAGCTTTGTTTTCACATGGCTTGATCCAATCCATATGGGCAGGACCAACCATTGCTTTTAGGCCATGTCTACACTATTGAAGTTAGCATTGTTCCTTGGCTCTCCAGTGTATTTTTGTGTCCATTCTTTGTAATTTCCTAGGACAAGGACGAGAGCTTCCTTAGTGTTTTATGCAAGCAAACTGTTGGTACATAAACATTAATTATGTCTCAGGGTGTAAAAGGGATGAGAGTCCTTACACTTGTTGCTCGTAGGAATGGAGGTGAAGAATAGCTGCTGTTTTCAAAACTCTGTAGTAAGAATTATGACTTCTGGACTAACATGAAAGCTGCAGAAAATGTGTGGCTCAGAAGGCCATTTTCAACTCTCCAGTTCTAATTAATTAGTAGACTTCATTTATATACTCAAAATGTAGCTCCTGTTTTGACTAAAGCTGTTTTTATATTGCTGGAGATATTGTACAAATGTACTTTCTAAATAGCTAGAGCTTGGGTAAATGCTTTAAGTGATTTTTTGCTTTTCAGTTTAGTTAGTGCATTATGCAAGAGCATGCAGTAGTTGTTAAACCACAATATGGGGTTTTCTTTTTCTTTGTTTGCATGCTTGAAGGACAGCCCTCTTGTGTACATTTTCTGGTTTTGTATATTTTAAATTCCGTACCAAAGTTGAGAATGAACACACACAGAACTGGAAGGGCACAGATACCAGGATTTATTCCTTTGTAAAAGCTGTGGGTTCTGTTAAGCTTTGGTGGCTAAAATGCAAGTCATATTAATTTTAAAATATGCAGGTTGCAGAAGTGATTTTTGGTACATCTTATTTATTCTTCTAAAATGTAAATTTTCTGTTAAATTTCCAATTGTGGAGATGTGAAAGACCTTCATAATTAAAGCTGTGTGATCTTGGAAATTAATTTTTTGTCATATAAACTGCCAGTGGATTCCCCCTCTTTGTTTTGCACATAATCCGTGGAAAAATATTTTTTCCTTTTAGAAACAGTGTATTAACTCATTTAGTGATCCTCGACAGCGGTATATGATCTGTCTTGCGATCTTTAAAAAGCATGCCATTTATATACTGGGTAAATTACACGTTTATGTACCTATTCCTGCAGGCTAAGGTATCTGTCTGATGTATTCAGACAAAGATGCATGGGAGCAGCCTGTTTACTAATGATTAGTTAGTACTACAGAAATCCATATTTCTGAGGACAGTGAACTGTTTTAAACAGCTCCCTTAAAAATCAGAAGCATATTAATGGCAGGATTCTTGAGAAGCTGTGGCAGTAGCTAAGCTAGATCCTCCAGTAGCTAATAGATCCTCTTGTAGAACTTGCTTGGTATATCCTGGCCTATAGTTCCAAAATGACCCGTGTTCTATGCTGTTGCATGCTGAATATCAGACTTCTGAATCTTGAGAGCAGCTGTGAAATTATATCAAGGCTAAGAACAGAGAGGGTTGAAATGCCTGTCCTATTCCACACATTCACATACACCACTTAACTTTATTATTTGACTGCCATCTCTTTTGTCCTTGGTGGAAAAAACATGGGATTATGTTTACTAGGCTACTTATGTTTTACCCAGTGGAAATGCTAATATTTTGCCTGTGGTTAAGGAATAAGTGATCTTTAATTTTGTGTAATTTCATTTGTGTCCTAATATGTTGTGTTTCAGTTTTGTACTTAGGCATATTTCATTTGTTTCATATAGAAATACGGGGGTGTCTAAGTGTGGCGAGGGTGGACGGAAGAGATGCATGTCACTTGTTTATACATGGTGCTTGATAGAAATAAAAGAAAACCTTGTTGTTGCCCCAAAGTGTTTTCAATCTAAATGTTCGATCCTGGAAAATCTGCCTACAGAAGCAGAGAATAATTTGTCATCAGTTTCCCTCTTTATGCAGGACTGGGTAGTTCAGGGTTTGATAATCTTATAGGGAGTTTCTTCTTGCTTTTAAAGATTTGAATCCAAGTTAGGCTGGTGGTGACTGAAAGTCATTTCCATCAGCTGCTTTGTGGTTTATGTGAAATGAATTGGTCTCAATTCAGTTTATAGTAGCCAAAGTCTGTCACAAAACTTTCTCCAGTATTGGCACCTTTATGGAAGGGGGGTGCTCTGGGAATGGAGATGGAAGTAATCTTTAGCAGTCAAAGTGGCCCCTCCAGTTCCAGTCTGAACCCTGTTGATGAGGTTGTGTGTAGGAAGCTTGTAGTACTCCTGTCTTTACGGTAAGTGTTCTGTGATTTCTTTCTCTTTTCATGCCAACGCCGCACCTCTTGAAAGACTGATCTGACACACACATCCTCTTTCTTTAGTAAGAGGGTGGGGAAATAGACTTCCTCATGCTTTATAGGTTTATATGAAATAAAGTTAAGGACTACATTGTTTCTTCAGTGCTGCCATGTGAGTTAAAGAAAATTAAATTAATGGAACATTAGTGAGAGTCTACTTGAATTACTCCAAACTACATGCTTTATAACTTGAACAAAGTAGGAGGTCCTACTTTTCTCAATAAATATTTAACACTTCAGCTTTCCATTCCTGTCTGTATTATTTCCCAAAATGGACTATAGAACATTTATTACTGCATTGTGAAGTGCTACAGAAAAATGACAATGCCAAAATAAACATAGTCTATGTAGGAATTCAGTTTTTTTGTTAGTTTGCTTACTTGCCAGTTTGTAAATGTCAGTAGTTTGCAATGGGTCTGCCAGATGTTAGTGAAACTTATAAGGGTTCTACAGTGTGTGTAATAATATGTCCTCTGCATGAAATATCCATTGATGTAACAGCACAACCTCCCAGAAATACATATGTTGAGTACAATGCATGCACTGACACATTAGCGCCATTATATTCTTTGAGAGTTTGCTTGGATGGGGATAGTGGTATATAGAATCGCAGCCTGTAGCAAATACATTTGCCTGATAGCTCTCAGTTTTTTTTCCCTTTGATTTTGCAAATAAAAGTCTAATTTTAGGAAAGATTGACTCTAGCTATTAAAAAGTGGGTCCATGCCAATTTTTGGCAATCCATTTGTTTAAAAGAAAATCAAAATAATTGAGTTACAAACTATAAAATTAATGCTGCAACTTCCTGTTAAATCGCCTCTGGTCCTATATTTTTGGGGGGGCAGCAGTTTGGAGCCCAAAACATGGGCCATGCTTCCCCACTGCCTTGAATCTTTTATAGTCATTTATTCAGGTGCACAGTAAGTGTAAAGAACTTCCATTCTGATTTGGTAGTGTTTTCACATGTGTACCTAGGGGTGCAAAGCAGTGGAAAACCAGACCATGATACACTTTAACCGCTGCTCTCAAGATTCTGATATTTGACACATGATTTCTGTCTCTGGAGCTGCTGGACTCATTGGAAAACTAGATGATCCTGAATTGGTTCTGACATTTTTAGAAGCAACAGTTAGATACAAGCTGCTTTGATGGAGGTACTACGTATGGCAACTGGGCTGCTAATATTTAATGCTGTTTTGCTACAGAGATCAGAAACATTTTACCATTGAAACTAATTCCCTTATCTTTAAAAAGGGAAAGAAGTTTTTAAAAGTCTCTAGACTTCTGCAGAGAATCATATATGGAGGTGGAGGAGTAGAGGGGGATCAAGCACTAAAAATTAATCGTGCAGTCAAAAAGGGTTTATGATAAATAAATCAATGAAAACTGAAAGGGGAAAAAAACAATATTTTTCCTGTTGTGTATACATTAAGAACTTTATCAGATTTTTTGGAGCTACAGGAAATGTTTCAGCAAAGTAATGTTCATCGCACGGAACAGAGAAAGTCCATTTAACAGTGCAGAATGTTTTACCTGCAGATATGCTATCTCAGTTGAAGTGTTGAGGTGTGTGTGTGTGTGTGTGTGTGAGAAAAAGTATAGAATTCTGGCTGCTCTGATAAATGGCCTATAAACTAGAGAAAAATCACAGTACTTTGTTAAAATGAAAATAGTGCTTAACTGTTGCCGATGGTTTTGAAAAGTTGCTAAAATGCATGCAGTTATAATAACATACAGTCTTAAAGCAATTATATCAATATTGTAGAGTCCTGTGGCACTTTTAAAGACTGTTGTCTTTCTACAATAGACTAACACGGCTACCCCTTTGGAATTATCAATATTGTAGTATATCATGAAGGCTCATTTCCTCTGAAGTTTCTGATCTGTCAAGCAAGCAGTTCAATATTATACTTACCCATTAATTATTTCTTATGTGTCTTGGTAACCTTTTTTAGACAGATATATTTGGGAAAGCATCAAGCAATTTTTTTTTAACTTCAGTTTGTAAATGTCTTCTTAAACAATAAGAATTATCTAATGTTTTCTATAGGGTAATTTTTATTTTAAGAACATATTTAATTTTATAATGCTTTATGGCCAGCAGTAGTGATATTCATGACACTTAATTTGGCATAATAAAATTAAAAGGCAGAGACTTATTTTGATCAATAAACAGTTTGTTTTAGTTTTGAATAATGAAGTAAAAATGTTCTTGAGTAAATAAAAAAACTGGAACTGTCGGGGTCTAACCCCAACTCTCCATTGTGTTGAATGTCTTGCAGTTTTTCTCCTGGTGTTAATCAGACTCAAACACTGAGGATCCAGGCATTTGCCATACTTTGACAAGAGGATCCTCAGGTAATATAGGGTTGCCCTAATGGCTACTGGAACATCCTATGGTGGTTATTGGTAGTGAGATAGCTTGTGCCCTGTGGTTGGCCAAGTATTCACCAACCTCAGTGTCCACACCACTACTTTTAGGCACACTGAATGCTATTCAAGTGCATGTGTGGATCTCTAATGCAATATTGCAACATTTATTTTGTATAATGGCTTTCATACAAATTGTATCCACACATATTTCAGAGAAAACAAAACAATTATAAGGCAGTGATCAGAGAGTGAATGAGTTACAGGCCAGGGAGTAAAGCTAGGTTTTAAGCTGAGATTTGAAATGAAATCCAGTCACTGGGATGGAGAGATACAATAAGCCATTTGGGCTGGCAGAAGGCTCCTGGGAGAAGGCTTTGACACCACCAGCGGCCAGATTGTGCAAAGGGATATTGGTGGATGCTAGGAAGCAAGAGAGAGAGAGTCTGTAAGATAGGCTATGGCTGTTTTGGATTGGTTTCTGAAATGAATGAAGGCAGCAAGAGTGGTGTGAAAAGTAGACTTCTCTGTCCTCCCTGCCCCTTGTGTTAGTTTTACTTTATTGTACGGCAGCAAGAAGCAGAAGGAAGAAGGCATGTAACCTATATGAGGTATGAATGGGGGTTGGAGTAGAGCCTGAAAAATGGAGGGAGACAAAGAAACAAACCCAGTCGAAGGGTGACGGGGGGGACACAGCTAGAGAAATGCAAGCAAACATGACTGGGAACGAAAAAGAGGAGTGACTCAAAACTTAGTAAACATCAGCTAACGTAGACTAGTACTAAGGATGGGAAGCTGCAGGCTTGTGTTAGAAGCCCTGGACGAGGATAGGAGAACTTTCCCACCAAGGGAAAGAAGTCTGTGATCGCCTGTTTCTCTGCTTTCCTTTCCCCTACTCTTCCTCCTTTTCTGATTCCAGTCTTTTCATCTTATTCCTCCTTTTATCTGTGCCTTCAGTCAGGAGCCTACCCATCCTCCCTGCAGTGTCCGTGTGTGTAACAATTTCCCTGCCCTAGTGTGTCAAGCATCGCCATGCTGTTCCTTCTTAAACTCCACCTTTTAAAGCAATCCCTGCTCACTCCTCATTAGTCACTCTCTTATCCTCACTTTCCTGAAGAGTTAAGCTGTATTTTTTGCATGTTTGTCTTGTCTTATTTAGACTGTAAAGTCTTCAGGGCAGGGACTTGCCTTTTTTTATCAATGTGTGTAAAGTGCTGTGTAAATTTACAGCTGAATATAAATGTTCTGTAATAACAAAATGCGGCTTAGTCTTTGGGCTGGAAGGTCTCATTCACATTTGTGAAGCCTTGCTTACTCTTATGACATTTGCAGTTTTTACTTCATCAAAGTAAATAAGTGAGTTGCCTTTATTCAGCAGCTAGTGTAGTATAAGGAATATGTGATTTGGTTATTTTCCAGCTTTATGCACATCAAGGTTCACAGCTGTTACTTTCTGGTACTAGTACATTGTAAGAAGCTGATGTGTGTTGAGATAAATTACTTTTATTCTTGGCAGTACCCAGAGAAATAATAAAGGTGTCCAATAGCTAATCTTTTTCATTGCCATTTTTGTGCTCCTACTTTACCCTTTGCTTCACTAACTGGAAGAAGTGAAACTATTTCTTAAGAAAATATTAGTTAAAATGCAGAGCTATTATATGCGTTAAGGCATTACAATTTAACATACTCAGTATTCAGTGTGTATATATAATTTCTAATGACTCTGACTGCTCTCTTATTATGCTCGAGTTTTGTAATGTGTGAGGCATGCCTTGCTTGTAGACATTTTTCTACAAAGATTAAAAATATTCTAGTTCTTAGTTAGTGTGGGTTGTGATGCATAGGCATTTTTGCATGGATTTTTTTAATAAGTTCCAAACTGAACTATACACCATTGTGTATGTGCCCACACCAAAATCTTTACTGATTTAGAGTGGAGGTTGCTCAAGTGCATTTCCCATTATCACAATCACTAAATACCAAGGAAACAGCCAATTAAGCAAACCGAGCTGGGTTCTGGCAGAAGGACATTGGGTGGGTGGGAGTTGATGGAACAGTTTAAGGCAGAGCTCGACAAAATTGCTGCCCAGCTAGGAGCCAGCTCGAAAAGAAGGCACCTAGCTGGAATGCCCCCGCTGCTGAAAAAAAGCTGCTGCCAGTTTCAGCAGCCGTGTGGAATGAAAAAGCCTCCATTATTGGAAAAAAAGCCAACGATGACGATAGCTTCGGCTGCGGCGGAGCAATACCACTGAATGCTCTGTCAGCTTTCTTTTTTTTTTTTTAAGGCGCCAGGGGGCGTTCCACTTACAAACATTGAAGCGCAGCTAGGCACCACGGTGCAATTCCTGGACACCATGGCAACTTGGTGCCTGAAATATGTTGAAGCCTGACTTAAGGGGTTGGGAGTCTGTACCCAGGAAAAGGAGGGTTGTGGGATTCTCGTAGGGTGGCATTAGGGCAACACACAGGACTTTGAGGGTCTAGTTGTGGAATGGAGTGGAGTCTGGAGACAGGGCGTCAGGGAAGATGGGTGTCAGTCACGGGATGTTGGAAGCTGATTGAGGGGCATCGAGGCTCTGGCAAGGGATGTGCAGGCTATACATAGGGTAAGTGGGGAATGCGCTACATTCCCAGCAACCCAGGCCAGGCCTGACTAAGTGGGCAAAACAGGCAGATAGGGATTTGATTAAAGCTAAGGGAAGAGCTGGCTGGGGTGTGGATCTGGGGAGGAGGACTGGGCTACTGGCTTACGAATGAGCCAGTGAAGAAGAATATTCACAGAAGGGTCTTCGCTGGCTAGAGCTGGGTGTGGAGGCTTGTTAGGGAAGCTTGAGTTGAAGATTGGGACAGCTACTATCCACCAGGGAAGGCTTTGTAGTATTTACAGGGAGGGGGGCCCGGTGTGAAGACCTCCAGAGAAGGCTGCAAAAGAATTTGCTTTGCTGATTCTCCAGCCCACTGGGAAACCTTCTATGGGTCATTGGAAAGGAATTCACTCAGCATCTGCTGGGTATCTGGCTCCTCGCATATCTCCCACCTCTTCCGTACCATGGCTTCTCGCATGTCAGCAATGTCGTGGATTTGATAGGCTCTGCAAAAAAGAGTGTAGTGCTCCTGTCCCGACTTGCAGCACTTTGTCTCTTCTGCCAAACCATAGCAAGTTAATGGACTGCAGAGCTGAAGAAGCACAGTAGTTTATCCTGGTACCTTTTCCAGCAGCACCATGCTGTTTCTGAGCCAACCCCCTTCTCCTCCTCCCCCAATCCCTCCCTGCTTTCTGGCCACTCTTGCTCCTGGATCCCACATGGAATGTTCTCCACTGGCCTACATTTCACCATCTCCAAGTCCCTTCTGTAGAGGGATGTCTGTAGCAAAGATGGTCTTACTTCGGTGTCCCAGTCACAAAAGCAAACAGATGAACAAAAATTGCATCTTGCTGTATTAATTTGTTTTCATATTACTTAAGGATAAGCATTATTGCTAACGAAGCTGTGCATGGCTTTTGAAACATCGAACTATTCAGATCATTATGTCATAAGGATTCAATATAATAGAAAAGTCCCCGGGATTACTTTAAAAAGGAGTGTTTAAACTAGGGTGGTTTTGAAATTGAAATGTTTCTAAGAAATTAAAGTCTTGTCCACACTGATAGGGTAAATGTGGGTAATAAGACTGGCGGGGTTTGTTACCTTTTTTTGAAGGTCTTTTTAACCACCTGTGCTTTGTGGAAAATATATTTCAAATCTAACTGGGGGGTTGCTATAGTATCTCCATAATGTCCAGTAGCTGCAGAGGGTGTGTGCATGTATGTATACGTACACAGTGAATACAATGGGCAGTATCTAAAACTGGTGCCAGAAGAGTGATTAAAAAATAATATTTTTATTAATCTCTCTCATGCACTAAAATGTGTCAGCCAGTATAGTTTTAGCGAGTGATTTTATTTTTAGAGACATACCATTTTTCAGATGTTAAAAGTAAAACATCAAGGGAGTTGTGAAATTTGGCTAGATTGTGCCATTATTAGATTATTCTTTAGTGGTGTCCAAGGCTTGAAAATGCATACGTTAATTGTACTCTAGAAACAAAAGGCTTTATTTCAACATGTTGATGTTAAGACAGTTTGAGGAAGTACTTGTTGTAAAATATTTGTGTACTCTGATGTATGGAATATTAATTTCACTCATCCATTCTTTATTTATTTAAGTACCAGGCTCTTTACTGGCCTAGTTGAGCACCTTACTGAATTATAGAAAGCAAGTGGTTCTCCCCTGCATGCGGGAAGGTGTGAAAACTGTGTGATTGCTGTGCTAAAGAGTTGTATCTTGCATTTTGCCCTTTTTACATGTGCTAATTTAGTTTGGATTTATTACCTAGCATGGGATAATATCATTCCTTGTGTAACCTTAGCACCTCCTGATGAGGACCAAACATCTGCAACCAAACATCTGCTCACTTGCAAATAGAGAAAAAAAGCCTTCTCTCTTGACCTTTCTCTTGAGCCACTGATCACAGGACTGTTAAGATTGATTAATTGTTCCAAAGAGATCCTTTGTGATTACTAGGTTATTGCTGATTGGTACCCTTCCTTGGCACAATTGAAGATGATCCATGCTATCAAAAATCCAGGCTATATTTTGATCATGTCTGAGCCTCTGGTAAACAAAATGTGCATGGCTTTGAAATCTTTGCTGATGGCCACTTTAGCAATTCCTTTTATGACTACTATACCATTTATGTTTATAGTTTCTGTTACCACAGGAAGTTAATGAAACTCAGGCCTGTAGACTGTTGATTTAAAAAAAAAAAAAAAAAATGATCAGATTCACTTGAGTTCCTTACCAATGAGAGTTATTTTACCTGTTCAAATTACAAGCTGTGTTAGACATGTTGTGTTGGTTAATGTTTTTTATTGTTCATATGTTAGCTATGACAGTTATGAGTAGCGTGGCTTCAGAGAACTTAAATAATGGAAGAGTGAGCACTCAGCTATTTTTTTTTTAAAAAATAGAGAGACAAGACACATCCTCAGAAAGACATTGATCTGTGAAAGGAAGACTCTATTAAATTCTTGCATCAATAGTGACATGTCCTTGGAGAACTTAATAAATCTGTACACATCCTGAGAATCCAAGAAGGGTTGCGAATGATGGTTGTTTTACATGACCAACCCGGTCCATTTATCAGCAAACTAAGATAAAATAAGAATTGTTTAAATTGCCAGTCTTGTTCCTATGCATATTTTATCTTTGTCAGAGAAAGCCCTTTGGAATTGTCTTTTTTGAGTGCATATACTTGTGCCTGTTAGATTTCAGGCTTCCAGCATTACCTGTTTGCAGTAAGAGTATTTGTTTAAAAGGATTTTTCTTATCTGTATCAGGGAAGAAGTTCCAGAAGAGTGGGCCAGCCACTGGGATAACTGTCCTCACCACTACTCATCTTTGACAGTGTGTGTCAGACTTGTGAAGCCATTTTTAATAAATGTTTGCTGTTGATTTCAGCTGTTTTCTTCTATTTTGATTGAAGCAATCTGTGTGCATGTAGAGTCTGCTTCTTTTGAAAAGTAACTGGACTTCTGTTGCCCCTGTGCTGGTGCTGCCTTTCCTGTTTACATTAATAAAATTTTGGAGGCATAAATGCTTTCAGGGTCTAGTGTAAATAGATTAAAGGTATAGACTAAAAAAAATTGTTGTTCAGTAAAGGGAACATCTGTGACTACAGCTTACATTTTGTAAGTAGAACAGAGTGGTAAGTTTGTATGCGAATGGAATGTGAAGGGTTAATGTTTAAAGTGAAGCTATAAATGTTCTTTTTATTTAATTTCAGTGATGTAGTGGAAGAGAAATTGGTGGAATTGGGGGAAGGAAGGAAGGGGATTGAATACAATTTAGATATGTGCCAGTTTTTAATTTTGAAATAGGTGTAGTAGATTTTAGGTTAGAGTTGTTTTTTCATTATCTCATTGTATTCTTCAGATAGACTGTTTGGAACAGTTGACAAATTAAACCCAATAAAAACTACCTTTCCAGCAAAAGAAGTGCCAATATATGTGATCCACTCTTCATTAGTGACACATCAGATTATGCAATCTAAGGCTTTTTGAATGCGATACATTGGAGGCTCTTAAGATGCTAAATATTTTTCAGAACATAGAGGATTTTCTTCTCTAGTCTTTTCTCCCCATGCCTTTTCCACAGACTCCTATAACTGAAAAGGATTTCTATAAAGCAAATTTTCCTTTTCTTTGCCATTGAACTTGGCTTGCTGAAACGGAGACTTTAAAAAAAACAAAACAAAACAAAAAAAAACCAACCCCAAACCAAAACAAACAAACAAAAAAACCCATTGCATCATCCAAGGGAAACACACTGTGGTTAGGTCTCTTTAGTACAGACTCAAAGGATAACTGGTTTGCTGTAGTGAATCCCTGTAGTAACAATGCTAAAGCCAAACATATTATTATCACTATGAGCAAAAAGCTGTAAGCCATGATCAGTGTTATAATGTTTTATATGTTGTCATAATTTGGTGGTGTAAATTTAGCAAGGAAGATAAAATTATTGTAGATCTGCCACTACTGAAGGGTGGCATGCGTATTCTGAATGCATTGGTAGGTAGAGACTGAAATAGTCTAATATTCACCTTCTTATCGGTCTTGGATAGCCTTTTTACTCTTTTCCTATGTTATTCTTGAGGCAGCTGCTGTTCATTTTACCCAAGAGTGGAGTATGACAAGATGCAGCTTAATTTGCTTGTGCATTTATACATTCATAGACCTAAAGTGATGTCTGTGCTAGGTAAAATCCTATATCTTTAAACAAATTTTGATCGAAATGTTATTCAACTTGATGATGTATCTCTTTTTGTCTTTTATCTCCTGAGTTCTCTTATTCCCCCACTCTTCCCATCAGCACAAGCTGTTGCTCTGATGGCTGGGGCAGCACGTCTAAGAACTTGTTTAAGTTTCACAACATGATTTAGCAGTGTTGGGTATTACTGTTTCTCATTCATGTTCAAGTAATGTGCTGAAAGCTTGCACATCAACAGCTCTAGATGACTGAACCTGAACAGTTCTCTCATCTTTTTCATGGCAGGTTGTCTCAGTAAGTGGCACAGTTCTGTGTGTTCTTAATGGTATCTTCAGGAACGTGGCCACTTTATTGAGTGTGCTTCTTTTCAGATGCAGAACCACTAGCATTAAGTAGGAAAATATTTTTCCTTCTATGCTTTTTTTTACTTGTAGCTTCTAGTAATAGACTGGCACGTTTAAATCTGTCTGAAGAATATATCCAAGATGGGATGTTTCCATCATTTATTTAAACTGATTGCTTAGTGCAACATTGAAGACAACATTGTTAGAATAGGCAAGTCTGACTATTTTTTAAAAGGTGTTCATAACTTTTGCATTAGTGTAATCATTAGTTCATCTTTGTTGTTTTGGGACATTGAAAAGAAATGGTGATTTTTGTAATTATGCTTAAATGCTGCTGGAAACCCTGAAACGGAGGCTTAAATGATTGAGAATGATCATGGGTGTGATAAACTTCTCGTATGAAGAAAGTGAAAAGAAAGGGATTATTTACCTTTGAGAAAAGACAGATAATCAGAGACATGATAAAGTATCTAAAATAATGAATGGTACAGAGGTGGTAGATTGGGAATTTCTGTTCTCCCTGTCCCATAACACAAGAACAAGGGGATAGCCAATTAAATTAAAAGATGGCAAATGCAAAACCAATTAAAGGAATATTTTTACACAATTAGAATCATAGAATCATAGAATAATAGGGTTGGAAGGGACCTCACGAGGTCATCTAGTCCAACCCCCTGCTAAAAAGCAGGACCACTCCCCCTAAATTATCCCAGACAGGGTTTTGTCTAACCGAGCCTTAAAAATCTCCAAAGATGAAGATTCTACCACCTCCCTAGATAGCCCATTCCAATGCTTCACCACCCTCCTAATGAGAAAGTTTTTCCTAATATCCAACCTTGACCTCCCCAGCTGTAATTTGAAACCATTGCTCCTTGTTCTGTCCTCTGTTACCCTCGAGAACAGCCTAGCACCCTCCTCTTTGGAGCAACCCTTCAAGTAGTTGAAGGTTGTTATCAAATCTCCCCTCAGTCTTCTCTTCTGTAGACTAAATAAGCCTAGTTCCTTCAGTCTCTCCTCATAAGTCATGTGCCCCAGCCCCCTAATCATTTTTGTTGCCCTCCGCGGACTCTTTCTAATTTGTCCACATCCTTTCTGTAGTGGGGAGCCCAAAACTGGACACAGTACTCCAGATGCGGCCTGACCAGTGTCGAATAGAGGGGAATTATCACATCCCTAGATCTGCTGGCAATACTCCTACTGATGCAGCCTAATATGCCATTGGCCTTTTTGGCAACAAGGGCACACTGTTGGCTCATATTCATCTTCCCGTCCACCATAACTCCCAGGTCCTTTTCTACAGCGCTGCGACTTAGCTGATCGGTCCCCAGCCTGTAGCAGTGCATGGGATTTTTCCGCCCTAAGTGCAGGACTTTGCACTTGTCTTTGTTGAACCTCATGAGGTTTCTTTCGGCCCAGTGTTCCAATTTGTCCAAGTCTCTCTGGATCCTGTCCCTGCCCTCCAGAGTATCTACCATTCCCCCCAACTTGGTGTCATCCGCAAACTTACTAAGCACGCAGTCTATTCCATCATCAAGATCATTAATGAAGATGTTGAATAGAACCGGCCCCAGGACCGACCCCTGGGGCACTCCACTCATTACCGGTTGCCAACCAGACATCGAGCCATTGATTCCTACCCGCTGAGCCCGTTGATCTAACCAGTTTTCGATCCACCTTACGGTCCACTCGTCCAACCCATACTTCCTTAACTTGCCAACGAGAATGCTGTGGGAAACCGTATCAAAAGCCTTGCTAAAGTCAAGGTATACCACGTCAACGGCTCTTCCCGCATCCACAAATCCAGTCATCTCATCATAGAAGGAAATCAGGTTGGTCAGGCACGATTTGCCCTTGGTGAATCCATGTTGACTGTTCCTGATCACTCTATTTTCCTCCAAGTGTTTCAGGATGGATTCCTTGAGGACCTGCTCCATGATTTTCCCAGGGATTGAGGTGAGGCTGACCGGTCTGTAGTTCCCCGGATCCTCCTTTTTCCCTTTCTTAAAGATAGGTACTATATTTGCCTTTTTCCAATCCTCCGGGACCACCCCCCGTTCGCCACGAGTTCTCAAAGATAATGGCCAGCGGCTCTGCAATCACTTCCCCCAACTCCCTCAGCACCCTCGGATGCAGTTCATCCGGCCCCATGGACTTGTGAACATCCAATTTCATTAAGTGTTCCCTAACCTGACTTTCCATCACCGAGGGCCACTCTCCTCTCCAGTCCGCGTTACCCCGTGTAGTAGCCTGGGAGCTGGCCCGCCCCGTGAAGACTGAAGTAAAAAAAGCATTGAGTACTTCAGCCTTTTCCACATCATCCTCCACGAGGATGCCTGCCCCATTCAGTAAGGGACCTACACCACCTCTGATCCTTTTCTTGTTGCTGATATACTTATAGAACCCCTTTCTGTTATCCTTCACATCTCTTGCTAGCTGAAACTCCAATTGTCCTTTGGCCTTTCTGATTTGATCCCTGCAGTCCCGAGCAATATCTTTATACGCCTCCCTTGTCATCTGTCCAAGCTTCCACTTCTTGTAAGCTTCCCTTTTATGTTTCAGCTCCCCGCAGAGTTCCCTGCTAAGCCACGCTGGTCGCCGTCCACATTTGCTGTTCTTTCTGCACATCGGAATGTTATCTTCCTGTGCCTTTAACAGGGTTTCTTTAAAATACAGCCAGCTGTCTTGGACTCCTTTCCCCTTCAGATCAGCTTCCCATGGGACCCTGCCCATCAGCTCCCTAAGGGAGCCAAAATCTGCTTTTCTGAAGTCCAGGGTGTGTGTTCTGCTTCTTTCCTTCCTTCCATTGATCAGGATCCTGAACTCTACCATCTCATGGTCGCTGCTGCCCAGGTTGCCATTTACTTCTACTTCCCCAATCAATTCTTCTCTGTTTGTGAGCAATAGGTCTAGAGGTGCAAGGCCCCTAGTTGGTTCCTCCAGCATTTGTACTAGGAAGTTGTCTTCAATACTCTCCAAAAACTTCCTGGATCGCCTGTGCACTGCTGTATTATCTTCCCAGCAGACATCAGGATAATTGAAGTCCCCCATAAGAACCAGGGCCTGCGACGATCTGGAAACTTCTGTTAGTTGTCCATAGAACGCCTCATCCACCTCCTCTTTCTGGTCTGGTGGTCTGTAGCAGACACCCACCACAACATCCCCCTTGTTGCATTCTCCCCTAAACTTAACCCACAGCTTTCAACCATCTTGTTTCCACTTTCATAGTGGAGCTCCGAGCAGTCATACAGCTCTTTTACATATAACGCTACTCCTCCCCCCCTTTTTCCCTGCCTGTCCTTCCTGAACAATTTATATCCATCCATGGCAGTGCTCCAGTCATGCAAGTTATCCCACCACGTTTCTGTTATTCCAATTATATCATAGTTCCTTGTCTGTGCCAGTACTACCAATTCTTCCTGCTTGTTTCCCAGGCTCCTCGCATTTGTGTACAGGCACCTAAGATACCGGGCCCATTGCCCTACTTTGCCCTGTCGATTCCCCCTTCTGTCGCATCTTCCCCCTTGCAATTTCTCCCGGTGTCCTCCTTCCCCACTCGCCTGAGGTATTATGACTTTATCAAGAAATAAACAATTATTTGACCCCTGCCCCCAGTTCCAACTACCCTCTCTTTTATTCCTGCTGTTACAGCCCCAGCATCCCCCAAGCTCCATCCCTTCCCCCAGGTTTGGTGAAACTTGCTGCCACAGGAAGTCACTGAGGTCAAGAATGTAGAAAGGTTCAGGATTAGATATTTATATGGATATCACAACTAACTTTTGGATTTCATAATCCTGATAGAAAAAAAAATTGTGGTAGGGATATTTAACCACTTGTTTCAGGTGTTTCCTCCTTAATTTAGACCAGGGAGGACTGTTGTGTATAAAAAATGGCAGGTTTTTATTTTCTCTGCCTGTTTTCTACCTCTTCAGGCTTATGCATCCCTAAATGTTTTCCTTTGTCCTTCAACAAAGCCCAGAATATTGGGAATGTCCCCATAAATCAGGACATCTGGTCACCCAACCTCTTACTGATGTCTACTTTTCTTCCCAGAACAGGTTCATTACACGGCATTTCTGAGCAAGTTGCACGAAAAGCTGTATAGAACTAGCATTTAAAGTAATGAATAGAACCTAAACCTTGTGAAGGATTAATAACTGTACAAAGAAGGGCCATGACGGTGGTTAAACTTAAGTACATTGTGGTGTGCGAAATCACTGCAGTTCTGAAAAGGAAGTGATAAGGCTAGCAGGCATATTACAGTAGGTAACTACAATGTCTTGGCATTTTATTCGGTGGCACTTTAAATTATGGATTTAATTGCTGAGAGTGGAGAAGTATAAGGGGTAAAGTAGCAACTGTGTTAAAAGGGTTAGCTATTGTAGTTGGCATTTATGTTAATGGATCTTAGAATTTTAAACTGTACAACTCCTACATACTAGGAAGAAGAAAATGTATTTCTGCTGCTTTATATGCTATTTTTTTCCCTTAGTTATCATGAGAAGAGTAGTTGGTAAGGATTTAATATGAACAACAATTATAAATCTTTGGGGGTTAGCCAAGGTATTTGTTGTTGTCTGCAGATTCTCTTATTGTGAATTTATGAAAGGCACTTAGGCTAAATTACGTAATTTAAAAGGAACACCCTTACAGTGCTTTCTTTAGAGAATTGTAGTCATCTTCATAATGCAGTGTGAACTCTCATATATGGTCTCTTGTTATTAATCTGACACTGTAGTTTTCAGATAAAAATTAAAACCAAGCTTTTTATTTATAAAATGGATAGAGTAAGCAGCACCAATTGGTGGCAAAAACCTAAAAGTAAACTTTTGAAGTTGCATAAAGGCAATAAAATTCTGTCCTTTAAAAAAGACGGATTTGAAACCACTTGATTTCTAATGGCAGGTGTGAGGATAGGTTATGCCTTAATTACTTATTTTTCTGGGGGTAGTTAAGAGCAGCCATAGTAAGAAGTGTATCATCCAGTTTCTGGATTAATTGTGCCTTTTAGATACCTGAAGAAGACTTTTACATATCTTTGTAATACACATAACAGGTAAAAGCCTGACTCAGTTGTAGTTTTTTCCATTCATTTCATGGAGGCCAGGATTTCACACAAAATGCTTCCAAACTGACACATGTTGAAAGGACTCCATGGATAGCTTTGTTAGGAAATTTGCTAATAGAATAGACATTCAGGAGAGGTTAGAGGGAACTTCCTATTTTAGGAATGTGGTTCAAACCAATTCCTCATCTTTTCATTCTTAGTGTATACCCATGATTAGATAAACTTTCATTTTGAGCCAAAAAGTGTAATAGATTTTTTTCGTGTGAGTGAGGATGCTGAATAATGCAAAGAATATTATGCCTATGTATAAATCAGTGCTTTAGCCACATCTAGATTACTGTGTATAGTGTTGGCTACCCCATCATGACAAGATACTGCAGAACAAGGGGGAAATCAGAGAAGAGCAATGAGAAGGGGTTGGGAAAACTCTCATATGAAAAGAGATGGAAAAGATTGGAATTCTTTCTCTTTTTTTAAGGTATGAAGAAGAGTCATAAAAAAAGTATAAAATAACGAATGGTTCAGAAACAGTAGCTGAGAAGCGTCGATTCTCCCTGTCTCATATACATGAAGGAGATATTTTAATGATAATAAAAAGTGGGATATTCAAAAGAGTTATAATTAATGATGAATTGTGGAAAATGCAAAGTTTTGGAAGGATTATTAAACTTCATGCTACAGGTGGCTTAAGCCAGTCTCGTCCTTTTAGACGTTAGGGTGAGACCAAATATAGAGGGCAGATTAACCCACATCTGTCTAGTGGGATGCTTTTAGACCTTCTTCAGAAACATCTGGTTCTGGCCACTGTCATGAACAGGACATTGGACTAAATGACTGCATCTGATCCAGGATGGCAAATCCTGTGTTTGTATGTACCTTTGTAGGTCCTGGAGTGAAGAAAAAAAGTACAATACCAAAGTGTGGGTTTGAACTATGAACCAAGTCTAGGGCTGCAGTAGAATATTACATTACTGGACTGACCAAGTTCTTCTTTTTCATCTTTAATGTTTACAAATGAAAACTGTGTTGAAGATACAGACTATTTTCTGGTTACAGAGGAATTTATATACATTATGAACCATCCATATGACAAAACTACTTAATAGAGAACTGCCCAATATAATGCACCTTAATACTTTAAATTAACAACATCTGCTTTAGAGTATAGAGTTTTACAGCTGAACACTGAAATCTGCACATCTTTCAATTAATCCAGTATTTAACCTTTAATGTCACTTTTGCCTGATCATAATTCAGGTTTGTGGCTTTGCTGACTGATGTATTGAAAGACAGAATATATAATATGTAAATTACATTTTGCAATTCTGAAAGAGTAAATGTTTGTTCTGGTATTATTTTGGTTTAATACCATCTTTATTGGTATCATCACTTGACTGATTAACATCTAGTTACACAGTTTCTCATTATATAAGTATGTCACAGCTCTTCAGGTTTTCATGACTAACACAGTCTCTGTAGGATCGTATTCTCATCAAATGAGTTTGCTTTAGCTGTAAGAGTTTTATCAATGTTTTGCTTGGTCATTTGATAAAAATTCAGGATTTTTTGTAAAATTTATTGAGGCTGTTTAATTATGTGGTATGTCAGCTGACTTTGAAATCCAGGTTTTTTTTCTTGTTACTTTTTTTGGGGGGGGGAAGAGGGGTAATTAACCCTTTTGAATGTACACTGTTTTCTTTAGTCTCTATTTGAGCCTGCCAAAAATGAGATAATGATGTATTGATCTTAGATTTGTGAAGTAGAAATCTTACTCGACTCTGCCATCATTTAATTTTTTAATGTTTTTTTTAGATTGATTTAGACGTTAAAATTAATTTACTACTCTAGGGTTGAAGTGTATATGTATATATTGTCTAAATTTCTTTGCTATTCCATTGAAAGGAATATTTGTAATATGCTTGTTTGACCTGTTGGTGAATGGGTGGAAGAAAATGCACAAACCATTTCATAATAAGTCATAGGATTTGGTTTTGGGTTTTTTGGAATGGGATGATTTAAATTTCTTAATGCTGATGACCCCTCTTTACACACATGGGGAAAAAATGAGAATTAAATTGGTGACCCTGTAGAAAAAAAAATGGTGGCTGCATGCCCTTTCCATTTCAGGCTGATTGGTGCAAATTGCATGTTTTTGTTGATTAGTCCGAGCAGTGTAACTGCAGTACAGGTATCCATAAGTTCTGTTAAAAGTAATAAAAAAACTTTCTGCACATTTTATAGGTAGTTGAGGAAGTTTATGAAGAAAACAACATTTCCCTGTATGATTTGATAGGTTCTCTCAGAATCTGATCACCTTTCTGAAGTGCTAGTAAACTTCAAAGTTTTTATTTAGCTACAGTGTATATTTGTGAATAGAATATGGGTTGTTTTTTTTAGCTAAAATTGCAGATTGATATTAAGGCGGTCAAACTGGATGAGTGAAGCTCTGAATTTTTGCAGGAGCAGAAGTGAAAAGAAAAATTCCTAAATTCTGGCCGTTCTTTTTATCTGCCTGGTAGTAGGCTTTATCAGGCAAAATTTGCTGCTGTCCTTTGTTGTCTCATTACCAACATATTTAATTTATCAGCAAGTCTTTTCTATTTATGTGCTGGTTGATGGGTTGGGTTTTTTTTGGTTTTTTTAAAGAGGAATTAGGAGGGCATGAGTTTACACAAATACTGCTGCTGATGGTGTCAGTTTATATGATATGTTTTATCATACCCTTTTCCATGTCTTTATGCCCTAAATGTGTTGCAGCTTCTGTTACCCTCTGCTGAGTCATCTTTGTAACACTTGCATAGGAAAGCCCCTTGATAATTGAAGAACAAGCAAAATGATATTGGAACAAGAGCCAAATGAGAGGGAAAGCATTTCTCTCAATGTTAAAGTGCATGTTTTGTTTTGTTTTTGTTTACACTTATTTAACTTCAATGGGTGACTAACATTCTGGGGAAAGTATATTATTTGTTAAAGATTCGGTGCACCTGCCTCATCCGTTATGGAGTGAAAACCTACATTATATGTCACCTGAAACATCCTGTGTGTCCTCCTGAAAAATCAGAGTAGATCAAACTTCACATTGCTGATATTTCTAAGGATAAGAAACCAAACTTTCTAAGGTTAAGAAACCAAACAGAAAGAAAACTTAAAAAACAAACAAACCTGAAACCCCTCTGTCAGTATTTATACTTCATCAAATAGCAATAAAAAGGCACAAGCCAAATAATTTATTTCAGATACTTCGAAGGTCACCTTTTAAGGGAACTCTCACTTTTAAAGTCAGATTCTTAACTCCTGAATAGTATCTGCTGACACTGCAGTTACAATAAACCTTGATTAACTGCAATGACCCTATTATCTAACAACCACCTAAAAGTTATAGAAATGATATTTAGTAACTACTACATGATTGTCTTGTGCTTTTTACTTTAACAGACTCTTGAAGAATGATCAGAAACTCTCATCCCAGACCTCTCAGTTGAACAAATTCTAGGCTGTTGATTCTACACTTAAATGTATTTTATTATGACTTGTGTGGTATGCAACTGTATAATATTTGGCAATCTCCAGTAAACAATAAATGCATGCTATGGTAGTGTCATATAGTTTGATCTTAAATCGTTTTTTTTTTTTTTTTTTTTCATTCAGTGAGTTTTAATCAAGTTTGTGTCAGTCTGGTTAACCAGAATTTGTCCCAACCACTTTAAAATAAATTTCTCTCCAGTGCCGGCAATTTATAAATCAGTTAATATGAATGCTGTGATCTCAAGAGATGCATAAGAGAGACAATCTTGATAAAGGTCCTGTTTAAATGAAGCAGAGGGGAACTGATCTACTTGAAGTAAGATCTAGTGGCTGAAGGCAGTGTTTCACACATGGTGAGTCCAGGAAGGGGGCTAGATGGGTTGCCATCACTTCTCAGACAAATCAAGCCTATCCATGCAGTGTCTGTCGCTGTCCCATCCACATCATTACCTGTATATGCCTTGGAAGTGCCGCTGTCCCTGCCTCTGTTTCTGGTTCCTCCACACTGTGCTGAGGCAGCAGCGTGGAGAGCGGTATCCAGGCAGCGGCAATGTAGAAGTCAGTAGCTTGCAAGAGAGGGACCAGCTGAGAAAGTAAGAGCAAGTGGGCGGGGGAGAGGGCAACAGTAAGCTGCCTTCTCTCTCCCTCCCCAACCACTCACACTTTAACTGGTGCTCTGAAGCCCGGGATGACACTACTCCTAGCTACCAGTAGTTTTTGTATAGTTTGTCTCCAAAAAGATAGAATGCAGTTGCTGGGTCACCTTAAGAAAAAGTTTTCAACCACTGGCCTCCTATGTGTGAGATGCAGGTTCAATTCTCTGCTTTGCCATAGGCTTCCTGTGTGACATTAGACCAAGGGTGGGCAAGATATGGCCCGTGGGCCGGATCCGGCCCTCCAGACCTCTTTGTCCGGCCTGCCGCCCTCCCGGCCAGCTTTCTGTGCTCTCCCCCACCCCACCTCCGCTCCCGGGGCTGGCTCTCTGCCATCCTCCCTATCTCAGGGCCAGCTCTCCCACTCTCCCAGCTAGTTCTCTGCTGCCCCCCTGGCCGCCCAGCCAGCTCTGCGGCCTCTCTCCCGCTAGCTTCCTGCAGCTACACTGACCAGCTCCCAGCCACCATGCCTGGCTAGCTCTTCGCCGCCCTGGCCCGCGACCAGCTCTCTTCTTCACTGTCCTCGCCATGGGCTCTGCGTGCCCCCCTACCCCCTTTCTGCCACTGTGCTGCTTTCTCTGTGTGGGCTCTGTGCCACCATCCCTCTCCCCTCCGATGGCGCTGGCTCACCTCCCCAGCTGCCATACCGGACGACCCAATGGCCAGCTGTCTGCTGCTCCGCCCGGCCCACTGGGCAAAATTATTGCCCACCCCTGCATTAGACAAATCTCTTAGCCTTTCTGTGCCTTAGTACCCCAGCTGTAAAATGGGGATAATGCTTCCCTACCTCAGAAGGGTGTTGTGAAGATAAAGTCATTAAAAAATTGTGAAGTGCTTTGAGAGGTACTGAGGAAAAGTGCTAATTAAGGAATAGGTATTAATTTTTTTAATCACTAAATGGACTTTTTTTTTTTTTTTTTTTTTTTTTTTTGCATAAATCTCTCGTAATATAAAAACAAAGCTTTGAAGGTCAGAGTGTGTCTCATAATTCTGCAGTATCAGTTCATCTTGTGACTAACCATCTTGTAGTATTAGCATTATTATTACAGATAGACAGTGATAGTTAGAAAAGTATTCTAGTTGAAGGGAACTAGGTTGTCAAAGAATAGTCCTTGACTCCTTTCTGTTTCACGTTCCCCTGAAAAATTATTGCAAATGCATGCGTAGCAGTCTTAAAACTAGAACACCTATGTCCTAAAGAACATCAAGCACAGGAGTGATCTCTCCTGAAATATGGACATTTTAGAGTATCTGTTTAGATGGGTACAGGAGAGAGATTGCAGCACATTTCTAGTGGAGTTTTCTTCCTCTATTTAAATATTTTAAATTTTTTTTCCATATAAATATGAATGTTGGCTTGGAAAGAAAATCAGTTTGTAGCCACAGGAACCCATCTTTATTATTTAGAGGAATTTGGAGAGTCTGTATCAACTGTCAGGTCTTCATTATATCAGTGCCTCTAGCCACGTGTTACACATAATTATTAACCTTCTGGGTGCCAGTTTATGCAAGAATTCATAAGTACAAGTGTGCTTTAATCTTAGTTATTTAGCTTTTGTTGACATATTAGTGGTGTTACCAGTAATATAAAACCATTAGTAGTGTAAATTGCAAATAGTGAGCTGTGAGAGAGCAAGCCACAGTAACTTCAGGCAGGGTAAATTGGTTTTCTGAATAGTTGGGGGCAGGGTAATTAAAAAAAATCCTGCATATGGCTTTATTTATTTTTATTTATTTATTGGCTGGAGAAATAAATCACATGTCTGGATACGAGGTCTTCTGGTTTAACTTCATAATGCACCCTTTGCAAAATTTGCAAAGGCATGAATGGGTATGCTAGGACTTTTAATCAGTTTGCTTAGACTTAATTTCTCATAAATAGTATATACGTATTTTGTTTCTGTAGGAGCAGGGTAATCTTACTGTATTCTGTTTTTCCAAATGGGTGGAAATATAGCATTTAGGGACCTGTCTTTTGATCCCATTAAAATGAAGGTAGACAGTTTGAGGCAGTGGGATTTGCTTGCAGTGTTTAAAGGCCTGTTTATGGTCTTGCTACCTGTAAAGAAGTTAGAGGAGGAAGTGGACCGTGTCTTGTCTCTAGAGGCATTAGCTGCAGCCAATTCTAGTGACCCATGTGCTTTGATTAGTATCTTGTTGGTAATGGTGATCCTCCATTTCTTGGAGGAGTTGCATTCTATTTTGAGTCCTTAAATCCAGATTTATCTTCATTTGTACAGAGATCACTTGATGTGATGCATCTAATTTTAGGATACGTTTGCCTTCTGACAGGATAGCAAATTAGCTTCTGGAATTTTCACTTGTTCTGTGTCAGCTACCGAAACCGTGTTGGAGTTTGAGAGCAGGTCTACACTACCACTTATGTCAATTTAATTTGTCACTCAAGGGTGTGGAGAAGACACGCCCATGAGCAGCACAAGTTACAGCAAGCTAGGTGCTCTTCACTCTGGCTTTGTCAGTGGAAGATGCTCTCCTGCCAACTTAGCTTCCACCTCTAGTGGAGGTGAAGTAATTATGCCAACAGGAGAGTGCTGTCCCATCAGCATATGGTATCTTCATCAGATATGCTACAGCGGTGCAGTTGCATCCGTATAGCTGTACCAGTGTAGACCTGTCCTGAGAAAATGTCCAAATTACAGAAATGCTAGATCTGTGAGACTATTTTGCTTTAACAATGAATTGCAAATTGTATACAGCTATATAATAAGTAATAAAGTTGGAAACAAGCTGTGAGTATCTGAAGGATTTTCTTTCCTCATATTGGTAGCTAATAGTTCAGGTGACAAATGGCAGGAAGGAAACTGTTGGTAAAAACAGCATAGGATTAGGTTGACTGAACATGGCTTTAGCCTTTTACCATCACATCTTTGTCATTTAAATAAGCCATTAGAAATTGTTAGGCAATGCATACTCTTTCACTCATCCTGATGATCGTTTTGTTTCCTGTGCAGGTTATCATTTAATCAGAGATATGAAGGCTTTTGTCTTTGTATTGAAATGTAATGTTACAGGAAAAAGTAAAAAGATTTGCACAGGTTGAGAATAATTGCACTAACGTTTCAAAGTTTGCCTTTTTGTCCTGGCATATTTAAATAAAGGCGTATGCAGTAACCATGGTCTTTTATAAAACAGTACAACCTCTCTCTGAGATTGGAAGCTTAAGAACAGCTCCTATACACGATTGCATAAGCTTTCAGTGTTCAAGTGACAGAAAGAACCATGGAAGGAGAAGCCATTGCTGGAGAAAGTAAAAGCCCTCAGGGAGTAGAGTGATTTGGATTTATTTTCAATTTTGGAACCAGTGTTAAATGCATTAATTTCTTCTGAACTTTTTTAGTAGGATTTGTGTCTAAATTGAAGTAATTATTGCTAAACTACACACAGCTTCAACACACCCTTTAGAAAAAAAGTAAGCCTCCTTTTGACCCCTCAAGTAATCAAGCTTTTATTTTTTAAGCTTTGAAGTAAACTTTTTAAAAATGAACTTCACAGCAAAACTGTCTAACAGAGTTGTTTCCCACAAATGATTTTCAAATAGTTTAGTAGCAATCTCAGAATTGTGAACTGCTGTGAGTAAAACATACAAACTATGGTTTCAGCCTTGCAGACACTTACTGTTGACTTTGTACCATGGTAAAGTAAGGTAGCAAGTACTTTACCTGATTGATAGTGTCTGCAGGACTGAGCATTTAGTTGGATTGTTTTGCAGTGGTTCTCACACAGCTAAACTGAACCATTTGCAAAATATCTTTGTGTTCTGCTAGCATACAGAAACCCCGCCTGATTTTCACTAAGAAAACTCCAAAATATTTTTACTCTATCACATGAGATTATATACTTTCATGTTGAATATGAAATATTGTGTTTAGTTCTTGCTTCAACTTCTTCCAAAGTTCATTTGCTATAAAGTTTACCTTTAAGTTTCAAGCATACTTATTTATTTGCATTTTCTTCAAAACTACCTTTTTGCTAAATGAATAAAATACTTAAGTAGAGTCTTTTCCAGTTCTAAAACTGAAATGTTGTGTGGGCTCTCTATCTTTTCTGTTTAGGAATACAGTAATATTTATAAGGCATTTACCCTTGAAAATAGTTGACTGTCACACCAAAAAATACCAACGCCTTTATGAAATAGATCTAGTTATTACTATAATAAGAAAAAGAACACTTGATGCTTTTTCATTCTTATACGTAAGTGCTTTATGAAGGGAATTACGTAATTAAATCTTGTTTATCCCCATTTTATAGATGATGGTATCAATATAATATTAGTCTCTTCTATTTTTACTATATTGTCTCCCCTGCTTCCTTTTTTTTTTAAAAAAAAAAAAAAACAAACCTCACACACACAAACACACACCAGACAAGCTTCCATCCACCTCATCCGTGGTCTCTCTTCCCCACCCCTCATGCAGCTGCTAGGCATTTCACCTTAGTCAATCTATCATTTTAGTTCAACTTGACACTGGGGAGTAGCTGGGAGCTGTCCCTAATTAAAGTGGGCAAAAATATTGCTTTGATTTACTTAGTCACATGATGCACTGTTAGGCTGTCAGAACTGCCCAGAAGGTATATTTTTTATCGCGGTGGTTTGTTTTGGTCCAGTTTCTTTCCTTGACCTAAAAATGAGACGGAGGTAAAATTCTGATGTTGAAGCTACTTCACTGAAAGCAGTAATTAAATGTACATGACCCAAAGCATCATCTTAGCTCCTTCTGTCTTGGCTGGTCAGATTAATGTCTCAATATTTTGTGATGTTTCAGTGCTTATTGCGAATATTGTAAAAGGAAACTAGGTTGTGGAATTTTAATAGATACAAAACGTGTACTCAAACCATGTAGAAAACGAGGCATGGATGAGATAAGTTGGAGGGGTCTTTTCTTGTCTATCCCTCATCAATTAAAGGGGAGGGAGAGTGGCAAGGAAGAGACTGTCTGCAGCCTTAGTTTTCAGCTTACACAATTGTTCCTAGTATTTATGACTTGTTTATGCTGTAGAGCATGCAAAAAATAGACTTGCCCTACCCTGCCCTGAAGAGCAGCTCTGTTGGTAACTCAGAAGAACCACTTTGTTCAGTGGCGGGTGGAATAAATTTTTAGCGGGTAGAGTGTGTGGGGGGGGGAGGGAATAATTATTTCTAAAATTACGGTTGTGCACTTGTATATATTTTTTAAAAAACAAGAGATCATGGCAAAAGGAAGCTTTGGGTTTTTTAAATAACTTTGGTGTTTCTGTATTTGGAGTACTTTTGAAATGCAATACACCTCAATAAAAAAAAAAATTCTGATTTAATACAGAATTTCCAGACTTTGCAAGTTTAAATTTTCCGTTAAACTTCCAACTGCAATGTTGTGTCTGCACCCCACCTTTCCTCCTGTACCTCCACCTGTCCATTACAGTGATCCAGCGCCCTCTGCCTCCATTAATGGATCAGGGATTTCTTGTGTCCTACATAACCTTGCCTCTAAGTTCATCCTTTTGATATAGTTTAGAGATCCCCACCATGTATCCACTATATTGATATGGGCTTCCAGAAAAGGGCAGAGTTACGTCGTCATGTAAGGGAAGATAAATTGCAATGGATGAGGAAGCAGAATTAAGGTCAAAATTGGAAATTTACCTGAGTGTTTCATTACATTTTTGTATTAAATGTTCAGACTTAATTCTCTGTTTACAAAATATTTCTCCCTTAGATCTTTCTTAAAGAAGTTTTTTTTAATAAATAGTCTATTAAGAACACTGAAACCCTTTACTAGTGACCACCATGAGAACCCTATTTTTTGTTTACAATAGTACATTGGTAATCAAACAACTTACTTTTTTTAAAGTGTAAAATAAAGCTAAAAGATAGATACTAGGCTAGAGAAGAGAAATAATATTTTAGTCCATGTGGTTTGAGTGTTATATGGAATAGAAGAGTCCTATCCCCATATTAGAGGCAAATCTGTAAGTTGCATCAAACAAAATGGTAAACTGATGCATTTTTTTTGTTTTAACTAAAATAAAACAAACAATTCTGCCATAGAAACCGTGCACTTTTTAAGTCCACTGCATTTTATTTCATGTAATAACTTAAAAAAAACTTCACTTCAAAATTATTGCTCCTATTTGTTTGGTGTTCATTAAAACTGTTGCCATCCCAGTTTGTAATTCAGCAGCATTAGAGCAGAGATGACTGAGGTGGTTTTGACCGGAAATTCCCAAATTCTTCCAACGTGTCGTCTGCTTGTTATATAGGTTGGATCTGGATCTCTGGAATAGGGAGTCTCCAAAGTATTTTTGTTTTCATCTTTGTTTTCCAGATGTTTATAACTCCAAAACAGCTTTAGATTAAAATATAGGGCTCTAGAAAAGATGCCATAAATATGAATATGCCATAAATATGAATTTGAGTGTGAATTAATGGTAGTATTCCTCATGGTCCTATTTGAAATACTGGTTAGCTTTCCATGGGCTACTAAAATGAATTGTGACTAATGAAATTGTCTTTTCTCACACAATCCTGTCAAGTTGACCAAAGGCTGTCTGTGGCATTTTAAATGACACCCCTAAATTGAAGAACCTTTAGAATATGAGCAGTGACCAATGGCAGAAACTTAGGCACCTTGGGGATTTTAACAATGAAAATGTAACGAAAGAATTTTAGATGCCTGCAGGGTTAGACTGCAGCCCAGCAGGGGTTTTGAAGATCTCAGTGATGCCTAAATGTTGGGTCTAAGAGACAGTTAGGCACCCAAATGCTTTTGTGGATCTGAGCCTCAGTCTTTTAACACAGCCGCAACCATTCATTTTCCTCCCTGCCCTTCCCCCCCCCCCCCCAATTTTTTTTGGAGGTAGGCAGTTGTGGGTTCTTGGATTTAATAGAGCATGTTGTAACTATTTCTACTGGAATCAGTTTATATGTTTGTAAATTGTCTTTCAAATGGGCAAGTGTTTGACAGCTGCTGAATGTTTCATCCCTCTGTTAGAGTCCCTTAACTTGAATACAGCGGTGATGCAGATCATTGGAGGTATCCGTTGTGTCTGTGCATCATATAGCCAGGAATCGACATAATTTGTCAGATCAGGTTCTCCAATGAGTACCAGCAGAAATTGTTTGGTGGTTGGCTATCAGGCATCACCTTTGTACCGCCCCCCGAGGGGCGGGAGGCGTTCCAGCCCCACCCCCCACCTGCCCTGGGGAGAGGGAGCTGTATCTGCAGGGAGGATGTGAGGCTGGGTGGATGCAGATCTTCCCCCTCCCCTGCATTTACCCCGTGTGTGGCAGCTGCTGGTCCGCTGCAGCAGCCCAGCTCCGGCTGGGACAGGACAGCTCACCACCAACAACCCCCCCACTCCCTCGCCACCTGCCTGGGTGTCACTCAGCGTCTCTCTTACAGCGGCCCTGTTTTGGGTTTTAAATACCTTCCTCGGCCTCGAACACGGACAGGCCTCAGGGTTTACTCCAGGAATGTTGCTGGTGCTGAGCACGAGGGTCACGAGCCCAGAGTGTCCAAGCCAGCGCCCCAAGTCAGCAACGCAGGCGCAAATAGGTGTGCCAGCTCTTTTTAAGTCTCCTGCTCTGCAGCATGTAGCTCAGGCATGTGGTGCAGAGCAGGAGAAGAGGAGGGAAAGTTAAATCCCTCCTCTCAGGTTAGCGGAGCAGGACAGCGGCTGCCTCGGGTCAGGGCCTGCAGTGGTGGTGGGGGGGTGGTTTCAGGCAGGGGGCAGGGTGGGTGAGCCTGGGGCTGTGCAGAGTACGCTGGTTTGCACATGAGCCTTTGGGGGAAGTTTTCAGTAGGCTTTTTGAAAGGTTAGGTGCTCATGAGTACCACTTACGTTAATCCCTGCATATAGTTACATAGCTATATGTTCTTTTGAAACCGATAATTGCAAAGGACGTTTAAGCAAAGAATGTAATTCCTCGCCTTTGACTTCTTTGTATATCTTCACAAAAGTTAATGCCGCTGCACTTAAAGTCCATTCAAGTACCATCAGTTTTCTAATAAGCCCTTGGATGCTGAGCCACTTGATAGTACCTAAGCCTAATTTAAACCCAAGTAGTGTAGCATTCTATAACAGACTTGCATCTCCCTCTTTCAGTCTTGTCTTTATAAGAAATCAGTTATGCTGTGCAAAAATTGAAATCCTCCAGCTATTTCACACTGTTAATTGAAACTAAAGGCTTGAAAGTAGGGTACATGCATCACTTGTATCACTTTTTAATAAAATATCAGGGAAATGTCTACTGATGTTTTACAAAGATGTGATATATAGATATCTATTTAATCCAAACCTGACATGCATTAATAACTCTAATTAGAAGTCTAATCATGTATAAGAGATTTCCAGGAGTATTAAGAATAATATTTTTAAGTCATGTTTTTTATTGACAACTGGAAATGAAGTGCAAAATCAAATACTGAAATATTTCTCGTAGGCTCGGAGGGTTGTATTTGGTATGCTGATCGCATGTTACTTCTCCCATCCTCCCACACTGAAGTACTCCCAGTTGACATTTCTTTGTAAATTCCAACAGTAAATTGATATTAACAAATTGCAAGGACCTGTTCCATGCAGTAGTCCCATCTTTAGTGGTTGACTAGTGCAACTTAGAGTAATGACAGTGTCTCAATACCGCTCTAAAAGGTAATTTCTTGCTGTAGTGGCTAAGGGCACCCAAGAGTGTCCTTTTCAATAACTTTGCACAGTTAAGATGGTTCCTGCCACGAGGCAGGGCTTCTTGTAGAAATACAGTAGTGTCACAGCCCATTACACATCCAGTAGCTGGAGAGCCAAGCATCCAGATAAATGGACCTGTATAGGACAAAGAGAAATAATTAGGGAGGAGAGGGATATCACAAGTCTTTAGGGGGCAGAGAATGGAATGGATTTTACTTTACATTAGCATTTTTGTTCCAAGCCTCATTTCATGAGCTGTGTGAAGCTTTGGGTTTGGATGAGAGAGATCTTTACCAATGTGTGGTGTGTAATTTTTGTGCCAGTTTTTAAAAGTTTACACATTGGGGAGGATGTGAGGAGATGTGAAAAGAAATCTTCTAGCACAGGTCTCACTATTAAAATTAATCAACAAAGTACCATAGGCATTTATTGGATTGGAACCTAAAGATGAGATTTTAGAGGTGTTTGATACAAACTTCCTTCTTTTCCTCCTCCCTTTGCTTACCCATACATTCAGGAACATGTTCACCAGCAGAATAAAGGGCAAAAAGCAGTCTGGAGTTGGATGTTGAGAGCTTTCTGAGAAGTGATCTAAAAATATTTATAATGTAACTAATGAACATCCATCCATCAATTACTTTGGATCCCTTCACATTATCACATCCATATTGAATGCATTAGATGCCTTCCACATATAATATTAATGCCCCATAATTATAATAATGAATAAAAGACCTTTAATTTATTCTACCAACCTCAGTGCTAGGAAAAAAAGGTAGTCTTTGCAGTGTGTCTGGAATGTTAAATCCAAGTTTTTGCAGCACAAGGGGAGACGTGAGTTCCAAAGTCAAAGTGCTTCCATGGAGAATGCCCTGCCTGCAGCTCTCTCCCATTAAAGAAAAAGAGCTCCAGCTTGAGTATCTCAGCCGATAAGGGGGAGAGAGGTGATTCTTAGGTAATGGGGTCCAAAACTATTTAGGGCTTTACAGATTAAAATCAGTACTTTGAGCTTGGCTTGTAAACTCTCACAGACTCATTGCACGTTACAGAGTATCAGTGTTGTGTTCTCCACATGGCTGTCCCTCTGTGGGCATTTACATTCTGCACCAGCTTTATTTTTCAGTTGATTTCAAGATGTAGCGCATTCTCCATGAGGCTCCAGTAGTCTAGAGTTAGAGGAAGATGACTTGAGTAATCATGCTCCTGGATTTGACATTGCTTTTGTGTGAATATGCAAAAAACAAACAAACAAGCAAAAAACCATTAGGAACAACCCATATGGTTGCTTCATTTGAGAAACCATTGTGCACAAAATGTACTGTGGGAAAATTGTGACATTGTAAAGTATCATGATATAGTTTTGATCCACTCAATTAAAGAACATGAACTGCTGTTCAGAAATTATTTAGGAAATATATAAAAATTCCTCCTGTTGGTCACATTAAAGTAAAAAAAAAAAAAAAAAAAATCAATACACAATGAAGATAATCTTTTTTTCATTCTCTTACTTGTCAGTAAGCAAGTTTCCAATTTTAATTTGGTCTGTAAGGTGTAACTCATGGGATCCATGTAAATAAAGCTACATAAGGGCTAAGATGAAACAGTTCTTTCTAAAATCTAGTAGAATTTCCCTTTTTGAAGCTGTGTAGTACATAACTACCAGTGTTTCTTGTTGCGTCAAGCTGGTGCTACTTGAAGTGGTATGCATTTTGTTTGTGTTTGGAATGACAAATGGGGAGGATGGTACTTCTTCCAAACATCCTGATCAACAGAAAGGGGCTTAAAACACAGAAAATCATTTCTCCCCTCCCTCCAGACCTTAGCCAAATAACATGCCCCACTTAGTCTTCAACAATGGATACAACTGTCCAAGTATAAAATTGTAATGAAGCTTGAAAGCAAGAAATCTATGTTTTATTACAGTTCTTACTTCTGCATCATGTATTAAATACCACATCTTTGGGATTCAGCTGTTTTTTTAAAAAAAAATCTGTGGGATCATATTTGTTGCAATTATATTTTGTAGCTTTACCTCCTAATTGTGCGTATATTTTTATTTCACAGTGCTGGCCCCAAAGGTGACAACATCTATGAATGGAGATCAACTATTTTGGGACCTCCAGGATCAGTATATGAGGGTGGAGTTTTCTTCCTTGATATCACATTTACACCAGAATATCCCTTCAAGCCTCCAAAGGTAAAAGAGACAGTCTAACACTTTGCTACCCAATAATCTGTTAGATGTTTGCAGCGTACTTAATGTTTATGGGATACAGCTGATTTGAAATCAAGTTGATTTAAGAAAATTGAGTTAAATCTGCTTTGAAGAAGCACACCTGGAATTCCCCAGCCAGTTTTGTGGGATTTATTTTTCAACAACCTTTTGCTATTCTTTAGATTTTGTTTTCCTTCTCCCTGTTGTTGTGCAAACATGGGAAACTATGAAACTGAATATACAAAAAGTGCTATGAAATACACAAAGCAAATTGGAAAAAGTAGACACAAATATTTGTTTTGCTAATCTTTCAGTTACAAAATACAACCAAGTTTACTTTAACAACAGTAGGCTAAAAGCTTTTAGGTAGAAGTAAGTTCCGTGGTCCTTTTAGGGACTTACCAAAAGTGTAAAAATATAGCAGTTTTTTAGTAGTGCCTTTCTGGATCATGAATCAAGTTGTATTCTGTGGTGTTGGTTTCTATCACAAATCCAATACTAGTATAAGTAAATGTTGCTTTATGGTTCACCCATTTAGGCCTGTATGTTTGGGGATACTTCAGAACAGTCTCTTAAGACCGGAAATTGCCTAACAAGATTGCCTAAAGATGGTCCCAGCATGGTAGCATTTTCTTGTCCAATGTTGGAGGTGATTGTGAAATAGAGAACCCCAAGAGTGTGTCAGCTGGAATGGATATGTTCATTAACGTTTCTTTCAAATGGCTTCATCTTAGGCAGATGTATGCTCCTAGGAATGTCCACTTGTGACAGACACCATGTGAGACTAGGGAACCTAACAAGTAATAAATGAGTCCTATACACAATGGTGCTAAAGGTTTGGTTGCTGTTTCATTGACGCTTTAGCTTGTTTAGGTGAAAATGAGAAGATCAATGGGACTTGCTTTCTGCATTAATGGATCTGAGGTTGCAGCCATGGAGTTTTTAAAAATGAAAGTTTTTAAAAGTTCTGACTTAAAAATAAGCCACACCGTGCACGAAACTTACCAAGAAGCCTCTGACAATGGCCAAAGAACTCTTCTCTGTCTCGTCTGAATATGTATAATATAAATGATTTCTATATATGTAGCACATGACATTGAGTTCTGTTTTATTGTTAATCCTCACACTGTTCCTGTGAGAGAACTATGCCAATAGAAGGAATTGAAATACAGAGATTGCTATTCAGGCTCCGCTTAGGCAGGTATGCACTTAAGTGCCTTCCTGAATCAGGGCCCAAGTGAGCTGCCTAAAATCACCCAGCAAATGACAGAGCCGAGATTAGAATTGAACAGCTTTTTGGCTCCTAGTGCTCTGCTTTGTCCTCAGGGCTGCCACTGGTCCTGCCCTTCTGCAATATTATACTACGCATTTTCTCTGGTTCACAAGAGTGGCATTATAGTAAGGTTGCATCTTTATTTGTGTTGAGTTGAAAATAGTAGTTTGGGTTGACCCAATCTCTGCTTTGATCTTGTATATAATAACCTCTAACCACTTTTTTCCCCAATCTCATTTTGCTGGTTACATGTATTACCCTAGTCCACCACTTAGCTTTGTGGTAGAGTCATGGGACCAGCTTCTTTGTATCTTTTTTGCTGATACTACAACTGTGTTTCACATCAGTTCAGTGACTGAGACAGAGCTCTTTCAAGCTGGGACCTTTCCAGAGGTGGCTTTAGTTTCGTTATATTTTCTGCTCTTCTGTATGTCTTAGTGTTCTTTTGGCTTCAGATAGCTCTCTCCATTGTCTTGATATCTGAGTGTTTTCCTGCACTGATTTGATTTTGTTAATATTATGTAGATTTTTCACCATTGCTATCACTCCAACATTAGTAACAAATTTTTACCTTAAACATATTTGTACCTTTTTTTATTATTATTATTTTTTAAAAGATTTTCCTTTGTATGTTTTCCATATCACTGGCTTTGGTATCAGCAGCAAAAATTGCAAATGGTAAACAGTTGGTCTGCATGTGCAGGAAAAAACATCAGAGATCTGAGTTGCTGCTTAAGCGGAAACATGTACATCCTTTCCTACATACACTGCCTCAGTCTCCTCTCATTTGATAAGAATCCATACATTTTGGCCAGTCAACACCCAGGGGTGGTAATATTTTTTCTTGTTCTTACATTGCCAAATATGGCTTATGCTTTAATACCGGCTAACAACCTACTGGACTTGAAAACGTGTCTAAACTTCTTCTTCTCTCAGGTTACCCAATTTTCATATATCGGTACTTGTTCAGAGCCAGTGTGCATTTACAAATTGGAATTCATGAACTCTCCGTTAATTTGATCTTTAGTTCATTAGCCTGGAAGTACTTGTGCTTCCTTTTTGAATGGTTTTATGGTGCATTTTAACAAATTGACTCCTGAAAGCTGGGGAGGTAGTAATTTTAGAAAATCACAGTGGAAGGTCACAAAAGTGAAATATTAAACCAGTAGTGAGGGGAATTGGAGGCTCCCTATGAGCCAATAGCAAAGTCTTGCCTTGGAACAGGAAGTGCAATGGACTTCCATTCTTCCTCACACACCCCTGTCCTGAATGGAGCTACCTGTTTTTTCTACTGCTGTATTACTAAGTGAGGTCACCTATCTGTTTGGCCTGAGACACATAAAAGACCACTCATTCGGGTATATGACGCAAAGAAACTGATATCTTTTTGGATTCTGTATACCATATCTTTTAAGAGTCTCTAATGTACAGAGATCATCAGCTGTTTTTATTGTTCTGGGAAAAAACCCACACTGTGCTCTCTCCTGGAGATGGTTGTTGTTTCCATATATAATGTGGAAAAGCATGCACTTTGGTTTAATTAAAACTCAAAGTAATTTATAAAGAATGAAGTGTAATGTCTCCATAGTGTGGGGGTGTCTCTCCAGTACCATTGGCTACTGTATCTCTGAGAAACAAAAAGAGCTGCAGCGTTCTGCATATCAGGCTAGTTCTTGGAAACTTACAGATGCAGTCCCCAGCAAACTAGAGGTATTAGTTTCAGAGTTATGCGTGCCACACCCCTGCCTGTGCTCTGCACTGAGAGAGTGGGAGGGCATCAACAGTGTTTTTGCATTGCTGAATGCTAGAAGTATCCAGGAACGCAGCAGAACAGCTATGAGGGAGGACAGACAAGTTTGACATGTGGGCCAGTCTAATCCCAGAAAAAACACTGGTGCACTCTTCTTATGCCACACACCTACTGAATGTTCGAGTCATGACTCCCTTATTACCAATAAATAGGCAATAACATTAATGGGCGTAGACAGCTGTCAAATTCGGAGGATTTAGGGCATGATCCTACAACTCTTACTTATGTGAACAATTAAAATTCATGCAAGTAGTTCTACTGACAGCAGTGGGGACCACACATGTGAGGACGGGTTACAGGATATGGGCTATTATTCTCCAAAACACAGTTGGAGCGTTATTAAATGTTTCTTTGTAATGGGAAGATAGAGACCATGTTTTTCAAGCCTGGGTGCCTAAAATAAGGCTCCAAAGTGCATACTTTAGAATCTAAATAAAAGTGGATTGAATTTTCAGACCTGCTGATCTCTTTAAAAACAATGGAAGTGACCCTTAGTTGTGCTGCCTCTTTGAAAATCTGGTTATTCTGCATGGATTTAAGAATCTAATATGAGAGGAAATATTGGTATCTTATATTAAAGCATGAGCTATATATAGTTGCTATTCCATAAGACCAAGACAAAATTTAGGTTGATTCTTGCATTGACATTAGCCACCCAAGTTTGAAAGCTTTGCTTGGCCATGGCTTTTGCGATGTGAATTTCTGCATCCTTGTTTTTGAATCTGCAGCTAGACACCTTGAAACAGAATTGACCTGCTCTGTGGTCTCAGGCAGTTTGCTTGAACACTGTACTTATTTCCTCCTCTTTAAAATGGAAATTGTGGAGATTGCAGAAATTCTGTGAATTTAAGTAGCGTGAATAGGGAAGAGTTGTGGTTGCTAGTTAATAAAATCCATACCTATTCTGGGGTAGAGGAAACTATTGCTGGACATTCAAAAATCATAAGGTGGGCCCCCAACTTCACAAGATTAGTTAAAAATTATGATTCATTTAAATTTAAAAATGTGGGATTCCTTCATTTACCTTCTGGTTTTAGGGTACTCTTGGGTCACATTTTCAAGCTTTTCTCTGACACTTTTAAGGGCTAGGAACCTTCTTGGTTATTTTACAAGAACATTAAAATTCTCAAAATTGCTTATCTCCAGAAGCAAAACCTCAAATGGGACAAGGCTTACCATAAAATCATGAGATTTGGAAGTTCTGAAGAGCGGAGGTTTTGTATAACATTCCTCATCGTTGTACCACTTTGACATAGTAGTGACAACAAGAAGCTATCATCTGGTGGCAGATTTTTAAATGAATTTGGGCATTCCCTGGCCATGCCTAATGGACAGGTGTCTGTCACCCACACCCACCACTGTGACATTGCTCACCATGATAATAATTAGTGCCCTCAGTACTGAAGCTGGTTTTGAAAGGGAGGGAGATAACTACCCTGCTGACCCTGAAATTGGTCGCTCTGGGTCAAGATAGGAGAAATGCAGGGAGGTTTTTCTACTGCTTTGGTTTTGTTGTTTTACTTGGGCTGAGTTATTCCCAAGCTTTAGGATTGTAAGTGAGCTGCAAAAGCCCGTGACTGCAGCACTCATCCCAAGAGTAGAGGTCTGCCTCCTGATGCTGGGGATTCAATGGGAATCTGCTACAGATATTGGCCTGGATGTGCTATACAATTCTGTGGATTCCTTGATAGACAGCAGACTTTAGTTTTCCGTGTCACATTTTTTTTTTTTTACACACTCCATTTATGTTGAAGGTGGAAAAATATTTAGCCTTATCTTGCAACTGAAATATGATTTGCATTAGAAATCAAGAATGAATTGTGCAACAAAACAAAACAAAGTTCCATTAGCAGTAAGTGATTTTTTTAATGGGAAATTCAGCATGGAGAGAAATTGACCATCCAGGTTAGTTTTGTGGTACTTACAAAGCACAAAGAGCTCCGTTTTATTTGTACAGTTTTTGTAGATGTAAAGTATGGTTCATACTAACAATTTTCATTTAAAGGAAATGCTATATTTTCTCTGCAATTTTAAGCTGCAAGCGAATTGAACTATTGTTTCACATTTTTCTTCTACAAATGAATTATAACCACTCTTTCTCTTGTTGAAGACAGATTATCACAGTAATAATCCACTTGTCGTTTTAAAAGCGGATTTAAAGTCGTTTGTAATACGACCAATTGACACAAGAGGGCAGCAGCACACCAGCAATCTTAAAAACATCCAACTAGCTTTACTATTGATTAATCTGATAGGAAAGATTAACTGGCACTCGATACATTTATACTAAAACTGAATTAAAAGTGTGAACTTAATTTTACATCTTGGCCTTGCAAAGCTGGAGTTGCTTTTAATCTGAATGAAATATTGGATTTCCAATCCTTTTCCTGTTCACATCTGTCAAATCAAACTTGGTACTGTCTTGTCTGACAGGTTAACAAGAGTCTTGTAACTGTGCTTTTTCTAGGTTACGTTTCGGACAAGAATCTATCACTGTAATATTAACAGCCAAGGAGTGATCTGCCTTGACATTTTAAAAGACAACTGGAGCCCAGCGCTAACCATTTCTAAAGTTCTCCTCTCCATCTGCTCACTTCTTACAGACTGCAACCCTGGTAAGTCTCTCATACCCTAACAGATAACCATCTCTTTTGAGATAGATCTGGCATTTCAATAACTTATGTCCTAATCTTGCACTATTAAAGTAAAAAAGAGAGGTTTGCCATTGATTGCATGCTTGATTGAACGCTCTTGTCATGTTCTCTCCCCTTCCCCCCAAGATAGCCCAAGCTTTCTGTTGTCTTTGAGGGTTAATATATAGAATATCAGAATGACTTCTATGTCCATTGTCTGTTAAGCTTAACTGCAAAGAAGGCAGCAATCAGAAATATCCCAGACAATCATCCTGTAATATGAAATTCCAACTAAAGAGAAAGTGATTTTAAACACTGTATTCATGTGTGAGGTCTGCACCAGTGCAAAAATCTGAAATTCTAATAGTTTGATAATAGACTAGATTAATGTAAAAAGTACTGCCACCTGCAAGGTTGCTGATAACCGTGGCCACAAATTTACCTGGAAGATCTCGTTCAGCTTTATAATAAATTATTCAAGAACAAACATCCCACCACCATGTATATTATATTTAGGAGTAAGTTAATAATTGCTTATAGTCCATTCAGTACTTCCCTCCTGTGTCCAGCTGAGTTAACCAAGCAGGTCTCAGTAATAGAAAATAAGCAAAACTTGTAGAATTTCTTCTTTTATAAAAGTACATTAGCTAAGTTGTTATGCTATGTATACATCACCAGAAAAACCTGATCTCATCTTTCATGGAAGCCATATTTACATTGCTATAGGTGCACGTAGTGTCTGAGGCATGCATATAGCTTTGGAAATATGAAGCAGACAGATGAGATGGCAATGCATAAGTGTCTGATTTGTCTTTTTACCTCTTGAAGACTCCAGTTAGTGAATCTTTGCCCTCCTCACTGAGCAGTTATAAAGCACCATAAATTTACATGTACAAATTAAGACCTGTTCCATACTTGGAAAGTCTAAGAAGCTAAGTATTGTAAAATGGATCAGTATTTGACCATGTACCTCTCCTACATGCTGGCTTTGGGAAACCCCTCAGATCAGTTCTCAACTGTTTCTTTTATATTTTCCCCAGCTCTCTTAATTCAAATGACCAGGAACTTTTTTCTTTCTTTTCAGCTGACCCCCTGGTTGGAAGTATTGCCACTCAGTATATGACTAACAGAGCAGAGCATGACAGAATGGCCAGACAATGGACCAAGAGATATGCTACATAAAATGGATTTTTGTCAAACTCTTGCATTATTTGTCTGTGATGGAAAGAGCTGCTTATTGATTTTGAAGTGGGGGGTGGGAGGGTGCTGGTAAAGAGTAGGGTATTTCTATAACAGATTTTATTCATTCTTTTATTTCCTAAGATTTTGTTGTTGTAACTTAAGGTATCTTGCTACAGTAGACAGCTAGAATTGGGAATAGTATATTTTAAGACTGTCATTAGTTCAGCAATATTAGCTCACATATAGGACCAAGAATGTAACCTTAGACATTTTTTTGGTTCAGTTGCTTGCAATGTGTAAAAGATAAAATGGCTTAATTTTGTATAGGTCCATATGTTGACGTTTATGTAAAAGTCCTTTGAAGACTCTACACACTGGGCTTTTCTTTTTTTTTTTTTTTTTTTTTTTTTTTTTTTTGAAAGGTGTTGGGATTTTTTTCCCCTTGGGAGGGTGTGTTGGTATTTAACAAATCCTTTTAAAAGACTCATCTCATGATATGTAATTCAGAGGAATGGATTTATGGCCTCATAAAAATGAGAAGTAGTTAATGTATTATTTTATATGCCAATCTACCTTTGTGAAAAGAATGTTTTAATCAGGATTTACGGCAACCTGTAGTGAAATACCTTAAGCTGTTTAACTGTAAGGCGTGGAATAGGAGTCACTCAGTGGATTGGTTGTATGTTGTGGGCTATTTAAGTCTGCATTTGTTACTGTGCTAATAAAAATATTTAAAAAATTATTTCTGCTTTTTGACCTGCTTTGTAGTTTTGCTTGAATAGCTTCTTCCCAATACATTTGGTGAAAGAAATATTCAGTATCCACTGATTTTACTTGTAGATAGCTGCTGTCTGAAAACATTTAGGGAAGAATTCCCTGCACTGATTTATCAATGGTAATAACCTTTCCTACATGCGGTGCTTTGTGGTAACTCCTACAGCTTCCGTATTTGAAAGGCTTTTCTAGATTAGTATGTACTAGCTGATACCACAGAAACAGAGAGACAGTGAGTGAGGCGGTATCTTTTATTATTATTAGACCAACGTCTGTTGGTGAAAGAGACAAGCTTTTGAGCTTACACAGAGTTCTTCTTCAACACTACATACCATAGGAACAGTTTGGCTGAGTACAGTGGAACCTGAAGGAGTCAACATAGCCTCTCTGTCCCAGCACACTGCTGAGCATTCCATGCATCTTATCTTTGAGGTTAGCTTCTCCCAAAACTAGTTTTGAAGCACTGATCTTCAGCTAGAAGAGCTGAGAATGCAGCAGGAACAGTATCATGCCTAAGGATGGGCTGTAGGTGAGAGGCTGAGGGGAATGTCTGTAACAGCTGTAATGAGAGAGAGTTATACTTCCAGTTGGAGGGGCGTGAGCAGACTGAGGAGGAAAAGGAATGGCATCATAAAGGAGCTGGGTTGGATACAACTCATATGAAGAGTTGGGAAGACTCAGTGCTACCCACAGATGCTAACCTGCTGTAAAACTATTAAGGTCACTAGAACAGCCAAGTAAGGTATATGGGCAATCTAGCTCTTAGGTAGTTAAGTGATCGGGGTATTGCTCGCTAAAATGATGGGTCGGATTCTCCTGGCACTGGAGTTAATCCACCTCGCAAAGAAAATGGTAGCTAAATCAACAGAAGATTTCAGTGTAGACTAGTTAGAAACCACCTATGTCCTGAATGCCCAAGCAGAGCAGCGACTGAGTTGTTAGTTGGGGGATGGCCTACGCTGAAAAGTTACATTGCATGGCTGTGTCTGGAGTGTGAAAAATTCACACTCCTGCAAGACATTAAGATGACCTAACCCCCTGTGTAGATGTGCTAGACTAACAGAAGAATTCTTCCCTTGACCCAGCTACTACCTTGGGAGGTAGGTTGCCTACACTAATGGGTGGAACCCTTCCAGGGTCATACTAAATGTCTACACTGAAGTGCTACAGTGTCAATTTGAAGCCATGCGACCATGTGTTTTCCTCTACCACCTGGGTTCTTCTGTTTTGCTCACAGCCAGGGGAGCAAATAAGGTAGAAGTTTCTCCTGTCTTATAACCCCTTAACAGGTCTGGCCAAACTGGCTTCTGAGCCACATGATGCACTTTTACACTTCAATTGTGCCTTGCAGAGTCCCCTATGCCTTCACCCCTTCCTCCATTCTCTAACTACCAGATGGGGGTGGGGGGTGGAAAGCTCAGAGTTTCTCCCTTGCAGCAGGGTGGTGAGGCTAAAGGATTCCGCTCAAAAAGGAGTGGGGGTCCATAACTTTGGCCCCCCTGCTCTACAGGATTCAGGCTACATAGTGTGGAAGTGGATAGGATGCACATCCACTCAGTAACACAGTTCACTCCAACCCCACAGACTTTCAATGTTAAGTCTGCCTGTCTTCCCTGCTCTGTGATACAGAACACACACTCAGCTGGTGACTTCATAGGTAGTATTTGGCTAGCCGGCCACCTGGCATGTCCACGTGGCTGCTGTGGGACTGAATCATTTGTCATCCTGAGCATTGGTTCTCCATGTGGCAGCTGGGGTGGCATGCCCTACTTCCTCTTCGGTATGGGTAGATGGGAACTCCTTAATTTTGTCACATGGGGGTCATGGCATGTAAAAGCTAGAGAATCACTGTAGTTAGAACAAGTTAGACCCAGCTTCAGCTTACTTCCAAAACAAAGTAACTTGTCTGCTGCAAGGACTGCATGTAAACAGTCAAGTCCCCTGCATGGGGAGGTACAGGGCGAGTTCATGTGCAGTCAGCAGGAAATTAGAAAGTGGGTGGTATTCTGTTGCTGCTCTGTTAGTACCATAGCTCTTAGTCAGCTGGCATCATGCAACAGAAACCATGCAGGTTTCAAATGGAGCAGAGCAGGTGCTTGCTCATTCATAAGGAATAGCAAATGACTGAAGATTTAATTGCTGTTTTGCTTGTCATGCACGTAGGGCAAAGGAAGAACGACGATCCTGAACTACCTCACTGAGCAAGGCAAAAAACAAGTTCAACGGTACAGGTAATCCGGGTGAGTCCATTGTAAAAACGTGTTCTGTTTTGGTAAATCGTATTATTGCACTACCATCATTAACTGTTCAGACTTTGCAATGAGTTATTAGTATCACTGTATAGCAGATTATTGCAGGCACATACTGAAAGGGTTAGTGCAGCCATCAACACCGTGATTGTCAAATGACACCACAAATAACTATTACAGTCTTGCTGAGCCATGACAGTACAACATTCTACTATTTAAATATCAGCTGTTACTTAGGTGGATGACCATGGAACTTTGTGCTCCTGCTAAAATAGTGCGGTCTGTGCCAGTGTGTAGCTCACTATCACACCATCACTCAGGGGAGGGGCTTATTCAGACCCATGAGTGACATCATTTATACCCATCTAATCTCTGGCAGGTACACAGCCTCAGTCTTTCTACTGAATACAAGATGTGGGCTATTGTAACTTCCCTTTATAGCTGGCCAGCTGTGTGTGTGTCTTCTCTGTAGGTGATGGTAGTATCCCTAGCCCTTATTATCTCATACTTCCGAACAGTTGCAGGATTTCAGCTACTAGCTATTGTACTATCAGCAGGGATGTTGTACCCTCTCTTGTCAATGAAACTGTTAGACACCTAACCATGACTAGGGCCCAGCGTTTTGCTTCACTTGAAAGTAGCTACAGCAGTGGAACAAAATGTATATCTAGTTACTCCCCTAGGGCGATTTTTTAAATGGCTCCTCCAGTCTGTGTTTTGTATACCACACAAGAGCAAATATCACTTCTGTAGCCTATAGCAATGGTTTTCAAACTTAAGGTCAGACCCACTATTTGGGCACGGACCCTCAGGCACTGAGTCGCAGCGCCCCCTGCTGCCAAAAGAGTGGAAAGCATTGCTCAAAGATGGAATTGTTGGGGTGTGGACATAAATGATGTTTTCCAACTGGGTCCCGAGAAAAAAAGTTTGAAAACCTCAGGCCTATAGAACTAGCCTACTTGCTTGCACATATATACTTTTTAAAATAAATTTAAGCATGTTTTGTAATAGGTAGAGAGTTATGTTAAAGATACCTACAGGATTATGAACAGCTAATGCCGTTAGCATACATATGTCCAGAACCTTTGGCCCAGATCGGCAAGACCACAGGGGGCTGCCTCGGTTTAGTAAATGTCACAGTACACCACAAAAGTGACCAAATTAAAGGTAAAATGAGCAAAGCCTCAAGGAAGAACATGTCATTCACACACACAAACCTGCCTGCTTCTGGAATAAGTGTGAGTGAAGTAACCCAGGTTGGACGTAGGGGGGCCTATATTGCTCAGGGTTGAAAAGGGGCAAACCATGTTAATCAGGGTGGTGTTTTGTGCTTTCCTCTAGTAAAAATAGGACTAAAGATATTTATTCAATGGGTATATATTTTATTTTGTCAGGCTCTTTTGTTTTTAGTTTATATCTGGTATTATTTGTAGTATTAATCTTAACCTTATAGCTCAAGTATTGAGGAGCGTGACCCTTTCTCTCCCAGGTCATCAAGAATGGGGATGCGGGAGGTCAGTATGTTAAAGTGTACAGTGTAATATAGATCACAAGTGTCTTTAAAGCAAAACTATTTCTAATCATTCTCTATTTGTGTATCATTCTATGTTCTCAGACATCTGTAAAACTACGTAGTTATCAGTTCACACATTCTGGTTGTGCACCCTGTGGGCTGCGGGGAAGGTGTTTGTAAAACTCATTGTAGCCTGATTCCAGGACTAGAACCTCATTATCTTCGAATCAAATCCCTTGGCAAGCCCACTCAAATTACAAAATACCCCAAATCAGGCAACACTTTGGATGAGGCGAGTGGAAAATACAAGGAAGTCGCATCAGATTCCAGCCTGCTGCATGTCAGGCCTGACCTATCTCAGGATCACTCATGGAACGTCACCATTTCCCCACACAGCAGGAACACTGACGCTTGCTTATCACCACTAGGCAGGCACTGTTCTCATCCTTCTCCTACTGGAGTTTTCTTGCTCAAGTGTCCTAGAACTTCAACTGTACACACCACCTCTGTGGTAGGAAGTGAGGCACAAAAGGCTGAATCTACATCACACCTATTCTTTCCCAAGCCCTGAAGATATCCCTAAGCTCATTTTCCTTTCCTGGAGCCAGGAATTATTCCAATTTCACTAGAGGCTGTACAGCTACATGCTGTGTAGGGAGTAGTTTACTAACTGTACACTTGAGAACTTGACCCAAAAGCACCCTGAAATGGCCGTGTGGGGGGATGTAGACGGTCACCACTGCTGCGCATCTGTGCTGAAGTGGGCCTTAATAAAGCCTCCCATTAAAATCAACCCCAACTATTAATTTGTACAATTTGTGTCCCGATGGTGTGCTTAACACCTTGACTACCTGTGATTTTTCCAAGCAAATACTTGAATGAAAGAGCCCTACATTCATGAGCTTGCTACTTTTAATTTCCTCAAAAAGAAAACCCTGCAAAGCAAATGGCAGAAAAAAATTAAAAGACCGTTCCTTGTAGCAGCAGATAAACAGCCTCCCCTGGAAGAGGGTTCTAGTTCTCACAGTTATTGCCTTTGCTCTTCCTCCCAGGCAAGGGAAATGCTGACTTATTCTGGGACTGGGCAAGTTTGCTGGCTAACCAAGTGAAAGGTTCAATGAGCGTTTTCCGATCCGTCACAGTCACCTCCCACAGTCTCACTTTTTCAGCCTTTGCCCATTGTTGTGCTACTTCGGTTTCAACTTTTCTTTGCTCCAGGAGGTCAATTTTGTTTCCTAAGACGACAGTGGTTACCTGGAAGGAAGAGGGAACAGGAAAGAGATCGGTCATGGTGGCAAAGATGTTAAATAGCATGCAGTGGTTAGGCCACTCAATCGATTCTCTCAGTTAATGTTGGCTGACCCTCAATGTGTTCTGCAGTTTTGAAGTAGCAGAATGTGGGATTCAAAATGTGTGTCTCACACTGTGCTGGGAGCAATGTGGGTGGTGCTCTCCGTAGCCGGAGAGAGAGTGGCACGTCATGTCACCCAATGGAAACCCATACTGGTACTGAACAATGCTGTATATCCAACTTCTCCTTTTGTCTGGCACTTTCTCACACTCATGACAAGAGTGCAGCATGCTAATGAAGGTGAATGGGAGCATTTTACACCAATTCAAAAAGGTGATAGTACAAGGTGGAAGGCAGCCAAGATCTGTCCGTCTGCTGCTTTCCAAGCCCCTGACATTGTTAAGAGCCAGTCTCTTCCTCCGTAAGAACAAACAAGGAGTCATCCTGTGGCACTTTTAAAGATTAACAAATTTATCGCAGGAGCTTTCATGGGAGAAAATCCCACTTTGTCAGATGCTGTATTTATTCATATTGCAGTAAAACTACTAACATTCATGGCTTTCAACAGTGCATTTCAATCAATCAATTTAAATATATATATGTTTTTCCCCCATGAAAGCTCATGTGATAAATAAATTTGTGAGTCTTTAAAAGTGCCACAGGACTCCTCGTTTGTTCTGTTAAATGAAGTTAGTACAGGCTCTTGCATTACTCTTAAGCCCAAACCCTGTATGTTTTCCCTTTAAATATCACACAGGGGTACATAGCTTCCTGGGAGGGAGGTGTTTAAAGTAAGTTCAAAAGCAAAGACCAATATTTTTTCAGTAGTGTTTAGATAAACATTCCCCTCCATTGTTCTGCAATCCAAACTGGGGGTTAGGGCTGGAAAAGCTGAAAGCAGAATTGACTACTTCAAGCTTTTAATGCTACTTAACCACGTGTTTCAAGGGAGAGCTATTAGTTTTAATAATCTCACTTCTTAGCAACAGGTAAGAAAATCTGTGCTCTTGTTTACATTATATGCTCCTTAGAGCAGCTCTTCACAGCCCTCAACACAAACTTATTACTATGTCCCTTTAACCTGAGCTGTTGCTCAGGGCTGTTTTCACTCTCTTGCGCCCATTCTTGCCAGCACTAGTTTTTACTATGAACAGGCTTAACTATTCTTTTCTGTTAAGCAGACCCTGGGATGTCATGTGCCTCCAGCTTCTTTCCCTCCACGAGTTCTTCTGAGTACTTTACTATAGCTTCTGCTCCCTTTATTATCTTTTCTAAAGTATTATCCTGTGCAGCTCTCAGAGAGCATCATGACCTTCTGAGCAAGCCAGGACCACCGCTTTAAGTTCTATCAATAGTGCTGATGTTGTAACTCTAATTGCATAGGGCCACCATTTCCACCACGTGATTTAGTCAAGATCACAGCATCTTTCATTTGTCATGGAGGACGAGCAAGCAGCCTTCCAGACTCCTAGACAAGAAGCTCTGTATCTGCCCAGCAAGCAGGGTGTTGATTTAGAAAAGCAGACCACAATAATCCACAGGAAAATAATTTCTGCAACCCACTCAAGCCCTATTAACTCAAGAAACAAAATACCCAGCTATGGTCAATGAGTAATCTGTATCTTCTGTGGCTGCAAGCCACACTGCTGTCACACCATTCCTTTCCTTCCTCTCCCTAAATAAGCATATCTTGTGTTTTGCAAGAAGTGGTATGACATTCAGCAGGGGTTACTCCCCTTCCCACCCCCCCATTCCCTTTTTTTAAGAGCTGGAAGGAGCTTTATCTTGCTGGCCTACCAACTAAAGGCATTTAGCAGGGAAAACCTTTAAAGAATATCTGGATACTATAAAAAGATAGTAAGCACAAGTATCAGGCAAGTGATATTCAGCTAGCAAATTTGCACCATCAATCAGTAACACTTGCTGCTTTCTAGGGGGAAATACAGCAGTCATTCTGTATAACAGAAGCGATTAACAGATGCATTGAAATACAGTAGACCCTTCTTGTAATTGACTAACATCTGGGAAACCCACTGTCATCTATACTGTCTTTTGTAAATGAGTACGTGTGAATAAAACCAAGGAAGGATAATGAACTACATTGTTTTATCCACTGTACTTTAGTGTTTATATGACCGCTGATCAGTTTACAAACTATACTACCACCCCTCTGAAATGCTACAAGATCTCTCTGCTATCATATCTCCGTTGAGAAGAGGGGCAAGACATTTATTTTTTTGTGCAAACTATATAGTGTATGTATTAATGAAATTCTCTTGTACTGGAAAAGATCTTTTGCTTTTCTTTGTATTGCTTTGTAACTTAATTTCCCATTACTGTGCTGTTTCAGACCTGGCCAAGGAATGAAGGCATTGCACTTTTACCTCTTTTTTGTCTCTAAACGTATCAATTTCTTTTTTGAGCACTTCAGTTCTCTGGAAGGATTCAAGGCTGTTCACAGCATATACATGAACAAAACCATCAGCAACAGAGAAGTAATGCTTTGGAAACTCTACTCCCTCTTGCAGACCCATAGTGTCGTAGAGACGTAACTGTTCCTTTACCCCACGATCTGTTTCCACTGAAGCCAAATACACATCTTCAATAGTCGCAGCCTCTTCTAAACCTATTTTAAAAAGCAACCCCCCAAAAAAAGTTAATACTTATAACAAAATTAGTAAAGTGATGGTCTAAGTATTTATTCATATTGCAGTAAAACTACAAACATTTATGGCTTTCAACAGTGCATTTTAACCAATTAAAAATATATATATATATATATATATTGCTTTTTTTGGATGGTTTTGACCAGGATTTGAATTCAGATCCTGTTGTGTTGTCAGCTTGACCAACAGTGTAGCTATTTACAGGAATGAGCTCATATAAAATCCACACACACAGTATATGAATATACATGACTACATGCAACCAGTTTTTGGGGGGGCATGAGTTCAGGATGATAACATAGGTGGCCTCTCCCACTCATCCCCCAAATCCTGCCCATCATAAGTGTAGCAGTTATAATATATATAGGGCCAGTTTTTGCCGCCTCAAGCAGCATAATGAAGAAAATGGAGTATTAAAGAAATGACTACTGGTGTAAGGGTTAATTAAGTTTTTTTAACACCCTAGCCCCAATAACATTGAGGCTGACAGTCTTCCTCATATTCACAGTCTTCCTCATATTACTCCACAGGTAGAATAGTGGGAATAACAGGTGAAGTCAATGGGAAGGTCTACACTGCCTGCTATTTTCAGTGGCAGTCAAACAGAGATATGCAAGTTACTTAAAAGGGTTACTTAAAATAACTTGCATATCTCAGTTCAACTGTCCTGCACGTGGCACATCCACTGTGCTGAGTCAAAGGTACATGCCTCCTTTCGACTCAGTGCTACTCCAGTTGCTGGGGTGGTCTTAATTGGCTTCTTGATTGACTGAGCAGGTCTTCACAGAGCCGATCAGTCCATCGGGAAGGTTGATTGGCCACCATCAGTGAAGACTAGCCCTACATAACTACTTGTGCTCCAAGCCAGGTCCTAACTATCCCACAGATAAACGCAGGCTAAGTGATGCTATGAGCAGCAAGACAAAGATGTTTGCGTGCAGGGAATCTACATAAGGACATGGTAAAGCTCTTCTCAGAATTTCAAATCTCACTCACTGGTTTAGTTTCAGGTTTTCAAACAAACCTTCTCTTGCCAAAATTTGTCAACTCCTGTTCCCATTGCTCACCCACAAACATACACTTTTGTTCTTGTGAGAACAAAAAGAACTTTGTTTTTTAGACAGACAATACTGACACAGACATTGTTTTAGAAAACATAACGGACTGTGAAAATAAGGACTGTGCTACATAACACTGTTTGAAACCCTTTATACCAACAAGCAAGCTGAAGTTTGCCACCCACAGGCATGCTGATTATTTGCCCTGCTGCATGCAATCTTTGTTTCCAGAAAAGAAGTGGCACAAGCTCTCCTTGTTATCACCACCCCACTTTTCTAGTTCTCAGAAATGAAGCTCAATTCATGGCAAACTCTGACCAGATTAATTTATCTTGTCTCCAAAGACAGCCACACTGACATGAGGGCACAAGACTCACAGCATGAGGAAAGACTGGAAAGGTTAATAAAAAGAGAATGAGCGTGAAATTAGGATGTAGACCGGGTTCAGAAAAGTGGTAGCAGAAGGATGTGCTAGGGCATTTTTTTAAAAACAGGTGTCTGAGTCCCTTCTGGGAACACTGACTTCTTCCTGCTCTCTGCCTCCAGTAACTGTACATGTGGCAGTTCCTCCTGACCAACAGAACAGAAGCAGCAATAGCCAGGCCTGTACCATCTCACCTGATGAGAATGGAGTAGAAATGAAGAGGTCCTTCCTTCACCAGGGAAAGAGCTGAGGGTAGGAGTGAAAGTAAGTGATGATGATGGAGGACCTTAAAGATCTCTTTCAGGCACGGGAATTTACACAGTAGCAGTTTCAATGGGTGAAATTCAGCCCTTTGCAAAATGGTAGCACCACCCAAGGCAGGTGGAGAATCAAGGGCACCGGATCTCCCTGGGTGGCTCTGATCTTGGCCCAGTTCCAAATTCTGACTTGGCCAGGGGTGGTGCCTTGGGAGAAGAGGAGCTGGGACAGGGCCTCCTGACAATAGGGTGCTAAGGTCCACCTGGGAAGAGGCTGACACTGCCCCTGAGACTCAGGCAGGTGTGGTACAACACTGCAGGGAATCTGGGACAAATGCTGTCGTGCTGTTATTCAGCCTGGGACTCAAACTCTGCATTTCAGGACTGCCCTGCCCAATTTAGGACGGGTGGTCATTCTACCCAGGCCTCCTGCTGTCCATTCACAGAGGGAATTTCACCCAGTTGACATAATCCACATTTGAAAATGATTAATAACCTTATATTTTCATGCACTGGCTAGAAGGAAGGAACCACCGATTCTTTAAGGTCCTGACAATGCGCTGCCAACAGCCTTTACAGATTGCTGTGGCCAGTACAATCTCCCTACAGATATTTTTTCTGAAATCTTGTTGCAACTGTTATAAAACAATGCTAAAGATTGCTGCAGGTGGAAAGACACCTCATTCTGTAGCATTACTTGTCTTAGCTAGTATAAGTCTCAGATGGTGAGAGGGAGAGGAAAGGAATTTCTGTTTACATTTGCTAATCTACACCATGCAAGGAAGGTGCTAGCAAATTTCCACTGTAGTGTACACAAGGCATATTGTAAACAAACACTGCTCAGGTTTAGCATTAGTGGTTTTGCAATGTAGAAATGCAAAGAATAAGGATCAGAAATATTGAATGCCATTTACCAATATTTGACAGTGAATATTACATAGTAAACTTAGGCAATACACAAAGAAACTGCAAATACGCCAACAGATACAAAAAAGCACGTTTTTTAAAAAGTCCAAGTGATTTAGGAACATAAGTGCCATTGTCCTTTAATAGGATCTGTGTTCCTTGGGCAATATTGAAAATCCCACCTCAGGTATATGAGGGGATATTGGCAAAGCACATTTGCTATCATTTATATTTCTACAATTCAGCATTACAGTCCTTATCCTGCAAGGGACAGTGCACTAGGGGATCCAAGCATCTGTGTGGAGCTGGACATAGCTTACATTGTGTTTGGTCTGCTTTTGCAGTCAGAGGTCAGAAATATAAAAAAGAAGCATTTTCACCCAGAACTGAAGTTCTTACCCTTCTTTTGTCTCATAACTGATAAACTTTGGCAGAAATAGAGGAGCCCACAGCATCTCAAAGAAGAGGGATGACCTTCATCTGAGATATCACTGAACAGAGGAAGACTTCAAAAGCCTCACCAGTTGTCTTTTGGAGAAATTAACCAGTCAGCTCTTTCATCTGCTCTCTCAAGAGAAGCCAGGCTCAAGAGCACCAGGTGCTATGGCATTCACACCCTACCTACAAGATTCTCAGTGGAAAAAACTCCACCGCCTCACCACAGAGATAGCCAGGACTCAGCAGAAGAGGTAAGAAAGGACCGGGGCTTTGTGCTCCCAAATAAGACTGGAACAAAAAGCTGACAAATAGTACCACAAAATTTACTATACAGCATAGCCAATGTAGGGAGGAGGAATTAACACTCTCTCCTCCTACCTCATTATCTGCTGATGGATGACTGCCAAGATGAGTCTGGGATCTCTGCTGGGGGAGAGAGAGGGAAAAGGAATTTTCCATTATCTTTAAAAAGAAAAGGGAAATCTTCCTCTGTGGCACAGTATACCTCCAGTGAGAGGTAGAGCATTAAGGGATTTTTAAATGTTAAATTTACAATTAAACAAAATATTAAACAACAGGCATCAATCCGGGCTAATTTCAGCTGTTGGATTTAGCACTTTGGTGGCCTAACGAAGGTTTGGTTTTCCCTTCTGGCCTTAAACTCTAGAAAAGTCCAGTGATGATTATATAATCACTTATTTAGCTACTGTAGTTCAATAAATAACTCTAATCAGTAGCACTTGGTATTCTTCCTGCCTCTGTCACTAGCAGCAACTAAGGGCAGGAAATCATTAAAGGCAGTAAGACGTGAGCATTATGGTCTTGATCATCCTATTCAGGTTTCTGGTTAGGTCTCTGTGCCAGTCACATAATTCAGTGTATGTCAGATGAAAGTTCAGCAGAAAGAAAAAATTTCCATTTATTTCTCTACAGCAGTGGTTTTCAATCCTTTTTCCTCAGGACCCAGTTGAAAAAAGTTATTTATGCCCATGACCCAACAATTACATCTTTGAGTAATGCCTTGTAGTCTTTTGGTGGCGGCAACAGAGGGTGCTGCAACCCAGTACTGGGTCCCAACCCTAAGTTTGAAAATCACTGCTCCACACTGCCCTTGTACACACCAGTTCCCACAGCTGGGTAGCCCAGCCCAACGCAGCCCCTTCAACAGATGTGCGTACAACAGAAGAGACTCTCCTTTTACAGCAGTTTTACTACACACTATCTATTCTATATACCATATTTACACCATTTGCTGCCAAGGAAAACTTTTCCTATCTACCTGCTTTATTCAAAAGGCATGCTATCCTTTAGTCCAGTGTGACATTCCCCCTTGCAATCTAGACTGATATGTAGCTGTGTCACTTCAATTCCTCACTCCTGGGCCCCAAATTACCTCACTGTGTGAACAACCCACTCCTGGATCAGCCCATGCCCAGCCTCCCACGAGTCATCAGCCCCTGTCCTAGTGAAGGAGTGCTTCTGGCCAGCCAGAAGAGATGCCCAGGAACCCCCCACCCCCAAGTTCCAGATGCAACCCCAGAACTACCATTTTGCAGGATTTAGTGCTGTACACTGCACCCTGCAAGGTCATTTACAGTTATCCATCAACTTATCAAAGAAATTGATATGAATCAGCTCTGTCACTCTATGTGAGATCTCTGCACACACTCAATCCACATTCACTGTTTTAGATAAAACAAAAAAGGTTATGGACTACAGCATACACTCCCTTTTAAACTTTTAGGTCTTTTATGTTAAGCAGCAGGAAGAAAAAAACCCATGTACACACCCAAAAACAATTTTAATGTTACTTTGTAAATCTCCACTAAGAGGTGATATAGAAGGCTTGAAACATTCAGAAGCATTCCAGAAAACGAATCACTGTCAAAGCAGAACTATATCCATTCATTCTCCGCCATCACACTAGTAAAGATAAAAAGTGAAGCCCTGAACAGTACTCCTAGTAGGCACTAATGCAATACAAAACGTGTTGGAACATCTTAAGAAGAAAAACATAGCTCACCAATAGTATGTTTTCCATAGAGAAGCTGCTCCAAAACAGCTGTTTTCCCCACTGAGGCCATTCCACAAATCACCACTTTGTAGCCCTTTCCCATCTTCCTGCAGGATGGCAGCCAGCAAATAAATCCTGTTCAAGCACAGGAATTAAGACATTACTTGTACTGATCTGTGAAGACAGACTAAAGCAAAGCCCCTGAAACATTTAGCACGTTAGTATATTTTTAATCATACAGTTCAACAAGACATGGAGTTGACTTTGAAGCAGAGCTGTGTCATCAGCAGCTGATCTTTCCAGGACAATGCAATTTGCACCCACCACCACAAAACTACCAACATTTACACAAATGTAAAAGTCTACTCAGGCAAGCAATTCCATCCGCTTCCATGGGGCCATCCCAGGAGTGACTACACACCTTAAAATACTTTCAGGATCAAGGCCTTGTAGCCCCAGGGACTCTGCCTGCTTTTGTCTTCGTGCAATACCTAGCACATTACCCATATGGGGCTGCCAGCTCCCACCACTACACTGCAGCCCTTACATTGGTTTTTATTGGATCACTCCTGCCCCTGAAACTTGCAAGCCGTTGGGCCCTCATTCAAACCCAGCTGCAAGCTGGCCACACACTTGGAGGGAAGAGCTAGCATGGGTGACTTTCAAAAGCTCAGAGACCAGGGGATGTGCCATTATTGCCAGGGCTGGAAAAGCAGGTGCCAAAACACCAACGGACTGGACGTGCAGGATCCCCGGCTGGGAGACAGGGTAGATACGGTGGAGAAATCACCGCGAGGCGCGAGACACAGATGGGCTCGCCCCACGCGCACAGAAAGAGGCTCCTCCCACCTCGAGAGCCGCCTCCCAGCGCCCGACCCGCTCGCGCTGCCTTGTCCTTTTAGGCCCCACCCCCCCTCTTTATAGGCCGCGGGGCTGGAGATGGGCGGTGCGCTCCCGGAGGAAGCGGCCAATCGGAGCCGTTGGCTCCCTCAGAACTACGGCTCCCAGCAGGCTCTTCGAGCCACAGCCGGCGCCGGAAGTGAGTGGTGCCGCAAGGGACTGTGGGAGGGAAGCTTCTTCCTTTCCGGGCTCGGGGCGGGCGCCATCAGGTGAGGGTTTGCGTTGTCCTGGGCCTCCGGCTCTATCCGAGCCCATCGGAGTTCAGAGGCGCCCATGCGGCCCCTGCTCCGTGCGCGGGCCAGGTCCCTGCGACCCGGGCTGTGAGGTGGGGAGGGGTTCGCGCCCGTTAGTGATGCTGGGGCGCAGGATGCGCCTCTCCGCCGGCTGGGGGGGGGGGGCAGGGTCGTGTGGAGGCGGGAGCTTCACTGGGCGGCCAGGTGCAGGGCGGGAGTGTCGCTGGGATGCCGAAGTAGCGGGTGCTCAGGCCTCTGAGTTCACTACTAACGGGTGATGGCCCTGAGGGTGCAAGAGTGGGAGCGACTGAGTTCTCTGATTGACGTGGGGGTGCGGGTAGTCGCAGTAGGATGGTGGGTTGGCCAGGCCTCAGGGCTGTATTGTGGAGAAGTCCCACTGAGGAGGCATTTGGCTGTGGGGGTAGATACTGACTCTAGTTATTCAGTCCCCCTGGCTTTGCCTTTACTAGTTTGTGTGCTTGCTGATATCTCTAATCAGTGGATCAGCAAGAGCTTCTTATAGGGCCCCATTGAAAGTGTGTGTGTGAGAGTGGAGGGGGGATCTGGTGTGGCTAATGCTTGATGTAGCTAAACAGGGAAGCAGAGCTGTCAGCACAGCAGTGGAAGACCATCCAAACGTGACTTGTTTCAAAATCAAGCCGTCTCAGTGTAAGATATTTTTGACAGCTGAATTTGCATGGTTCAGTTAAATTTGCTTTCTGACTTCCCATGGGACCCAAAAAACTGTGCTGCATGGGATAAGTGGCTTCTTGAATGTTTTGCAGAATTATAATGATGAGCTTGTGAAAATCTCAAAACATTCGAGAGACCAATAAAGTAAACTTTTCAGTAGGTGAAGAAACTGAGACTGGGTGTGACTGCCCCTACATTTTTAAATTTCACAGAGCAATAATTAAAATTCAGATCAGATATTATTTAGTTTGTGGTAGCCAAAGCATGCTGAACACTTTCACAAAGGAAAAATGGTCTCTGGCCTGAAGAATTTAGGATGTATAAAGAGAAAAACAGATAAAAAGGGGAAGAAAATGCAATATGAGAATAGCCAAACATTTGCTTAGTTAAAAGATGGCCAGAATTCCAGTGTGTCCTGTTTTGAAGAGTGTCACCATGCTTGATAAATATGGAGGGGCCGTGAAGATCTTTTCACTTAAAGCAGCATATTTCCTGTCTCCTTTGTGTGATTTCCTCTCCCCCACCCCAGTTTGGTTGGAAAGACTGCCATAAGCTTACACAAGACCTCTAATTCAGCAGGTAAACAAACATGGGTGCCTACAAATACATTCAAGAGCTATGGAGGAAGAAGCAGTCAGATGTGATGCGATTCCTTCTGCGTGTCCGCTGTTGGCAGTATCGCCAGTTGTCTGCCCTACATCGAGCTCCCCGACCCACCAGGCCAGACAAAGCCCGTAGATTGGGATACAAGGCTAAACAAGGTAATTAGAATGAAAGGGGTGAAGTCAGCATGTTTTAGTGATGGAAAGTTAATGGGTTTTGGTTACTTTCACGATTTAATATTAATGAATCAATATAACAGGTAGCATGTTGCATTCTTAACCATGCTCTTAATGAAGAGTCCAAATTTTTGTTTCCTTTGTGAGATTAGTTTGGTATCATACCAAATTGCCACATATGTTGTGAGCACCTAAAAGAAGTAGATTCCAAGTCAACTCTTGATTGGCATCCATGTTGGCACTTTGAGCAGAGAAGCTAGCCATGACCTAAATGTGTACAAGAAGGCTGAAGTCCTCTCATTCGTAGGGTATGTCTTCACTACTTAGGTAGCCTGTGTTCAGCATTCAGTTTAGCCTAGCTCAGGTATTTGCCAGCCATAGTCAAGTTACTATATTTTCATTGGTGCTGCATTCATTCAGGTGTCACCAGTATTTCCCATGGTTCTGTGTGCTGCAATTAACTAAGCCAAGTGAATTTTGGTAGAATAATTGTCTCTTCTTTTGGGCACACATGGAATTATGGGAGGACACCAGAAATCCTGTCAGCAAGTGAGTGATTTAGTCTATATCCTCGCTGCAAAGTGGGCAGGTTACATGCCCAAGTGAAAATGGAGCCTGCGCTCTGATCCACACTCCTAACCAAAGCAGCTAGTTAGGATTTAAAAACACTAAACTTGGGTAACGTGTTTGTGTGGGGATGGGAGTGAATTTAAGGGGCAACGCCCAAGTAAAACTCTGGACTAATTGCAGTGAAGACATGCTCTTCAGAGGCAGTTGGTGGAATCTTAAAAAGTCTTGACCTGTCAGTCACTAATAAGTAATTTTTATCTGAAACTACAGACTTCTGAAACTCACTTTTTAAAAAATTGTGTTTGCAGGTTATGTTATCTACCGCATTCGTGTTCGTCGTGGTGGACGTAAACGCCCAGTCCCAAAAGGTGCTACCTATGGTAAACCTGTAAATCATGGTGTTAACCAGCTGAAATTTGCCCGGAGCCTGCAATCTGTAGCAGAGGTACTTGTCTTTCCTTTGTCACTCAAAAGCAATTTCTTTGGGGGGCAGAGTTGCCACTGGTCTTGAATATACTTCTTCTCCAAAGAGTGATTTCCTGTGATTTCATTTGCATGGCACATTAATGGCAGAATTGTCTTCCTAATCTAACATGTATATGCACCTATTGTATCAGTGCAGCTGGTGTGCGTGTACAATAGAACAAACAGCAGCAGTGTTAGCTTTCATAAAATAATTGGTTTTGGCATCAAGAAGTTTGGTACGTTATGGTGCATGATTTCGTGGATCCTTTTGGTCTCTAACCTAAAAAGTCCAAACAAATCTTTTCTAATGTTTAAACTTGCTAAGATATGAATGGCATGCTTGCATATTTATCCTGCAATCCTGGTTATTTTCCTGATGAAGAATTCCAGCTGAGTTGTTCCTTCTGTATGCTGTGCTTGCCGAGAAGCAAAATAATCTTTATGAAATTAACATGATTCATAATCTGCTTCATCTTGCTACCTCAAGGGAAAAACACAATGGTAGCTAACTTGGACAAAAAGTTTGATACTCCAAGAGAGCATGAAAGACTTGGTGGATTAATTTAGCTCTGGATTTGATGACTGGCTGCTGAAATGCTGGAGCTAGATTGATATCAGAGACTGCTAAGGGAAAAGAGTTTGGTTGAAAGACTGCCAAGAGCGTAGATAAATCTCATTACTGCCCAAAGAATGTTCCAGATGGGTCTTGAGGGGATGTTAACACGGTGTGTATTAAATATGGACCTCCATCCTGCAAGTTAGAAAAATATCTAATTGCCCAGCAACCCAAAAAGAAATGTTTTTAAAGGTAGGCTTTTCAATGACTGCAGCCTTCTGAGCGCTAAGCAGTTCTAAAAAAACTTCAGACTATTCATTTAGCTTCAGTTGATAACACATACACTCATCACATACAAAGAGTGGTTTATAACTTGTTTGCTCATATTTTAATGCAAGAAACTAAAATGCAATGGGTTATCAGTTGTATCAACAGATAGAAAATTTCACCTATGCATATACCGGGTTTGCCAACATTTTAAAAAGAAATGCTTACATTGGTTATGATGCACTTGTGATATGAATTGTGATATTCAGGGTTCATCCGAGCTATGACATTGAGAAGATTTGAACTGCATCTGCACAGCCACTCTTTCAAAATCAGACCATTAACTCTACTTTATTTTACATAATGATGAGAGGAGTGAGCTGCCTTTCTACAGCAACTCTTTCTAATAACAAAAGGCAACGTTGGGAGACTAGGCAGTGCTGTGTGTCTTATGCCAGACTTATAGTTTCCTTGGGGGACACTCCTCCAGGGGCTTGGGTGGAGTTTGCAATGTATCTAAGAGATTAGCTACTGGTCCTTTATAGGTTAAAGCCTGTTTGAAATTGTTTCCTGTTGTGTGTTTTGTCTGCCTTCAACCTGAAAAATACTTCTATATGTCAAGAACGTTCTGACTTCCCTCTTTCTTGTAAAGTATCACTCTTGTAGGCAAAATAATCTGTTTCCTTTTGGGCAATGTAATGTCCTTTACTGCTCATTTTGACATATAAACATGTCTATGTCTTCAAGTCCTTGTTTTTTGTTTCATGTAGAATAGTCATACAGGCTTCTCACTTCTTGCTGAAGAACTGGAAATGGTGCAGGATGTCAGGGAGATCTATTGCCTGGGGAATAATCTCCCATGGGTAGTGATAGAAGTCCTCTGGTCAGACACCCTTTAAAATTAAACTGACCAATAGTAACAAAAGGCAAAAGGGAATGGTCCTTAACTGGCAAGGGAGGGGACAGCATGAGATGACCCCATAAGTCTTTTTCCTTTCTCTTGCTTCTGTGAAAACAGCTGCAACATTCTCAGCCACCAGTTCATGGAAAGAGGATGTTACCTTTCAGGCAAAACTGGGCAGCAAACCTCCATAGAAGTTTGAGAGATGAAAAAGACATGTTAATGCTTCCAGTTCTCCATTCCTGCCAATACAGGATTATTTCCTGTAGTGATTTTTGTATGTTTTTTCCCTGGTTTAACATAGTATCCCAGAGGTTTCCATCACTTCCCTCAGGAGCCTATTTTGCAGCTCCAGTAACATGACAGTTCTGTCATATAACCTTTTTTCTTTAAGTTCCTTAGCTCAGTGGTGCACAAACTGGGCTGTGTGCTCCCCTATAGAGGTAGGGAGGAACATTTGTTGGGGCAAGAGGCAATGCCTGCCTGGGGCACAGTGGAGAAGTGACTCACCTCAGTGTGCCACTCAGTCTGTGGGATGGTATGCCACATTGATTTCCACTCCTGGCAGCCTGTCTGTCCGGTGCTGGCTCCACCCCCGGAGACTGTTGCATGTGCCTTTCCCCCACCCTGAAAACCTGAGGGGGTTTTAAGATATTGGCCCTGTCCTAATGGTGCAGCCTGGCGACAAGGTAGAAGTAGCCCACTGTGGAGGACTCCGTGGCTGTGTGGTAATAGATGGGGGCATGGACAGATTCTGTTAATGTGGCGGGGGGGTCAACTGGAAAAGTTTGCACACTGCCTTAACTGACTTCCTGTCTGCCACATTCGGGCTTCTCTTCTTGGGCTTGTTACTATGGTATATAATCTTGCCCTCAGCTACACCGTTGTCTTATTTTTTTCTGTTTAGTCTTTCATTCCTTGCACTCTTCCTAATTGTCTCCTTAATGTATTCTTTGTCAACTCACATCTAGGAATCCTTCCAAACTGTTCTCTAGTCTCAAATTAATGTAACTGTTGTCTCTCTTTGTTGTATTCAGTCCCCTTCAGGATTTGGGGATTAAATGCTACACACTTCAATTGTCCTTTTCTTAATTTTATATTTCTAGTTAGAGCCCTGTGCACAGTCCTAAAGAATTCCTCTCCTCTCCCCTTGCATGAACTCTTGTTTTTACCCTGTCATCTAGGAGCGTGCTGGTCGCCACTGTGGGGCTTTGAGAGTGTTGAACTCCTACTGGGTGGGTGAAGATTCCACATACAAGTTCTTTGAGGTAATCCTGATTGATCCATTCCACAAGGCCATCAGACGCAACCCTGACACCCAATGGATCACCAAACCAGTTCACAAACACAGAGAGATGCGTGGGCTGACATCAGCTGGCAGGAAGAGTCGTGGGCTTGGCAAGGGCCACAAATTCCATCACACCATTGGTGGCTCCCGCCGTGCTGCATGGAGAAGGCGCAATACCCTACAGCTCCACCGTTACCGCTAATTCTTGTAAATGTCACAATCTAATAAAGGCTGAGAGGGATCCGAATTTATCACTGACTGTCTCTACTTAATTGGTTAAAATGGGAAGGCCTGTTTTCTCAGGGAGGTCATAGTTGTGTTGCCTTATTTTAAAGAATTGGCCAACAAAAAAAAAATTAACTGGGTGATTCGGATGATGACATCCTAGGAGCACAGAACACTAATCACAACAGATCCAGGAGGAGCAATAATGAAAGGTTCATTATGGTTGAAAAGGGTGAAGTGGTTTCCATCTCTATTGGGTGCTCTCTGCTCAGGCTTGGTAATTAGGAGGCCAGCTGTGATAATGCACTGTGAAGTGAACCAAATACCAATTGCATATAGGTTATCAACGGTACACTGAAAGATACTTCAAACTTAATTTTTTGGGAGTGATGTCTCTTCCTTAAGTGTGAGTGGGATGGAGGGGGGTTTTTTTTAGTTGCAGTTTTTCAGTGTGAATTAAAATTATTAGAAATTTTCAAGTCTGGGTGCCTGAAATAAGGTGCTTAGATCTGTATCTAAGATCTAGTGTGAAGATACAGTATTGTGCATTTTAAATACATCCTTTAGAAGTTCACACAGTGATTTGTGGTCATGGATACAGACTGGGTGAGTGTTTACTATATTTCTTCAGTGTCTGCTCAGCCTTAACCAGACTGGGTTCTCTGTTGCTGTGTTCCATAGCTCTTTATAGGTCTTCTGGTATTTTCTTCTGGTTTATTTACTTTGACATGCCTAATCTGCGTGGAACAGATGTATTCATTCACTTGTTTTGGATGATGCTGCATGGAACAGATGTATTCACTCACTTGTTTTGGATGATGCAACCTAAAAAACATGCCCAAGAAATTTAATCTGCTGTCCAACTATACTTCATTCACTCATCTAACACTGGGAGTAAAGTAATGATGCAGTCTTACAGAAACGCTATTCAGGTGGGCTCTTTGTGATGGGGCTCCAAGCTGAGGAGAAATGTTAACTGACAGCCTGAAAGTATCTGGGGCCTCCTAGAAATGCAGCCAAGAATAGAATTGCTGGGAAGGAGGAAGTACTTCTGTGCAGCTAAATTTGGGAAATCCTTGTTCACAGGAGAAACACACAGACTATACATTTGTCTTGGTTTTTTGCCTATCTGATTATAGCCTGTCCATTAGAGTTTTAATCTGAAGAGCTGGAACTCCAGGGGGAGTTTACTTCTGAAAGCTTGTTTACAAGTCATCTTTTACTTTGGCGTTGGGGAAGAGCTATTCCAAAACACTCTTACTAGCAATCTGATTGAAATCTTGTTGCATTTAATTTGGAGCAAGAAGAAACTTCAAAAGACTGGTGGTGTCAGGCTAGAGGCTTTACTCCAATCATAAAAGACTGCTTGTTGATAGCTTTACTATCTCCTTCACTTCACTTTGCTCTGGGGAGAGTGGAATTAGTATGGGGGAAAATAGGATCGTTTCTGGATAGCAAAACTAAGCTACAGCCTTGCTTGATCCAAAACTGAAGAGCCTGCAAGGTGGGCAAGATCCTCCCCTCAGCACTGATGGGTCACTGGCTACTGAGAAGGAACCCATGGAGCTGCCTTCCTTGTGACCTTATGAGAGGCTGAGTAGAAAAGCAGGGACTGAAACATGTCTATCTCATGGGGAGATTAAAGAAGAATCTCAGTGTCTTCTGGAGTACTATAGTCCATCAAAACAAATTCTTGTTCCAAAAGTATTTAGAAATCTTGCATGCCATATCTGTGGTCAATATAAGAAAGGCAGAGTTGCCTAGTGCTGTGTTTCTCTTTTGGATAGGAGGGACTGACTTCCTCTACTTGTCAGGGAGCTCTCAGTGATGGGTGCCAATCCATTGACTGATCATTTGAGAAACATTGGCCTATAGAGCAATGGACTTGAAATAAGGAGGCCTGGGGTCTATTCCTAAAGGTTGGCCTTTGGCAAGTCACTTCACTCAGTATTCTGGGGATAATGATGTTTTTAAAGTGCTTTGATCAATTGATGAAAGTGCTGTGTAACAGCATGGTATTCAGTGGCTAAGAACTGACCGCTTTGCCAGAGTGGCAGAATTTCAATGCTGTGAGTAAAAAGGAATGGATTAATCTCGGAGGTGTTTGGTGGGATTAGGCATATTTCAAGGTACTGCCTGTTCACCTCAAGGCTTCAAGAAGTCTAATTGCCTTGAAAGCAATCTTCTAACATCAGCAGTGTCTCTTACTCTGTTGAACCTACTCATGTTGAATTGGAAGGGGAGAGGGGATCAATCTATAGGTGTGTATCAGGAGGTATATGATTGATCTTATGTGCTTTTTCTCTTTAGTTATCAATATAACATTAAGAAATCATGAGTACATTTAAAAAGTCCAGTGAGAAGTGTGAAACAACTCCAATTTTTTTAGTCGGTCTGAACAGATTTTTTTTCTTTTAAATGTAATTGAGAACAAATTGTCTGGTACTCTTTAGACCAGAAGAATGGGCAGCAATTAACATCCAGTACAATAGAGCTTTGTAGCAAAAAAATCTCTCTCAGCTGTTCCCAAGTGCCATCAAAGTAGTCAGCTGTAAGCTTTTACTACCTTAAGTAGTGTTCAGATGCATTATAAGCCTCACGTATTAACCATTCACTTAACATAAGGTAAAGAACGGTGCATGCTTGCCATTCAACTTAATGTTGACTATGTTTCAGTCTTAATTCATTCCTCTCTAAGAATAGTAAGTGTAAAAGAATGTGTTAAAATTGATATTGTGGTGTAATTTAGCTGGTGCACTGACTTAGTTCTAGCTTACTGGCTTTCCTGTGGTAGGTAGAAAAGTTCATTACTTGGCAATGCTTCTTAGGTGGGAAAGTGCAGGCCACATTAATCAATAGTGAGTTTAAATAATTATTTTTGTACATTGTTTTCTAATTACTGAGAGCTTTCCTATAATATAGTTGAGTAGAATGTAAAGCTTATAGATTGCAATTAAAAAGGTCAAATGAGCTGATGTTTGGAGAAGGGAATTGGGGCCAACATTAAGCCGATATTAAACAGGGGTTCTAGACACAGAGCAGGCAGAATCAGCTTTGTGCGGTAGAGAAAACCCCTTGAAATGTAGTTCTGTCTGTTTCAGTGTTGGCATTTGCACAAGATGAGAAAACTGACTTGGGAGCTGGGTGATCTACTAACCTGTTCTCCCTGCTCTCTTTATTATACAACACAACAGTTGCTTGCCTGTTTAGCTGTTGCCAGCCACTGAGAAAAGCAACAACTGGATCTATCTGATAAATCGCACAGCTTTTGACTTTGTGTCTGTCTTTCCTGTATTCTCTATCTGCCCTTTGATTAAGTTGGGAGAAATAAAATCTTTCAGGCCTCCTGCAGGTATTGTCTGTTACACAGCAATAGCAGTAATATGTAATACTTAGTTCTTTGGAAGCTTACTGAGCTTGCATCTGAATAGATGAATCTAACCAAGTGCTGAGTGAATTTAGGGGTTGCTTGAACAATTCTTTTAGAATAAGTTTTGAAAATGATGGCTCCCTAAAGGGAGTCTGTTGGTTGCTCCCCTCTTACCCAGATGTTTCTCGTTCAGCTTCAGTTACATATATCTAATTATGTACAGAATGTTATGGTTGCAGAGTAAAATGCTTAAGAACTAACTGATCTAAGCTGCTTGTGCACATTATTACAGGAGAGGCTTGTAGCAGAGCTGGGAACAGATCCTGGCTCTCCTGGATCCTAGGTCAGTACCTGATGTTCATGTACATCATCTTCCTGTCTTGGTTGGTTTTGAGCAATGAATGAGGCAGAGGGTCCTGTGTAATAACTGATATGTGATCATTTAAACAAAGATTGCTGTCTAAGTAATAGGCACCATTTGCCAGAGAGATAAGCAAAGCCAAGTCTGCTTTCATTGTCATGAGCTAAACTCTGCTACGTCTTTCATCTAAAGCAAAGCAAGAACTACCTTAGTATCAATTTAAGAAATGTATGCTGCAAGATACACTACTTGAGTTATTTTGAGTATTCAAATTCTACCATGTCTTAACCAAATCCTGACACATCCATATATTAATGATCGGTTCTATGTCAATAGCTCCTAGAACCTCATTCGGGAATTATGGCTTTAATATGCTAGGTAGTGTTATTAAATTAGGTTATACATAAAGAAAAGACAATTCCTGCCCCAAAAAAGCTTACAGCCAATTTCCAGCAAGGAAGCAGCATCTTTGGCCCATGTTCATTCATGCAATCATTTTTCTCTCAAGGACGTAGTCTTCTGGCATTGCTTATTTTCATGACTAACAAGCAATTGGTTGAGTCCTTTTTCTCATATAAGAAACAGTCCACTGAGCCCTTGCTGTGCTAATGCTGGTTGCTCAGGAGTGGCATCATTAGCCAGCTAAATGAAGCTACTGAGTTGCAGAATGCTTATATTGAATAAAAATCCAATGTTTATAACAATTCATTAATAAAATCAACTGTATATAAAAAGGCTGAAATAAAATTCAAGATGCTTTGCTGTTCACAAATACTTCACTCAGTGGTTAGTCAATGTACAGTGAAACAAGCTTATAATGAAACTTCATAGTGACGTAGTGTGCTCCAAATTATTTCAGCATAGTTTATTACAGTGGACCTGCTGCAGTTTTGATTATAGAGAATCTCTCTGTGCTTAAAGTTACCTTTTCCAATTGTGGAAAGTAAGGGGGAAAGCCTTTGTTTGAGGAAGGATTAAACTGTGTAATAAAAGATCAGACTTGTTTTAGAAACAAACTGTATTCCAGCATAGCTTTAGGAATACACTCGTTAAATGAAACAACTCCCTTAACTACTTGGAGGAATGAAACTGAATTCAAATGATTTTTTTTTTTTAGATGATTTCCCAAAGCAGTTTAAGCAGTCTGCATGATGTCTAGCTGTCCATTTTCAATAGAACAAAGTGAGGTCAGTTTAAAAACTGATTGCGGGAAAAGGATGTTAAGTTTTCTGTTTTTAGGTCATTGATTTGAATTTGGATCATGATGGTTCAAATTTGCTGGGCCTGGATTTAGTGTTCTTTTGTCTTCATTTTTCTCTGAATATTCACGGGACAACTTACCGAAAGAGAAATTTTAAGCAGTCATTTTAGAATGGCCATGAGAAACATCAGATTTATTATTGTGAATATTTACACTAGTAACTAACTGGATTCTAAGATTCACACTCACCAAATCACTAAACAAAAATGTGTCCAACTGAAACAGCTTGGTGTCTGTGCAGCGTATTCATCTCACAGCTAAAAACACTAATGGGTACTGCTACTAGATATCTCAATGAAAAGGCAAGGATTACATAAGCATGCAGACTGAATGACCATTTGTTACTAGTGGTGGTTCCACTAAATCAATTGAAGCACATTAGCATATGGTATAAGGAAACTTATGCTGCTACTGCTCTTAATATTTCTGTCTAAATAGAAGATGTCACTTTTCAGTGGGAGTCATTCTGGCAACCATGAGCTGTAAAAATGTGCTTACAGGAAAACTAATCATTACAATGTAAGGAAATGAGAGATTTTTGTTTAACCAAATCTAGCCTGAAAGCGATTACTGTATAGGAATGAACTGGATGGGAAGGCTGAAGTACAGGCTAGGCAGTACCAACACAGCTCTGCAGAGAGATGTAAGTGCCTACATCCCAGTTTTAGGCACCAGTGCAAGCCACAAAACCTCTGCTTAGCTCAGACCTCAACAAATGTGCTGAACACCTGGGTGCTAGCTCAAAAACTGGGGCACCTAGATGTGCAGCATGTTAAGGCCCCCCACTGCCAAAATGCTGCTGCAGACTCTTGCAGTGATCTGAGGTGCAGAAACCTTCCCGCCGCCAAAAAAAGCTGCACGCTGCTGAAGGTGCCACTGGGGTTTTTTTTTGTGCCGGGTGCATCCCCCCCCCCACCAGTACCATGGCACAGCTTGGTGGCAGGGTACAATTCCTAGGTGCCATGACAACCGGGTGCCTGGGCTTTGTCAAGCCGTCACTCACTCTGGCTAAATTTTGCTGTAAAAGTTCCCTATGCAACTAAATTTCTGCCTCTGGTACGCATGTTGCAGCTTCCCTCTGGATGTCCAGACACCTATCTCCTGCCGAAGCCCCAGTGCGATCCCCAAAGCAGGAGAGAAGTGTTCCTCCCCCGGGGTCTGATCCTCTAGGTTGAGCACACCTTGCACCACATAAAATGGTTGGTGAGGGGGTTGAGGAAGAGGAGGGCTCTCTCGGAACTTTTAGCCCACGAGTTAGGTATATCCATGAGATGTGGGCAAGCCCAGTTCATTTCCTTCCCTATGCTTGATGAGGAGAAGGGATTTGAACAGGGGTTCTTCACATCACAGGTAAGTAGCCCAGTGAGAGGGGCGGGGCTTGTCAGCATCTTCCAAAGGGTAACTTAGGCAGCTCCTTGCCTAGCTTCCTGACTGTTGTGCATCCCATTCTAAGGCATCCCACTGGGTACTGTACAGGGAGCATAGGTGCCTAAGTCAGGCTTTGTGAATCAAATTGTTCCCGTTGTTTTCTATGTACATTAGGTGTTGCCATGCCTCAGTCTTTTTGTAGATCCAGCCCCAAATCCTGACGCTTATGGAAGTGAGTGGGCAAGGTGGCCATGATCCTTAAAAAAAGCTATGGTCACCCCAATTTAAAAAAAAATCATTTTCATATGGCAGTCTTGCCAGTTTGCCAACAACTGATATCAAATATCCCATTTTTTTTTTTTTTTTTTTTTTAATAAATTGAGAAGATTGTGGCAGAGCAGTTCAGGCAATGTTGGGAATCCTTGGAGTTGTTTTTGACCCTCATTTTGAGTAGAAACTTTTGCATTGATTGATCTTGCTATGGATAAAGTGTCCATGATGATTTTATTAGCTCTGTCAGATGCCTTCAATGCCACTGACTGTGGTTTTGTTGGGATGCCTGTGGTCCCCAGTATGAGTGAATGAAGTTTTTCTTGAATACTTTTGTTCATTCTTATTTGAGAGATCTCAAAGGGAGCAATTGCACTAAACCACACCTTATCTGGGATATTGCAGGGGGGTCAGTTTTGTCACCCTTCCCAAATTAGTGCGGAAATATGTGCTATATTGAATTTAACAGGATGCTGATACTCTTCACTGTGTTTCTGTCACATCAAACAAGTCTGATCCAGTTGCATGAATAAGCTGATACGGGAGTTGAATGAGGACAAGTTGCCTAGAGACTAAAACAGAGCAGACTGAAGTAGTGAGGTGGACTGGAAGCTGCCACCAGAAGAGTTGATGAGGATGATATCTGCATTCCTGGTGGAGGGGAGTGTAGCCTTGGCTTTGTTTGGCTCCAGAGCTTCTTTTGGAAGATCAAATAGCAGACGTAACCTAAAATGTATCTTTCCAGCTCTTTGACTCTAATTCTGATCTCTCACTGGTTTTATGTGATTGTAAGTTGTAACTCAGTTGATTTCACTGGAGTTATTCCTGATATACTCTCATCCAAATAAGATGAAAATCCAGCTTTATATTTGCAAAATAGCTTATTGCATAGCTAGGAATGATTTTTAACAGGCGTTAGCTCATATCAACCAAGTCTTGTGCATGCTTTCATAAGATACGTTTTTACTGTTTTAATAGTTAAGGTTTTATAGCTGGAATCAGTTTTCTTTAGTGTAACATTTCAAAAGTCCTTTGTGGCTAGAGAATATTTTATTGAATGTCTGAATATTTGAGACCGGCGTACCATAATCATTCATAAAGCTTCTTATCTGACAGTTTGGTGCATAGCGGGCTTATTTATTTAAAAGGTCGCACAATCGTATTTTACCACTGGCTATGGCATTTTTATCCATTAAAAGGTTTATCATAAATCATATTAATTCCTAATGCATTTTACTCTGAAGAAACATAGGCAAATTAATTCTTTTAATTCTTACATGCTTTTAATAGGATGGAGAGCAAACCCAATGGAATCTGCGGACTTTGATTTCATCAATCCTGTGCAGTGCTGAGCAGATCCTATGAGGTGGCGAGTGTCTTCAATTCCTGATGATAGATGGCACTCAACCCCTTGCAGCTTCAGGGTCTTAAATTCTGAGTACTCATTTAGACCTCTTATTTCCCAGGTTAGCCACATTCAGAAGACGTTCACATGAAAATGACACAGTAAATACAGATGTTAAGAAACTGATGCTGTTCTAGCTCCTATATGGCCAACTAATCACCAACCTGGCCTTTAAGGCAGTGTTTTTCAAACCTTTTAGGATACGCACTCCTTTCCAAATAATGTAGTTTTATGCTTACCCCCATCTGAGATAGGGTCATAATATACTTATGATTAGAGTGCCAAGTTTTACTAAATAAAATGCGTTGTCTGCCATTACAGGATTTTTCTCGCATCGCTGCCAAGATCTTGCATACCCGTAAGTGTATGTGTGCTCTAGTTTGAAAATTTCTGTTTTAAGGTATTCATTTGTGGGAATTCTCTGGGCCAGATTAAGCTCTCTTACACTGGTGTAAATCTCAGAGTAACTCCACTGACTTTAATAGAGCTGCTTTTGTCTTATGGTGGTGAAAAGAGCAGAATTTGGCCCACCTGGCTAGCTTTATGGCTGGTTTAAATTGATATAGCTCCATTGATGTAAATGGAGGTTTGCTGTTTAACCCCAGCTGAGGCGCTGGGCCATTCTATTTAACTGTAACAGGGAAAAAAGTCAACTAGGATAATGCAACTATCATCAGTTTGTGTAGCTACTATGGTGAAGAGGACTCGCACCGCTTGTGCCAGCACTGCTACTGTCTCCTCCACCTGCACCTGTATCCAGACAAACATACTGACCATGGATATCTCTACCCAGATCCTGGCGTGGACTTGCAAGGACTGTGGCCTGCATTTCCCACTCTCAGACGGTTAGGCTGGGGAGATCATTCAATGTGACAGGTGTCTCCTGGTGGAATCTCTCAGGAAGCAGGTGGGGGAGTTACAGGAGGAGGTGGCCAGGCTCAGGAGTATCCATGCCCTGGAGAAGTTCCTGGATAGCATCCATGAGGAAACATGCAAGGATGAAGAAACTATCCAGAGGCAAAGGACTGCTGCCACACCCTTGGGGACGGATGAGATGGCTCAAGCAGAGGGTGGACACTGGCAGCTGGTTACTTCTGGCAGCAGACAGTGCTCCACCCCTGCTCCCATCCCACCCTCCGTTGTGGTAAAGAACCACTACGCAGCACTACAGACGGGAGATGAGATGGAAGAGGAGAAGCCATGCACCCCCGAGGCTGGGAGGATCACAACCATCACACCCAGGAGAAAAGGTTGGGTTGTGGTGGTTGGTGACTCTCTTCTGAGGGGGACGGAGGCACCCATCTGTCGCCCAGATAAGGCCTCGGGAGGTATGCTGCCTGCCAGGCGCCCGTATCCGAGACGTTACGGAGGGATTGTCGAGAATCATCCGTCCCTCTGACTACTACCCCATGCTACTCATCCATGTGGGAACCAATGATACTGCGAGAGGTGACCCTCTGCAGATCAAAGGTGACTACAGGGCTCTGGGAGCACGGGTGAAGGAGTTCAGTGCACAGGTGGTGTTCTCCTCGATCCTTCCGGTCAAGGGTAGGGGCCCGAGCAGAGACAGATGCATCCTGGAGGTGAAGCCTGGCTGCGGAGATGGTGTTACCGGGAGGGCTTTGGCTTCCTCGACCATGGGGTGCTGTTTCAGGAAGAAGGACTGCTAGGCAGAGATGGACTCCACCTATCCAGGAAGGGAAAGAGCATATTTGGAAGCAGACTGGCTAACCTGGTAAGGAGGGCTTTAAACTAGGTTCGAAGGGGGAAGGTGACCAAGGCCCACAGGTAAGTGAAACTGAGGGAAACCTGGGGGAAGGGATGGAACTTGGGGGATGCTGGGGCTGTAACAGCAGGAATAAAAGAGAGGGTAGTTGGAACTGGGGGGTGGGATCAAATAATTGTTTTTTATTTCCTGATGAAGTCATAATACCTCAGGCGAGTGGGGAAGGAGGACACCGGGAGAAATTGCAAGGAGGAAGATGTGACAGGAGGGAGAATCGACAGGGCAAAGTAGGGCAATGGGCCCGGTATCTTAGGTGCCTGTACACAAATGTGAGGAGCCTGGGAAACAAGCAGGAAGAATTGGTAGTACTGGCACAGACAAGGAACTATGATATAATTGGAATAACTGAAACGTGGTGGGATAACTTGCATGACTGGAGCACTGCCATGGATGGATATAAATTGTTCAGGAAGGACAGGCAGGGAAGAAGGGGGGGAGGAGTAGCGCTATATGTAAAAGAGCTGTATGACTGCTCGGAGCTCCACTGTGAAAGTGGAAACAAGATGGTTGAAAGTTTTGTGGGTTAAGTTTACGGGAGAATGCAACAAGGGGGATGTTGTGGTGGGTGTCTGCTACAGACCGCCAGACCAGAAGGAGGAGGTGGATGAGGCGTTCTATGGACAACTAACAGAAGTTTCCAGATCGTCGCAGGCCCCGGTTCTTATGGGGGACTTCAATTATCCTGATGTCTGCTGGGAAGATAATACAGCAGTGCACAAGCAATCCAGGAAGTTTTTGGAGAATATTGAGGACAACTTCCTAGTACAAATGCTGGAGGAACCAACTAGGGGCCTTGCACCTCTAGACCTATTGCACACAAACAGAGAAGAATTGATCGGGGAAGTAGAAGTAAATGGCAACCTGGGCAGCAGCGACCATGAGATGGTAGAGTTCAGGATCCTGATCAATGGAAGGAAGGAAAGAAGCAGAACACACACCCTGGACTTCAGAAAAGCAGATTTTGGCTCCCTTAGGGAGCTGATGGGCAGGGTCCCATGGGAGGCTGATCTGAAGGGGAAAGGTGTCCAAGACAACTGGCTGTATTTTAAAGAAACCCTGTTAAAGGCACAGGAAGATAACATTCCGATGTGCAGAAAGAACAGCAAATGTGGACGGCGACCAGCGTGGCTTAGCAGGAAACTCTGCAGGGAGCTGAAACATAAAAGGGAAGCTTACAAGAAGTGGAAGCTTGGACAGATGACAAGGGAGGCATATAAAGATATTGCTCGGGACTGCAGGGATAAAATCAGAAAGGCCAAAGGACAATTGGAGTTGCAGCTAGCAAGAGATGTGAAGGATAACAGAAAGGGGTTCTATAAGTATATCAGCAACAAGAAAAGGATCAGAGGTGGTGTAGGTCCCTTACTGAATGGGGCAGGCATCCTCGTGGAGGATGATGCGGAAAAGGCTGAAGTACTCAATGCTTTTTTTACTTCAGTCTTCACAGGGTGGGCCAGCTCCCAGGCTACTACACGGGGTAACGCGGAATGGAGAGAAGAGTGGCCCTCGGTGATGGAAAGTCAGGTTAGGGAACACTTAATGAAATTGGATGTGCACAAGTCCATGGGGCCGGATGAACTGCATCCGAAGGTGCTGAGGGAGTTGGGGGAAGTGATTGCAGAGCCGCTGGCCATTATCTTTGAGAACTCGTGGCGAACGGGGGTGGTCCCGGAGGATTGGAAAAAGGCAAATATAGTACCTATCTTTAAGAAAGGGAAAAAGGAGGATCCAGGGAACTACAGACCGGTCAGCCTCACCTCAATCCCTGGGAAAATCGTGGAGCAGGTCCTCAAGGAATCCATCCTGAAACACTTGGAGGAAAATAGAGTGATCAGGAACAGTCAACATAGATTCACCAAGGGCAAATCGTGCCTGACCAACCTGATTTCCTTCTATGATGAGATGACTGGATTTGTGGATGCGGGAAGAGCTGTTGACATGATATACCTTGACTTTAGCAAGGCTTTTGATACGGTTTCCCACAGCATTCTTGTCGGAAAGTTAAGGAAGTATGGGTTGAACGAGTGGACCATAAGGTGGATCGAAAACTGGTTAGATCAACGGGCTCAGCAGGTAGGAATCAATGGCTCGATGTCTGGTTGGCAACCGGTAACGAGTGGAGTGCCCCAGGGGTCGGTCCTGGGGCCGGTTCTATTCAACATCTTCATTAATGATCTTGATGATGGAATAGACTGCGTGCTTAGTAAGTTTGCGGATGACACCAAGTTGGGGGGAATGGTAGATACTCTGGAGGGCAGGGACAGGATCCAGGGAGACTTGCACAAATTGGAACACTGGGCCGAAAGAAACCTCATGAGGTTCAACAAAGACAAGTGCAAAGTCCTGCACTTAGGACGGAAAAATCCCATGCACTGCTACAGGCTGGGGACCGATCAGCTAAGTAGCAGCGCTGTAGAAAAGGACCTGAGAGTTATGGTGGATGGGAAGATGAATATGAGCCAACAGTGTGCCCTTGTTGCCAAAAAGGCCAATGGCATATTAGGCTGCATCAGTAGGAGTATTGCCAGCAGATTGAGGGATGTGATAATTCCCCTCTGTTCGACACTGGTCAGGCCGCATCTGGAATACGGTGTCCAGTTTTGGGCTCCCCACTACAGAAAGGATGTGGCCAAATTAGAAAGAGTCCAGCGGAGGGCAACAAAAATTATTAGGGGGCTGGGGCACATGACCTATGAGGAGAGACTGAAGGAACTAGGCTTATTTAGTCTACAGAAGAGAAGACTGAGGGGAGATTTGATAGCAACCTTCAACTACTTGAAGGGTTGCTCCAAAGAGGAGGGAGCTAGGCTGTTCTCGAGGGTAACAGAGGACAGAACAAGGAGCAATGGTTTCTAATTACAGCTGGGGAGGTCAAGGTTGGATATTAGGAAAAACTTTCTCACTAGGAGGGTGGTGAAGCATTGGAATGGGCTATCTAGGTAGGTGGTAGAATCTTCATCTTTGGAGATTTTTAAGGTTCGGTTAGACAAAGCCCTGGCTGGGATAATTTAGGGGGAGTGGTCCTGCTTTTTAGCAGGGGGTTGGACTAGATGACCTCGTGAGGTCCCTTCCAACCCTATTATTCTATGATTCTATGATCAGTTGTGTTTGTTATAATGAAGAAAACATTAGTTTCTTGTAGTCTCAAGAACTGCCTGGGATGTGGTTGGGTCAAAGCTAAGTAGAGAAATTGTCTTACAGACTGCACCCCTTCCTCTTGGGACTGTGCAGACCCCCTCTCTTCCCAATCAGAATCACATAACCTCGCTTAACGTATTTTCAGCTTCTTTTAATTTGCTTCAGCACTGGAATAGAGGAAAGTTAGCACCATGTGACCAGATTGTTCGCCACGAAACATCAGCAAGTGCTCTGCTGACCACAGTTTGGGGACCACTGATATACAGATTGGGGGGCTGTTTTTTCTGTCTTAAGCTGTTTTCAGCTCAGGTGTAAATGAGAGTTGCATCTCTTTAAGACTGGCCTGAATTTTGTCTATTGACTTTAGAACATTACACTAGTAAACACAATAGTACTGTTGTGCTCCAGAAGGGAAGATTGCAGAGATGCAAGGATAATAGAAACCTGTGAAGAATTTTGACCAAATGTGGGGATTTCCCCTAAATCTGCAAAAGAGCATGTATTTTTATTTTTGTTCTACTTGGGCTTATATGTTGCATTTCTGAAGGTACAGTACCTCATCCTAAGATCAACCGGATTAACAAAGAGAAGGAACAAAATGAATTTAAACTTTGGTGGCAGCCAGACCTGATGAGGGAGTACCTCAGGAAGGTTGAACAGAATTAATTCAATTGTGCAATAATTACTTTGCACCTGTGACAACAGTACAACAGCATGGGAGACTCTGACCAAAGAGATGTCTCTACAGAATCCATGCCAGGTTTTATTCTGAGCCCAGCTGCATGTTGGAACAGGACTTTGGAAGATTTAGTCAGTACTTGTGTGAATACTCATGCAGTGCGGGAGTGATCAGTAAGCCTCTAGTTTATGTACCCCAATCCCACTGATGAATCTCAGTGCTTTGATTTAAGACACTCTCCAACAAACTGTAACATAAGACAGTCTGAAAACAATCAAAGGTGAAGAGGACATATGAGTTATGTTTATTGAATCACATTACATAGGAATGCTGAAACAGTGCAAGGTCTTTCCTGGAGAGAATTCAGAGGAGGAGGAGGAGAAAATAAATGCAGCTGTTCTACAAACAGGGCAGCAGAAGCATCTCGTATGGCTCCCAAAGGCCAGGACCAGACCCTAAGGTCAAGTCATAACACATCCTTAAGTCTTGGGGACTGAGATCAATGACCCACCACAGATACAGGGAGACTGGTGGAGAGTAACCCAAGAGAACTGCCTAGGGGGACTCCAAGACAGACTAATAGCACCGGCAGAAAATCTGAAGGAGCAGGTACAGGGGCTCCCATCTCCCAGGCTGTGCATTTTGAATGATTGTTTCTTTGGGCCCTGGTTTGGAACTCAGTGGAGTAGGGAGGGCTGAGTTCCTCTACCCCCTAACCCCAGATTCATGCCACGAGGTGCCACAGCCGCTGAATCCAGCCACTAGGCAAAGTGGCCACTGATTCTCACCGCTGGGTGACACAGTCTAGCGCACCATGGGGGGTACTGCTGGCCTTGAATTCAAGCCTCCCACCCCCATGGCATGTATGGAGAATGTGGGCATCACTTGAGTCTTGTTAAAAATACTACCACGATAGCGAGGGAGCAACTCTAAAACGAGTCATAAATACGTAAAACTGCTGAAATGGATGCTGGTGATCCAGTAATAGCCAGAGTATATATGGCCCAGCCGCAAGAAGCCACCTAACAGCAACACAACCAGCAACAGCTAATTTGGGAGCTGGCCCAGCAACAGGCACAATAAGAATGCTGATACTGCAGGTGGTGGCACTACCACAGCCCTTTAGGGCATCCAATGCTATGGTGCCCACATCTGCAAGAGATGCCTTTCCCACCACCGTGCCTTTTGGCTCACGAAAATGGGCCCCAGCGATGACCCCAAGGCCTTTCTAGTCACCTTTGAACAGATGGCTATCATAGCACACTGGCCACCAGAACACTGGGCAACCCTGACAGCCCCATACCTGCCCAGCCTGTGCAAGCTGTATATCAAAGCTTGGACCCTATTGAGGTAGTGGACTAGGCCAAAGTAAAAAGAGGTATTCTTGACTGCATAGGCATCAGTCCTATTTTATCAGAGGTTTTGCCAGGAGAGGTACCCACCAGAAGCTTGGCTCAATGTATGTGGGAGCAGGGTCAGAGTGGGTTAGACCTGGAAAAACAGACCAGAGTGCAAGTGGTGGAAGTGATCATATTAGAACAATTCACCTAGACTCTCTGCCAGATGGAAGGGGCAGGTGAGGTGCCACCGGCCATCAATCCTGTCAGAGACTGTGATTGTCATGGAGAACTACATGTCTGCCAAAGATCTGGCCTCACTCATGAAGTCAGATACCCCTGGAAGCAAGCATTCAACCCCTAGCAGAGGGTGAGTGAGGAGGGAAGACCAAGGACTGCTAAATTGACCATTCCAGCAAGAAGTGCCCAGAGCTGAAGAGTGAAATTTGACTGCCAAAGTGCAATGGAAGGAGGACTGGGGTCCCTGAAGAAGGGGATATGTCCCACTCAGAGAGCTCACACCTCAAGAAGTGAGCTAGCAAACTGTGACTTGAAGGCCCCTGCAGAGATAAAATCAGAAAGGCCAAAGGGCAATTGGAGTTGCAGCTAGCAAGGGATGTTAAGGATAACCGAAAGGGGTTCTACAAGTATGTCAGTAACAAGAAGAGGATCAGGGATGGTGTAGGTCCCTTACTGAATGGGGCAGGTATCCTCGTGGTGGATGATGCGGAAAAGGCTGAAGTCCTCAATGCTTTTTTTACTTCAGTCTTTACAGGGAGAGCCAGCTCCCAGGCTACTACACTGGGTAATGCAGAATGGAAAGAAGGAGAACAGCCCTCGGTGATGGAAGGTCAAGTTAGGGAACTACTTAAAGAAGTTGGATGTGCACAAATCTTTGGGGCTGGATGAACTGCATCTGTGGGTGCTGAGGGAGTTGGCCGAAGTGATTGCAGAGCCGCTGGCCATTATCTTTGAAAACTTGTGGCAAAGGGTGGAGGTCCTGGCGGATTGGAAAAAGGCAAATATAGTATTCATCTTCAAGAAAGGGAAAAAGGAGGATCTGGGGAACTACAGATCTGTCAGCCTCACCACAGTCCCTGGAAAAATCATGAAGCAGGTCCCCAAAGAATCCATCCTGAAACACTTGGAGGAAAATAGAGTGATCAGGAACAGTCATCATGGATTCACCAAGGGCAAATCGTGCCTGGCCAACCTGATTGCCATCTGTGATGAGATGACTGGATTTGTGGATGCGGGAAGAGCCGTTGACATCATATATCTTGACTTTAGCAAGGCTTTTGATACGGTTTCCCACAGCATTCTCGTCAGCAAGTTAAGGAAGTATGGGTTGGACGAGTGGTTCGTAAGGTGGATAGAAAACTGGCTAGATCAACAGGCTCAGCAGGTAGGAATCAATGGCTCAATGTCCAGGTGGCAACCAGTAATGAGTGGCGTGCCCCAGGGGTCGGTTCTGAGACCGGTTCTGTTTAACATTTTCATTAATGATCTCGATGATGGGCTAGATTGCATGCTTAGTAAGTTCGCGGATGACACCAAGCTGGGGGGAATGGTAGACACGCTGGAGGGCAGGGACAGGATCCAGGGAGACTTAGACAAAATGGAACACTGGGCCAAAAGAAACCTCATGAGATTCAACAAGGACAAGTGCAAAGTCCTGCACTTAGGATGGAAAAATCCCATGCACTGCTATAGGCTGGGGACCGATCGGCTAAGTAGCTGCACTGTAGAAAAGGACCTCGGGGTTATGGTGGATGGGAAACTGGATATGAGTCAACAGTGTGCCCTTGTTGTGAAAAAGGCCAATGGCATATTGGGCTGCATCAGTAGGAGTGTTGTCAGCAGATCAAGAGATGTGATAATTCTCCTCTAGTCCGCACTGGTGAGGCCGCATCTGGAATACTGTGTCCAGTTTTGGGCTCCCCACTACAGAAAGGATGTGGACAAATTAGAAAGAATCCAGTGGAGGGCCACGACAATGATTAGGGGACTGGGGCACATGACTTACGAGGAGACACTGAAGGAACTAGGCTTATTTAGTCTACAGAAGAGAAGACTGAGGGGGATTTGATAGCAACCTTGAACTACTTGAAGGGGTGCTCCAAAGAGGAGGGAGCTAGGCTCAGTGGTAACAGAGGACAGAACAAGGAGCAATGGTTTCAAATTACAGCTGAGGAGGTCGAAGTTGGATATTAGGAAAAACTTTCTCACTAGGAGGGTGGTGAAGCATTGGAATGGGCTATCTAGGGAAGTGGTGGAATCTCCGTCTTTGGAGATATTTACGGTCTGGTTAGACGAAACCCTGGCTGGGGTGATTTAGTAGGAGTGCTCCTGCTTTTAGCAGGGTGTTGGACTAGATGACCTCATAAGGTCCCTTCTAGCCCTATGATTCTATGATATGTGGGCAAGAGGGACACTTCAGGCAAGACTGCCCCTTCATGGACTGTAGTTCTGGATAGGCATCAGCAGTGGACCCCCGACTGGAAAAGAGGCCCAGCCATGCTGCTGTTGTGAGTATGAGTTAATGTCACTCAACTGATGGGCCTAATGGATTGCAGACATAGCCAGACCATTGTCCATACAAGTGTGGGAGAACCCCTGGCATGGTGGGTGCTTTTCTACTTCCAACCTATCCCCAGTGACCAAAGAATGACTGGAACTGGAGGGCCACATGTGTTTAGCAACCTCTGTGGCCTACCCTCTAATATTGGGCTAAGTCTGGGCTAATATTGGGCTAAGTCTGGAAGCGGTTTGGGGAACTCCTGAAGTAGCAGAGCAGAAACCACCCCACAGAAACTAACCCTGAGTGGGGACAGCAGATCCAGGTGCATACCCCTCAGTTCAGGTAAGAACACTGACTCAATATCCCTTTATACCAGAGGTGTGAGAGAACATAAATCACAACTAGTTATCAGAAAGTGGGGACTTCATGTGGGAACAATGGGAGGACCAATGCCTGAGCCATGCTTGGGAGAGCAAGAGGGAGACACCTAACAGATCAAGCAAGGTCCCCACTTTGACCTCTAGATCAAGTGGTGGTTCCAGCAAGTGACAAAAGATGCCCAAGCTCAGGAGACATTGCAACAACAGCTGGTACCCAAAAAGTTCGGGCAGAGACTGCTACATGCAGCCCTATAGAGAGCCAAGCATTTGGGGAGGGATAAGACACTATGAGGATGTCCTCAGATTCTTCTGGCTGGACATCCATGAAGAGGTGCATGGTTTCTGTGCCTTTGTGATCCCAATCCGAAAGGCTTGGGTGCCCCTTGAACAGATAGGGAGGGATCTGGTGGGACCTCCCAAAGAAGAGCATATCTGGGCCCTGATATTCACTAGTGATAGTGGACTGTCACATGCATGGGTTGCTCATGAACTGCTGGTTTGGGAAGCTTAGCTCCCACCCTACCCCTTCTATCCCCCTCTTCCATCATAGCCCCGATCCGGGCACCCCAAGCACTAGCCAGATGGGCCCAGTGGTGGAGCACTCCACCCCCATTGCCAAAGCATCAGCCCAACCTGCCTCAATGGCACAGGCTGACCCACTCTAGCAGCCCCAGGCTGGCCAGTCCACCCCAGTCCCTGAAATGCCACTGGCCTGAGTGCCCCCCAGCCTCAGGAGCACCATCATCCCTGGAGAGGTGATGGCCTGACCGTCAGAGGCGGCTTTTGGGGTAGGCAAAGCAGGAGCCAGCCAACCAGTAAGGGGCCCTTTTGCCTACCCCTAAAGCCACATCTGCCTCAGGATCCAGCGTGGGGGAGCTGGGGCTAGGGCTGCTAGTGAGACAGTTTTGGGGCCACAGGGGGGGCCAACTGTGGGGTTCAGGGCCCTTGGCAGTGTGCTGGGGCTGATGGGGGGGGGGGGGCCAGAGGGAGCTGGGGCTGTGGGGAGGGGGGGGGGGGGGGGGGTGGGGAGTTGGGGCCATGGGTGGGTTTCAGAGCACCTGGCAGGGAGCCTGTAGAGGGCCCTGCAATGGGCCTTTGCCTAGGGCCCCAGATACCTAAGGCCATCTCTGCTGAGTGCTTCATCCCCGACAGCTTACACTGCACCTCAGCACCGGCCTACCCCACTGCCACTGCTAGAGTGCTTGCCTCAGTGCCAGCTTACTAGGGCCTTGGGCTGGCTAGCCTGCCCACCCCAGCACCAGGCGGCCCAAACATTAGGCAGCCACAGCCCTGGAGAGCTGGACTGACACCCCTACACCAGTGCTGGGATGCCCCCTCTCTCTAGCTGGGCCACCCTCTGCACCCTTGACTCTGCCCATTTTCAGGGAGAGGCAACTGGTTGAGTGCCACCACCGGGGCCATGCCAGCAGGACACAGCAGGAGGGGGCAGAGTGTGAGCAGGGCCATGCCTGACCTTACATACTATGCTAGGCACTCGTGGCCACATGGTACTCTCAAGCCATCCCACGTCATATATTTGAGGAAACTGGCAGCAGGAGTGCTGAGTCCACCATCAGCTGGGCTCTCCCCTTCCCCTGGCTGCCAGGACTCAGGGCTGGTAGCTCCTCTGCCCAAATCTCACCCCCAACCCTGACCCCTATGCACTCAATAGACAGGAGTGCACAAAGCATTGGAGCATGGCTGAGAGGGGCAGACCAGGCTTGGAGGTGGGGTGGGGTTACCCCCCACTGGCAGCCCTGCACCCCCAGAGCACATGCCAACCCGGGCATCGCCGTGCAGTGTGCAGCCTGCGCTGCTTCCCCAGCTGGTGTAAGGGGGAGTTTGGGAAGTGTGTCACTGGGTAAAGGGGCGGAGGGCGGGCCCCGGCTGGCTGGGGGAGGAGCCGCCGGCGCGAGGGGCGGAGAGGGGCGCGCACAGCCAGGCCCAGAGCCCTGGGAGCGGGAGGGAGAAAAGGGAAGAGTTGGGTCACGTGGCCAGTGCCGCACTCTGCGCCTCCCTCCGCCTCGATCGCTTTTGTTGTGATTTGCGAAGGAGCTGCGGGGAGTGGAGCAGCAGCCGCCGCCGCAAGGGAGCCAGCGCTGCCGGAAACCTCCCCAGCTGCTGCTTTGCGGACGGGCCGTCCAGCCGTAGAGACCAACTAGGAGCCGCGGGCCGGCGGGGAGCCGGCGTCTCTAGCCCGAGCTGTTAGTCCTGCCGGGCGTTTCCCGGTCCGCAGGGCGGTCTCCTCGGGGGACGCTATGGAGGTCAACGCAGGTAGGAGCTGGCTCTTGCCACGCTGCCACTCGGGGAACCCCGGTGCAGGGCAAGGGCGCCCCACATTAGCGCGGGGTGGCTGGGTGTGCACGGAGGTGGCGGGGCGCGCTGCCCCCTTTGGGTTCCCAGTCCCCCGCCCCAGCTGCTCGTGCCCTATCTGCCTGGCGGCTGCTGGGAAACCTGGCTTGGGGCGCGGGCGGCTCCTCCCCCCCCCGTGTTCCCTGCGGCTGCAGCGGTGGGTGCCTGCCCTGCCTCACATGGACCCGCTGGCTCAGCCATGTGCGCCCTCTGTTTACGGTCCGTGCTGCGTGTCCGCTCATTGGCCGTGCGGGGCGGTGACGTAACGATTGCATAATAGGGCCGGGGCGCGGCAGCTGGGTGGTTGCCGGCGGCGACACGTGAGCCCCGCAGGAGGCCGCTCTTTCGGTGACCTACATTCGTCGGGGGATGGCGGGACGCGGCAGGGGCGTGCGGGGACACGTGGGGCAGAGGAGGCCTGGTCACTGCGGAGCTTCTAACCGCGCCCGCCGGAGGGGCGGGGCTTGTACTCTTCTGACCGCGCCCACCCATAGGTGTTCCAAGGTTCTAATCGCTCCTGCTGCTACCAGGCGTTGCTCTGCAGGCGGATGTGGTGGGTGGGCCCAGGAAGAACCGGCATTCTGAAGGGGCGTGGTTAGAATGCCTGCAGAGCTGCTCTTTTATAGGATAGAGGCTGCGGTGCAGGTGAGGGTGGCTGGGCCCAGGAAGAGAGGATGGGGCAGGGAAGAGGAGAGAAGAGAAGGGGTGCTGCCCTTCCCTTCCCCCCAGTGCTTGTCCATTGCTGTGACAAGGAGAAGTGCTAGGTATTAGCCTTAGGATCCTTGGAGTAGGGTGACCAGAGAGGAAGTGTGAAAAATGAGTATGAGGTGAATAGGCAACCGTGTAAGACAAGGCCCTGAATGTGGGGTTGCCCATATAAAATCAAGACATCTGGTTATCTTGCTGTGGAGTAGAGCTCATCCAGGGCTGACAGTTGCTACTGGCTCCTGGCAGCGCAGCCTGTCGTATTCTGTCATGTTTGTGCGTCCGCCCCTCTGATTGGAATGAAGACACGTTTAAAATTCCTCTCACGTGGACAGGTTCTTGCAAGAGCAGGACTATAGAAGGTGGGGAGGGGAGGCAGAGGGAAGCAGACCTGCCTTTGCTGATGACTGTGCTCACGTAATGAGCTCAGCAAGTCAGATGGTTGGGCATGTCCAGGGTTCAGCATGTTACATAACAGGATGCTGGGTTGTGCCTGAGCGTAGGGGAATTAGATTGACTGTCTGGGCTTTATCAAAGGGTTGGGACAGGTGGAGGATTTCTAGCTTTACAAAAATAGCAGGAAAGTAATTTCTCCCTTATAATATTAGTTGAGTGAAAAAACTGTGTTTTATTATTCTGTAGATAATAGTAGTTGATTATGTAACAGTTCATGTGGCTGTAGTGGAAAAGGTTTGGTACTGCTTTATGAAACAGAATTATATTGACTTTAGAGGGACTCATTTGCTGCGCCGGCAACTAAATGGCCCCTGTTGTGTTTGCATATCTAGAAATTATTTCACTGAGAGCTGATAATTTACCGATTTTGCTATTTTCAGGACTGTTCCTTTCCCTGGAATGGGCTTTTTATTGCACCTAAATGGGATAATCTTCAACAGCAGAAAATTCTTTATGAGGGAAAGAGAAGCTTTTCTTTTCCTGCCTAAAGTCCTCTCTGTGACCATTGTTTAACAGTGAAAATAGTTGACATGAGCTGGAGTACAAAGATGAAAGGAAGATAATCTAAACTTTAGCAACAATAAGACTGAAATGGAGACAGGTACTAAAATAGTATTTGGGTAGGCTGAACTCAATTAAATCTTTGCCAAAAGATAAAAATCTCTGCTGAAGTTTTAATAACAGGATCATTAATGAAGTTATATAATTTCTTGCTCAAAATACATGTTCCCATGTGTGCTTGTGGAGTATATCATTTGGAATTCTAAATTCCTTTCAGAATCCTTACTAGATATGTCTAAAATGAGCATCCAAAACTAGTTTCACATCAGAGCAGTTCAGATTAGAATAAAATTGCTTTGTCTTTTAAGTTAGCATGTTTTGTTTTAAGAGTCAAGAAGTTTGTCTGCTCCTCTGACTGGTCCATACAATATTGGGACCTGCTGTTTTCAGGAAATGTGTTCTCCCCACACCCCCCACAATGTGAGTTTTTCTGAAATGCAGATATAACCTAATAATTGTATTCAAATAGAAAAGAATATTAAAATCTGATCAAAGGCTTTCTAGGGAGCCACAGAGTCTTCCAAGACATTCTCAATTTTTATGTAATTCTCAGTAACACGACTGGTAACCAAGAAATCCCTAGTAAACAGAATTAGTAACTACATGAGTGTTAGATTCTCAAGGGAGGGCTTAGGCACCTAGCTGTCCAAATCAATCCATCATTTAGGCAGCTTTAGGCAGTCATGGAACTAACACTCAGCTGTCACCTAAACTTGTAGGCGTCTAAAGTTTCTGGGTATTTAAGTCTCCACTGTAAAGTCCGCAAGCCGCGTAGGTTTCTGTGAGTGGGCATGCGCAAATCTGTCCAAAATTTGACACTGCTGAGCACCTCAGCACCTGACTCAGGCCTAAGCTCCAGCAGCATTCACAAATGAGACGTTCCCTTGTCTTCCTCACCTGCAGAGTCCAGTGTAGGAGCTGTGTTCTGAGCATGCCTGCCCCACACAGAAGACCAAAGAGGAGGTCCCACTACCTCTCTCCTTTTATTTATCTGGTTCAAATCCGCACTCTGCCTGCTTTGGAGTAGGGACTTGAACCTATATGTCTCCCTCCCCAGGGGAGTGCCTGAACAACTGGGCTTCTGAGTATCCTAGGGCTGTTGTCTTCCAGTCTTTCCTGGTGAAGGGGTTCCACATTGTGTAAAGAATTAAATAATCATGGGCCAAAGGGACCATAAGGATGACTGGCTTAGTGGTTAGTGCAGTCACCCTGCTTTCAGTCCCTCTCCAAATCACCGTTCCTTGTTCAGTGTGCTACTGTCTGTGAATCCCTTTTTAAATGCTTGACTCTCACCATGCATTGTACAGGAAGCCTGAGCTAACTCAGGGCTGTGAATTTCCTTAGGCAGGAGGTACCTGAAAGTTTAAGCATTATAATACTTACTGTTGCAAGGCCAAACCTTGTAAATCTAGCCCTGAGTCTTGGTTTTGAAAACTCATTAGGTGGAGGAAAAATTAAAATGAACTTACTGTACAGTACCCCTCAGGGAGGTGCAGTCTTTCCCCCTAATTCAGGAGAGAAAGATGCAACTCAATGCCGTCTATCCCAGTGGTTCCCAACCTTTTTGGCTCCAGGGCCACATATACAATTTTTACAACTTTGAAGGGCCACCAGTCTCTGCCAGCAAACGCTCTCTCTATCACTGCAGCCATAGAGAAGGAGTTCAGCAAAGAGGATCTCCAACTGGCTGCAGCAGGAAAACCATGTGCTCTACCTTTGTCTCTAGGAAGTGGCTCCCTTCTGCAGCCAGGGGGCTGGGGAGATCTGTGCTCCCCTCCCTCTGGCTCCAGCAGGGACCCCAGCACCTATGGACCCAGGCAGAGCATTTTGCTATGCTCCTTGCTAGAGCCAAGTGGAGGAGAGCACTGATTTCTCATCCCTTTGGTTGCACCAAGGAGCCTGTACTGGCATTGTGCTCTGCCTGGGTACTTGGGCAGCAGCTCCCTTGTGCAGCCAGTAAGAGAGGAGCCCTGGATTGTGAACTACTGCTTTATGGGAGGATGAGTTTCTCTCCTTCACTTGAAGAGATTTGGACATTCCTATATGGTATGGGGTGCAATTGCTTAGTCTTGTGATTAAGGAGGGAAGTCTCTGATTTCATTTCCTTCTGTGTGAGCCCAAACAGAGCAGTTCCAAAAGGGTAGCTGTGTTTGTCTATTGCAGAAAAATAAAGAGTCCTGTGGCACTTCTAAAGACTAACAGATTCATGCTTTCCTTGCAGACTCAGTACTGCAACTGAAAGTCAGGTATGGCACTAAGCAGGACACCAAGGGAAACATGGGGCTGTCCTGGGAATTGTAGGACACTTGGGCCATATCTACAGTAAGGGTGCTACAGTGGAGTAGTTACGGTGCCTTTTCTTTCATCACTAGAGGAGCTTAACCTCCTCAAGTGATTAGTAGCGATGTTGAGGGAAGCATTTTTCTATTGACCTAGTTGCATCCATGCTAGGAGATTGGGTTGGCATAGCTGCAGCATGCCGTTGTAGGGATTTTTCAAACCCCTGACCAATGTAGCTTTGTTAAACTAAGTTTTAAGGGTAGAGTGGGTCTTTGTGTCCCCATTGCTGGTTTATATGGGATTCATGTAATATTTTAGCAGGGTGCCTTTTTTGGTGAAATCTAGTGCACAGCTTTGATTATGGTAACATAGCTTGTGTCCAATGCCACCTTTCTTTGACACACTATATTGAAAATGTAGCCCTAGATGATCTGATCATTGCAGTGTGTATGGTTTATAAGAATAATCTGCAGAAGTGATGTAAAGGAATATACCAGCATCGCATTTCAGGACTTGAAAAGTAGTCCCCTGTGAGGTGTCCATTTATCAAGTATGCTATAATTAACATAAGGCACTGTGACCCAGGACCCACTGTATTGACTTTTGAGCAAGTGTTCCTTGTCATTTGTAGGTTTGAAACTGTACCAATTTAAGGCATATTTATCTTATTCTAGTAGGCAATGAGTCGTATGTAAAGGGATCTCCCACAGAACAAAAGGAACAGAGTAGAGAGTAATACAGTTTTTAAATATCTTGGCTTTTGCCAATGAGCTTTTACACTTACTGATTTTGGTGCAAAATGTTGTGTAATGGCTTTTAAAATACCAGGTCTCAGAGATGACAGCTCACTTGGTTCCCAAAGTAAAGAATTGTATGTTTCTCTTGCAAGATCATACCTCTGCCACATAAGATGGGGAAGAGACCCTATGAAAAAACAAATCAGTTTCCATGTCTAAAAGAGGGTGTGAAGTAATTTTCTCCAAAAGTATTCCAAGAATTTAAGAGTAAACAGTTTCTCTGTTCTGCAAATGAGAATGCAGTGTCTTGCAAATAGGAGCTGTGGCAACTGAGGTGTAACTATATTTAAATATTGACAAGTTCCAAAGGGGCAGCCGTGGTAGTCTAGTTTAGCAAAACAAACAAGGAGCCCTTTGGCACCTTTAAAGATGAACAAATGTATTTACCACATGAGCTTTCGTGGGCTAAGCCCCACTCCATCAGATGCCAGAGTGGAGAAAACTTACAACTTACAGTGGTACTTGATGAAATGGGACTTCACCCACGGAATCTCATGCGAAAAATAAATTGGTTCATCTTTAAAATTGTCACAGGACTCCTTGTTTATATTTAAATGCACTACAAAGAGTTTTAACGTGACAAGTGGTACTTAATAGAAAAACAGGCCAAGATTGAACTCATCTTTCCTCCCCAGCCCCTCTCTTCATTACTGTGGATACCAACAACCTCTTCCCTATCTCAGTCCTGTATCCTGGGTGTCATCTTTTACTTTGTCCTTTCTCTTACTCTTATCTAGATTCTCTGCTTCTTCCTCCTTAACATCTCTTTTCTCCCTGTCCAGATCACCCCCCCACTCCACCCCCCCAATTTCCATTCAGAACACTGCTTTTGAGATCACTTTCTGATCGGGTTATATCCCCCATAGTTTTGACTCCTCATCTTCCACCATGTGGAAGCTTTTTATGCTTGCTGTTGGTCCCATCCCTTGCTCCCTCTTTTATCTAATCTTATAGACCACTTTAGGAGGTCAGGTCTGAGGGCAAGAGATATTGGGGTGGAGGTGAAGGTCAGTGGTTGAAATCTAATAGAAAGAAATTATCTTGCGGGAGGGGAATGAGGGAAGCACATGTGAGAACCTCTGGCATATGTGCCAGGTGTTGCTAGCTCAGGAAATGAATCATTTGCGAACGCCGTACATTCATTTGATATGTCATTAAATATTTTTCTTTTGCTTCCCCCAGGGGGTGTGATTGCTTACATCAGCTCTTCCAGCTCAGCATCTAGCCCAGCCTCTTGTCACAGTGAGAGCTCCGAGAGCAGTTTCCATTCATCCTCGTCGCCGGTACCATCTTCACCGAACAGTTCTGCCTCGGAGAGCAGTTGTAATAGTAGGAGCAGTGAGGGTTCTGGCAGCGCACCAAGGAGCAATGATCTAGACGATGCTGCTAAAACAAGCCGGTCAAGTGTTGGTGGGCTGACCAAGGGCCATGGTGAACTTGCAAGTATGTATATTTTGGGGTATCATCAGGCAGATATACATGCACTGTCTTGCTCCACTGTCTCAAACTGATGGCTGGCCTGAGGACATTCCCAGCCTTCTTACCTGGTCTGAGGACGTCCCCAGCCTTCATTCTGGAGACCACAATTTTCCCTCCTTGCTTAATTTCTAACTTCCTTCCTTCTAGACAGCAGTAGCTATGGTGGTCATCCTCTGGCCAAGATGTTGAGCAAACAGCCTCTTGCTAGGCAGAAGCCACAACTGCAACGTGAATCAGCCATCTTTCCAATCTTTTTTCAACCCTGCTCCCTGAGCTCAAGCGCATCACCTCTGCCATGTCCCTGAGTTTTACTGATCCAGGATATGAAATGCACTGATGCCTCTCCCAGACCTGGAATGCTTCCTCACAGTGCTAAGTGGTGCCAACTGGCCATATTGCCCTTTGGCCCACAAGTAAGTTTAAGTCAAGAACTCTCAAGAACTTTTTTTTTGGTTAAATAAAAAGCCCCAGCAGTTTTGAAATTCTTGAGTGCTAAAACAGAGTCTGATACTAGTCTCTCTTGTGCTCCTTTCACTGAAATCGGGCCAAATGTCATATTTAAAAGACAGTTTAGTCTACAGTTTCAAATGTAGGAATAAATTCTTTTGTATGTCAGTGTTCATCTGGAATAGTGATAGAGCTCAGTGAAATCATTTTATAATTTCCAAAGGGGTAGCTGTGTTAGTCTAGTTCAGCAAAGCAAACAAGGAGTCCTGCGGCACTTTTAAAGACTAATACATTTATTTACTGCATGAGTTTTTATGGGAGAAAATCCAACTTCATCAGACGCTTTGATTTTATATTTACATTTTACAATTGTGCATTAATTGTGGTAGCACCTAAGAGCCCCAGTCATGGCCCAGGACTTTACTGTGCTAGGCATTGTACAAGCACATGAGTTCCTTCCCCAGGAACTACTCCAGACATACACCAGTTAAAATGTGTTCAGAACTTGTGCACTAAGTTCCAGCCATAAGTGATTTTATTATTTTTTAAGCCAGTCGCAAGCAAATTGGACTTACATTATTAAAGGTGAAAGAATTTTCTAAGGCCATGTTTCTGTTAATGCGTCTGAATGGGGGGACTCTGTGTCACTGCAGGCATTCACAGGTATGGAGTCAGTTGTAGGACGGGGCCAAAGTTGTTGCAGACAAATAAGTGTTTTTACTAACAACGTGTGATTTTGAAGTTAACAGTGTCTTTTAATATTTCTGTTTTTAAGAAAAGATCTTTATTCTCAGTTGGGGAACTGCAACATTTATATGGGCTTCCTTGTCCTGATGGGAAGACAGATTGATCCCAAACTTTGGTGACCTAGTTTCCTAAATGATCCTTTTAAAAATTCATAAATGTAAGCAGACTTTTTTTCTACCATTGAGTGCAATGCTACTTTTATTAAAAATTCACTGTTAGCCCAGTGTATGTGTGTTATCCCCACTCTATCCAGCAAGTCTTCCTAAATTCATCCCTGCTGACTCGTGCCGGGTTGTCCTGTGTCTTTGGTTTTGTTTCCTCTCTTTCTTGTTCATTGAACTGATTTTCAGTATCTGATGGGCAATGCACATTTTAAGAGGCAGAAGTGTATTCTGTGGCTAGCTCTACATTGCAGAAGAAGGTAGAACGCGTACACTGCATGCCCAACTAGCACAGGTTTAAATAGCAGTGGAGACTGAGAGGCCCTGCTGAGACAAGTAGGAGTAGAGACTCGCCTGAACCTTAGTGTATGTACTCTCTGCGGCTTTCTACATACCCAAGTGGTGCCTCCCTATCTGCATAGCTAGTTTTGGCACCTAGGACTGTCAGAGCCTTTCCCCACTGCACGGAAATGCTCTGTCAGAGGGGAGGCAGTGGGGAAAGGCTCCAGCACCTCCACACCGCTGAAGCCTTTCCCAACTGTTTCCCAGTTCCAGAGCCTTTCACTGCCATGTGACACTGAATACCACAGTAGGTGTGGACACATCCTGCCTTTCACTGGGTGTGGTGCTAAACGTCCCCTACATGTCATCACCAGTATAGACGAGGCTTGTGAGGGAGAATGTTACCATTGGAGTCTCACGCCTGCTTTCTTTTGTTCTATTTCTAGAATTTAATGGCATGGTCCTCCTGTGTAAAGTCTGTGGGGATGTTGCTTCAGGATTTCACTACGGTGTTCATGCTTGTGAGGGCTGTAAGGTACAGTATAGTAGTCTTCTTTCTGCTGTGGGTGGTGACTGGCTTTCAAATCAGTAATAGTTGGAGTCATGGGGTAAGCAGGATGATACTGAAAAGTTAAATTTAGATTATACACAGGCTGCTTTAAAAAGACAAGCTGCTCGGGGGAATACACCATGTCTTCCCATGTGAACAACTAAATGGAATGTCTGCCTGTTCATTGGTCGATCAAAGGTCTGTTCTCAGCCATGGGAACATCATGAATGGTCCATTCCACGAAGAAGTTACTGGCATTATGAGAGAGTCAGTTTTTTGAATGGAGGAGGCGGCTAGAGGTTGTGCACGAGGGTGGCTAAAATACAGGGCTAGGAGTCAGGAGAGCTGGATTCTATTTCTATGTCCTGTGTGATCTTGGTTAAGTCACTTAGTCTCTCAGCCTTGTAGGTTTCTCCATCAGTAAGATGAGGATAATAAAGATCCTTGGATCTTAAGGGTTTTAACTTGTGGGGAAAGGTTTAGAATTTGCGATAATTAGAAACAACCAGTTTATTATATTAATTCTAATATGTTCTTCGTTACACATGCTTCACTCTGCTAGCAAAACTGTCTGAGGGAAAACCAGTCATGAGACATTGTAAGGTGCTGTTATTGGCACCTACTTCACCTGGCTGTGAAAGTGTACATGAGACCTTATGGGAGTGAAGTTAACTTGCAAATGGATGAAAGATTTGACATGCAGTAATGAGTTGTGATTTTTATCTTCAGGGTTTTTTCAGAAGAAGCATTCAGCAAAATATCCAATATAAGAAGTGCTTGAAGAATAACAACTGCTCTATAGTGAGAATGAATAGGAACAGATGCCAGCAGTGCCGCTTCAAAAAATGTTTGTCTGTTGGAATGTCAAGAGATGGTATGTTCCTGTCTTGAACAACGACATTGTAAAAGTGAATTGTGCTGCGCCCGCCACCCACCTCAATAGAGAATGTGTCAGAGGCTGTAAGAAGGCTGACACAGACAGTTGAATCCAGTTGTTCTCGGACACGAATGTTGTCTGTTACATGTGGACTGTCTAGTTTTCTCACTATATGACTATGCTGTGTTGGGTTGTTTTTTTTTTTTTTTTTTAATAAGCTAGGCAAGAAAGCCCTCCCTTCTCTGAACATCTGGAGTTGGGATTATTAATACAATAAAATGTGGTACAGCTGCTAGAGGGACAGACTTGGCGTATGCCTTAGTTTATTTTACTGAATTAAACAATATTTTAAACTCCTCTACAGGTATTAGACTCGTTTGATCTCAGTTACGTTGGTGTAAATCCAAAATAACAGCTGTCTTGATGTCAGTGAGGTTATTCTGGATTTATACTAGTGCAATTGGGATAAGAATCCGAACCATCCTGTCCAGTGTGTTGCATACATTTCCTAGATTGTATTTTTAAATGGAAGGAAATATTGCCCAACCCAGCTCTCAGTGAAGTCAAAGGAAAAATTGTAGCAGGAGCTGGATCAGGCTCATAGCACACACTCCTTTTGTGTCTCAGTGGAAGGCTATTGCAAGGAGTAGAGTTTCAGGAGTTAGTTTTTATGCAAGGAGAAAGTACAACTTTCATTCATGGCAACAGAAGCGGTACAACTAAATTACCAGACACATTACTGAAAGTCTACCTCTCGCAACGGTTTTTAATGAAATGCTGAAAATTTATGTTGTTTGGCTTCCAAAGAATAAATTTTGTTTAGCTAAGAACTTCTTTCCTCTCCCTTGTTTCACATTTTATTTCCCTCAGGTTTATATTAAACAAGAACATATTTAATAGTCATGGGGAGAAGGAGGAGGAATTAACCAAAACTGTATTTAAAAGAATTGTGCTATCATTCTGAGTATCATTGACTGCAACCTGTAAGGGACTGTCTGCACATAAGCTTGTACCTGATTGATTGACGTAGACCACTTTAATTAATGCCAAGTTCCTGGGCGAGCACACGTACATCAGTTTAAAACTGTTGGGTGAACTAGCCCTATAAATGTAAACTAATATGATTAAAAACCAACTTTAAATCAATTTATGAGGGTCCACACACGAAGTTGCACTGATTTATCTACATCGGTTTTAAAGCACGCATTCAGTTAAACAAGTGCAACTGTGTGTGTAGACCAGGCCTAATTTGGAATAACAAAGGAGAGAGACAGGCTTTGTGTATTTTTAGCTGTTTTTATTTTACATATTAGCAGTTGGTGCCTAACGATGATCACAGTTCCAATTTTATACCAGCTTTATGGTGGGTTAATTCCATGCCGTTAAGATCTGGGGATTAGGTGAAAAAAGTGACATCAGTTTTGTGTGTAGTGATTTTCATGACTGAAATTGATGTCAGTGTGTGTTACTAAAACTTTTTTTTTTTTTTAATTTTTTTATTTTGCTCTTCTGTAGCTGTTCGATTTGGTCGCATTCCCAAACGCGAAAAACAAAGGATGCTGATTGAAATGCAAAGTGCCATGAAGACCATGATGAACAGTCAGTTCAATGGTCACTTGCCAAATGAAGTGTTAACAGAACACCAGGAGCAAGCTCACCCACTCTCTCAAGAAGAGCTTACATCCAAACCCCAGCAAGAGTTGGAAAACATCAAGAGTCCATCTCCTCCTTCCTCTGACATTGCTAAGGAAGAAGTGATTGGTATGGTGACCAGAGCCCACAAAGACACCTTCATGTACAACCAGGAGCAATCAGAAAACCCAGCTGAGGCCAGACTGCCAAAGAGTGGGGAAAGAATTCCAAAGAACACTGAGCAATATAGTTTGAATAGCGGCCATTGTAGCAATGGGCTTAGTGACACCCATTATATCGAGCATGAGCAACATCTTTCTGGACAATACAAAGGGAGAAACGTAATGCATTATCCAAATGGGCACACTCTTTGTTCCACAAATGGCCACTGTATGAACTTTACCAATGGTTATACTCAAAGAATGTGTGATAGGATCCCGGAAGATGGGTTTTCTGCAAATGAGAACATGAATATTTACTCATGCAACACTAGAGGGAGAATGCATCTGGTATAGTAATATTTGTTGTTGCTGGTTCAGGGAGACTTCTTTGCCTTGGTTTTTAATCTATGAATATATGTGGGACCAAATGTAGCCTGCCTGAGTCAGTGAAGTTGCAGACAGATGAATTTGGTCTATAATGGAGAACCAAATAGCACTCAATAGAGTTTAGTGGCAGAGAACTATCAGATAGAATACAGTGTGTATGGGATTTGAAGTCAAACAATTGATGGGGTTCTTCAAACAATGCTTTTAGCTGCTAGGTAGTCTATTTTCAAATAAAACATATAAGATACAGTTGAAAGTCAGGTTACGGTAGGTTTCTTGGAAAAGTGATCTTATGACTCAGTAAGTTCTTTTCACCCTTTTCCTCTTGGGGATAAAACCTTTAATATAATTTACGAAGATAGACAAAGTAACTTGAAATGTACTTTTAAAAGCATTCAAACACAAATTCTGGGGTGTAACCTTGGCCTCCCTGAACTCAATTGAGTTCTCTCACTGATTTCAGTGGAGCCAGGATTTCATCCCTAAAGTCAATCTAGTTGATGTAAGTCTCTTTTTTTTTTTAAATCAATCCTTTTTAGCACTTGCTAATCTTGTCTGGCAGGTCATTTTTAAATTTTATTTTATTAGGATTGGTTTTGAGGCCTGGTGTTTTTATGGAAACTACTTTGAATTTGGAGGGCTCTGGGCTGTCTAAAAGAAATCTATTTTAACCCTACAACCATTTAAACTCTGAGTCAGTGATAGGATTTACAAAGATCGCTCCCTTCCTTTTGCTACCCCACTCATCTAGGAGTGTTCAGAAACCCCGCCCCCCTTCTTAATCCTAGCAGCAGCATACCAGAAATTATTTCCTTGTTTCAGCCTCTGTGATCACCTGAACTGATTTAAATCAAGCAACAAAGCTTTATATACTCCCCTGCTCCCCCAAATATTATTTCAAAATAAGCCCCTCTGCATTTACTTTGCAGTAGCTGTCTTTTCTCCATCCAGGCAACTCTGATTCCTTTAGTGCCTTTAAGTAGAGTCTGTCTTTGCCAGATGAAAGAGGCTGGGGAGAGAGAATGTAGAAAAAACTCCGGTTCTTGTTCTTTGATGCTCCATAATTATAAACCTCATCTTTTCTGAACTGCATTCAAGGACAAGTTGGCTAAGTTTTTTCACCTAAGTTTTGAGTATCCTTCAGGCTTTTCTCAGCTCCCTGAGAATCCCCTTATTTGTAAGCTGTTTAGGTCAGGGATTTCTTTATTGTATGTGGATGGTGCCTAGCCCATTGGGGTGCAGACCTCTGGTTGTGGCTCTAGACATTGCAACATTAGTGATAATTCTGTCTTGCTGGTCTGCCCAGGTTTGAGACAAGCTGCTTTGCTGCCCTTTTTTTTTTTTTTTTTTTTTTTTTAATGGCGACATTTTCCTTCTGGAATTTGTCCCTGCTGTTCCTGAGATGACTTACAGGATGATAGCCAGGGACTGAACATGCTTTCCTACCAGTATTCTATTCCCCTGCCCATTCCAGGTGTAAAAAAGCAGTTTAGATTCTTTGAGCCTGGTTTACAGTGGAGTGAGGGTAGAGTCGGGCAACTACAGAAGCCAGAGCAAATGAGATCAGAAATGGGGATTACAACTTTGATTCTCTGCATGGTAGCATCTTTCCCTCATTACACTGTTAGATCACCAAAAGTCGGCAAAATTATAAAATTTTAGTAGATAAACCACCCATTATTTAGACAGTTAACTAATGAACATTCCTTTCTCTGTTGTATCCTTAGTGTGACAATTTCCTAAACAATGAGTCTGCTTCTTTCAAATGTTTGTTAAAATGTGGAATGTAATTTTGTAATATAATGTAAGGTAAGATGAGTGTTTGTGTGTGTGTGTGGAAATTCTAGGTGTGTCCAATGAGCAAGACACCCTTTGTGGATCCAAGTAAGTCTGGCCATGAAGTCTGGGAAGAATTTTCTCTGAGCTTTACCCCTGCAGTGAAAGAAGTGGTGGAATTCGCAAAACGCATTCCAGGATTTCGAGTTCTTTCTCAGCATGACCAGGTCAATCTTCTCAAGGCTGGGACCTTTGAGGTGAGAATTGCAGCGAATGCCTTGCCCGTGTCCTTCATGCTTTAGTAGTTGGGTTGTCAGGTTGTGCAGCAATGTTACCCCTATGTAATAGTGATGAATGTGTCTCGGTTTGGAATCAGACTTCATCCAGGGAAGGAGATTGCTCCATTACAGTAGAATGGCACAGAATCATTAATGTCGTCAAAGCTATAACAGGTTACACCAGCTGAGTATCTTGTTCCCACCGGGAGCCTGTTAACTTCACCTAAGCTTCAGTTGTGTTTGTAGTTTGTGTTGGCTCAGCAAAACTTTTCAATCAGAAACTCTTTGCCAGACTCAGGGCTGGTCTGCACTGCTGTCGATAGAAGAGATGCAAGCTATGCATTTCCTGTTGATGTACTTGAATTGATGTACCGCCACGTCTACACTATGCTGCTTTGATGGGAGACACCCTCCCTTTGACACAACCTTACTCCTTTTGGGGGGTAGACTTATGATGTAGACTGCAGGGCCCATCTCCTATAGATTGAGCGGGTCTGTATGTCTCACTGCAGAGTCCACAGTATGGGCATGCCCTCAGACAGCTGAAAGCCCTTCTCCACCTCTTCTCCCACCTCCAGCTCAGAACTCATCTTTTATTTCTTTGGAATAGCTTAGACCAGAGGGAAGCAGGGGACAGTAGGGCAGGACCAGGCAGCAACCTTGTCTCTGAATTATTAGCCCCACAGAGATTCATATTCCCCGTTCTGCACTTGTTCCCTCTGCAGTCTCTCCTGCAGTAAGGCCTGGTGGGGCTAGAGTGGTTCCTTCTGCAGAGTAGTCCCTCCAGTGGCAGCCCAGATTCTCCAGTCACTGGAACCTCCAGTGTCCAGTCACCTCAGCAAGTGGAGCTTTTTCTCAGCAGTACAGTAGCTGCATTATAGACACTACATTATGGCTGATAGGTGTGTCATTAGTGGTGGGCCCTTCATTACAAGTCACACTTGCCTACGGTCGTTATGTACTGTATGTAAATTGGTATCAGCTAAAAATGCATGGACTCCTGCTGTGGTGTTGGAACTAGTCACTGCTCCTCACTAGATGACCTTCGTTCAGGGGCCTGTGTGTGAGAGAGTTATTAGTGGAGTTAAGCTTGTATGATTAGCAGAGATCTGAACCCTGCAGAATTCAAGGTCTCTCTCTCTGGCTGGTTTGGTTTCTGTTGCACTTATTTTTAAGCAGGGATACTGAACTCTGCCTTCATTTGTACTGAAGAAATTAGATTCTCCTGGATTTTGTTGGGTCCTTTGAATTCTTCATTTATAATGCAGTTAAATCGCACAGTTCTAGAATGGCCCATTGTTGGAACAAGAAGTATGTGTGTGTGTTTTAATTTATATCACTGCAGCTCCTAGGGACTCCTGTCTTGGACCAGGTGCCCAGTGTGCTAGGTGCTTTGCAAATAATCCCCGCCGTAAGAATTTACAATCTAAACATAAAACGAGACAACATGTAGAAACAGACAGGTGGGGAGTACAAGTAACCAGAGAGACCATACTGGTCAGGTTGACAGGAATTCTCTGCATACAAGTAGCCTGCTTTGATTTTGAGAGGAAAAACAAACCAAGCACATACCATAAAACGGATTCTCAACCCTTCTGGTGTTGCAACATGGTTGGCAGTCCCTTCATACAGGAATTCCTGACAGGCAGTCCTCCTGTCACAGGTCCCAGAGGCCCAGGCTCCCCCTGGTGTTAGCAGTTTTGGGGACAGCTCCAAGAAAAAGTGGCCCCTGCCTCCAAAAGAAAACTTTCACCATGAAACTTTCAGCAGCTGTTCATCCCGGAGCACCCGCCACCACTGCAAAGAGTTGCTGCTGCAGGAGCTTTTGGTGGTGGCTCTTAAAAAGGCAGCCTCCTCGGCTGTGGAAGGACGGGGGGTCACTGGCATTGTCTGTGAAAACACAGCAGTGGCATGGTACTTTTACAAACAACACACCATAGGGCAAACCCTAAGCTGGTAGACATCACCGTAGCACCGTTGAAATCAGTGATGATATTATAGTTTGCACCAGGTGAGGCTCTACTTTAATACTGCTACTTGCTACCCTTGAACAAGGCGAAGAAAACATTCTTTTAATACCATGAAAGTTTTTGTTTGCACAGTAGCTATAAAAAAGTCCTCATACTGGTGTATTTGGGAATGGTGTTTTCTTTATAGCTGGGGTTATTTGAGGCTTAAGTTTTAGCTTTGCTAACTCCTTCCCCTCCCCGCCACAAAAACGTAGTTAATCTTCCTTATTCTCCCAAACCTCAGGGATGTAGCTTGCATCATTCTTTAGTGCTAAGGGGGGCACTCTATTTCTAATCAAGATGCCGGGTGACATGAATGAAGTGATTTGAATGCTGTAAAATTAGTTTTTCTCTTGGGTCTATACAAATCTACCTATATTATCTTTTTTCCCCTCTTTTGCCAGGTTTTAATGGTATGGTTTGCGTCTTTATTTGATGCGAAAGAACGTACTGTCACCTTTCTTAGTGGAAAGAAGTATAGTGTGGATGATTTGCATTCAATGGGAGCTGGTGATCTACTCAACTCAATGTTTGAATTTAGTGAGAAACTAAATGCCCTGCAACTCAGTGATGAAGAAATGAGTTTGTTTACAGCAGTTGTCCTGGTATCTGCGGGTAAGGAAAGAAAATTTTTCTATACCTTTGCCAAACTTTGAATACAGTTGTCAGAGTGAAGGCCCCTATAAAATTTATTCATCAACCCTAGTTAAGTTGGATTGGAGGATTTATGGGCCTTATCTAAATTCCTGGCAGCCTGTAGTTCAGACTTTTACAGATCGATCTGGCCAGTGGGTTAGGGTGAAAAAACATTTCTGATTTGCAAATGCTTAGGTCTTTTCTGTTCTTTATTGGGGTTTCCAAACTTCCATTTAAAAGAAGAAAAAATATCAGGTTTTTTCTGCTGCTGTCTCATTGCTATATTAAGACATCATTTCAGAAAAGTGTCAGCAGCCAAACAACAGGTCGGGAGTGGGAACTATGGGCCTGATTTTTCCCCTCGCATATGCCAGTTTTACATTGGTGTAACATGACTTTTATGAGGTTATTCCTGACTTATATCATTGTGGGTAATTGGAGAACCAGGTGCTCATTTACCTCAAAGATATCTTCAAAGTGTGGTACATAGTTTCACTCTTTTTGGTAAGTTCTTAAGGCTGCAATTGGATCTTAATATGTATTGGCAACAGTGGTTAGTCTTCCTCATGAACCATGTTTTGTGCACTCGAAGAGACCACCAAATCTTTAACATTATGAACAATTCCAACACACTGAAATCAGTGGGAATTGATGAAATTTCAGTTCTTCGTTAGATCTGTCCCTGTTTGCCTAAAGCTGCCACTTTTAGTTTATCGGGAACTTGACAAAATTCTTTGAAGGCCATCAACTTCTGTTTTTTGATGCCCTAAAATGCAAAAATACCACAGTTGAGATTTGGGCCCCAAGCTGCAGTCCTGCCACATCCCTACATTTGAGCTTTTTTGAATCAGAGTTAAATAAGGATGTGGGATGCTCACTTGAGGCACTGTTAGAAAGTCTGGACTTATAGAAAAAGTATGTATTAGTTGATTTGGACAACTGACTCATAAAGTGGTTTTAAGCTGCAAGCCATGTCTGCCTGCCTTTTTTTCCCCTTCCTTTCCCTTAGATCGATCTGGAATAGAAAATGTCAACTCTGTGGAGGCGCTGCAGGAGACGCTAATTCGTGCACTAAGGACCTTAATTATGAAAAACTATCCAAATGAAGCCTCTATTTTTACAAAACTTCTTTTGAAATTACCCGATTTGCGTTCTTTAAATAATATGCATTCTGAGGAACTCTTGGCCTTTAAAGTTCACCCGTAGGCCTTTAGTTTTTATTTATACATGAACTTGCCTCATGTTAAGCTGTATATTTTCTGCTAAAATACCTATTTATATATGTTTGTACAACTTGCTGGGGGGGGGGGGAAAAGCAACTCATTAAGTCTGAGTGAATGGTAGATATTCCGTAACCACACAATAACACTTCAGAGAGAGTCCTTACAGTGATTAGCAGCGTGGCATTCAGAGTTCTCCAAGACACCCAGAATCAGCTGAATCAATGGATGTTGACTGTTAAGTTTTTCACTCAACAAAAAGAACCGTCAGCTTTCTCTGGTGAAAATCGGAAGAATAGTAGCTGTGTGGGAAATGAAAGAGATGACAGTTGGTTTTTCGCATATCTTATGCATGTTATTCTGCTTGTGTGGAAAGCACTTAATAATTCACTCATAGTTTCACTGTTTTTATTCCCTGAAAAATCATGGAACATTTTCAGTCCGTGCTATTATTTCGTACACATACGTACACCATGTGTATATAATGTAAATTGATACTTAGTTGGTGTTTATGACTACATAAAGTACAGAATTGTGTGTGTATATGTGTATATATATATTTGTGCATGTATATAAATTGTGCGATATAAAAATATATACATATAATTTCTTCACAATATTTTAAACTGTGAAGGAGTTAAACTTGCAAAAGCAAGTGATCTATGGAAAGAACCAAATAGATACACTTTGCGTATTGCTGAACTAATGATCTGACCATTTATAATTTTTAGAAAACAGCAAATATGCATTGATATGCTATATTTGTTACTATAAGAAATACTGTGACACCAGGATTGCAGGCAGGTCCGACTTTATAATGCATCGCTCAAACTACTCACTCAAAGAGAATTGTTTGGATACTATTTAGATTATTTGCTGCAGTTGAGGTTCTTATCTAGTACTGATAGTGGTTAAAAAGCTGTTGGATGCTGTTCAAGCCTTCAGCCAATTATCGGATGAGTAACAGAATCCATCTATTCCTCCTCAAGAATCAAAGAAAATTTCAGGAAAAAATGATCCATCTAATAACTTGATTGCTAGTTTTTTCAGGGTTTCTTTTTTTGTGTGTTCTGTGATCATTTCTTACACTACACCAATTTGCTATTTGACTGCTAAATATGATTTGAATACATAAATGTGAGAGACATCTTTGTCTTTTCACGTTATTTCCCCCTCATCTTAATATGTGTATAAATATTGGAGCTGTATGATTTTTAAAGTTTTGTTTTGGGTATGCAGAAGAAGTGCACTGGATTGCTGCATATTGTGACTTGCTTAACAGAACAGAGATTTTTGGGTTTTGGGATCTATCCCAGACACAAATTCCTAAATTCGAGGGTCTGTTTCAGAGGTCTGCAACCGAAAACATAAGAAGAGCCATTTTTGAAAATTCCTTCAATAACAAAGTGTTTTGAGAGCCACAATGGGTGTAGCCTCCTGGTGGGAGGTGCAGGGAGGTGAGCCAGGATTTCTGCTGCAGGGTCCCCTTATGCGGGGGGGGGGGGGAAGAAGCCTGGAGCTTGGCATTGGCTGCCCGTGGGGTCCCTGATGGCTGGGGGAAGCCTAGAGCCAGGCATGGGCCTCCTGCAGGGTACCCCGGTGGTTGGGGGAGCCCAGAGCCGCAAGGGGGCAGCCAAAGAGCCGCATGTGGCTCCAGAGCCATAGGTTGCAGACCCCTGGTCTGTTTTATACTCTGCCGCTTACCATCGTAGAAAGTTTATGGAGTTGGGTTTCTTCTGTTACAGCAGGCCAAGATATCACAGCTGTATGGTTTAAAATGCCAAAGCACTACTGTTACAATTAGTTCTGTTACTGCCACATACTGTGGGAAAGGAGTATTCTCTTCATGTTTGTTTGACTTGTGTTCAAGGTTGATCCTCCAGATCTTAAAATTGTGGTAACACTAACTGCTGTCCACTGATCAGAGGCATGTTGCTAAAGGGCTATTGTGGTATGGAAGAGCATAATCCTGCAAACTTTCTGATGGCAGAACTCGGGTTCAGGTTTAAACCGTTCAGGTTTAAAACACAGTGAACTTGCTTCAGTGCAGATTGAAGTCAGTATGAGACTTCCTGATGACTTCAGTGGGATTTGAAGTAGGCCGTGGACACCCCCTACTGCACCATACAAGTCAATGGCATTTCTGCCATAACATCAGTTGGTGGGAGAAAGTTTTGGTCTGCATTGTAGCAAGAACATTGGGCCATCGCTTTTTAAGGGAGATCCCAGCTGAAAGTATTGAGTTCTGCCCAAAAATTGTCAATAAGGAAGCACCAGGGAGTCAAACTAAAGGGCATCTGGGAAGAGTGCAACTGACTGCTTTCTTTGCTAAAACAGAGGAGGCATGGCCTTCACCAATAGCTCCCCCTCCTCTTTAGATAGTGGGGTGAGAGCCCTCCTGGTTCAAGCTACTGCAACCACTGGAGAGGGCCCCTCCCCCTTCCTTTAAAAATGTTTTCTGCAGATTACACGTCTGGGGCATTTCCCCCTAGTTCTTGTATACACGCTGCATCCTACCAATATTACTTTTAGAGCTTCACTGAATTTTGTATGCTAAAATTCAGATTTACGAAAGGGCATAAAGGTGGTGTCTTTTGTTTCTGCAAGTAGTAAAGATGACTCCTTTGTAGACCCTATTTCAAAAGTGTAAGATCTAACTGACACCTGAATTTTGGCCTGTTAGTGAGACCTCCTCAGTTAATGTAGATATTTCTTTTTAAAGTGTTATTAAGCCTTTAGGAATGTATAACCAGGACTAAGTATAAGTATTGCTTATTAAAATTTTAATTAGGTTCAACAGCGAGCTAGATATTCTGACTTGTGCAATTTCATTTGAATGGAATCTTCCTGTACATATTGCAAATATAATTCATATCAGTTGAACCCTGTCTCCCATTCATGCAAACAGGTTTCATTAAAAAGAAAAAGCCCTATTCAAAATGGCTCATATATTGTCAACTTCATAACTGAGCTACAAAAAAAAATTCCCATTTGCCGTGCATTGTGAGCTCATTCTTTTACTGTGTCACTGGTTATACGCTTGTTAAATGCTGAGGTAACAGTCTTCATGCAAGACATTTACAAGTTCTGTAGACGGGCTATTGTGGAAAGATAAATATTACAGAGTAGAATTGAATGAAATTTTGCATTTTTAAAAAGATTAAATATGGGCATTATGTCAGCAGAGTTGGTTTGCATACGGGTGTGGATCTCTCTGCACGGGTGGGAGGAACACTCTATATGCCAAAGCACCACAAATCAATGCCAGCTGAGGTGAGGTCAGTGGTGCTGCACTGATTTACAGTTGCATAAGATGCTGATTTTTCCTGCAAGGTGGATGAATGGTTGCTTAGTCGCAGATGATTTATTATTGCAAATGGTACAAATAGATTTCTGTAATTTAACTACTAATTCAAAACCTCTTCACTGCATTTCAAGAAGAGAACCTTGTAACTGAGTGGGGTACAGGGTTTGTTTTCTGTAAAGTTAGTCTCAGGGAGACAACAGCGCACAAAAGCAACTGATTAGCTTTGATTTTCCAATTTAAAATTCATGGAATGTAAACGGAGAGCTTATCATTTCAGGATGTAGATTCTGGAGAGCTAGAACTACAATTTAAAGGGGCACTGTCAATCTTCTCTGAAAATTTTGGATTTGCTGCTGCTAAAAAAAATAACCACACACTAAAATCACTGTAATTGACAGAAAACAGAGAAGAAAAATTTCCCCTTTGCTTTGTGATATTGATAGCGTTTTGTGTAGTGCTATCACCACATAGGCGTTGGCCACCAATGATACTTCAGTCCTACTGTGAGCTCCGCTGTGGGCTGAAATGTGCCCACCCAGAGTCTTTTTGACTCCAGTGGTCTGTGCAGGTACAGGAGGGGGCCTAAATGGAGCTCATTGCAGAATCCTAGCCTTAGGCAGAGCCTTAAGCGTGGGCCGTGGAAAGTGTCTCACTTTGCTGATGGGAGTCTCTCACACAGCATCCTGGGAGTACAGAGGAAGTGACTGTGTCCCCTGAAACAGGCAGGGAGCTAGATGAGAGCTTACTGTGTGAAACTAATTGGATTTCCAGTTGATGGTGCCCCTTCAAATGAGGATCTTGCCCTTGAGTTGGTCCAAAATTCTGATTTCCAGTTGTTCAATGAACTAAAGAAATACATGGTACCTTTTACAAGGAAAACATCTAATATTGTGGTCTGTACCTGGGTACAATTTTTTATTAGAATAAAACTGAAAAGGGCCTGGACAGTATCTCATCTTCTGTTTCTGAATCATCATCTGAAAAATGTATGGGAGGTATGGAGAATAAAGATTATTTCTAACGAATTGTCTTGTGGGTTAATTGTTAAAGACTTTGTAAAAATGTTCAGTGGAAGTAATCATTGCATCTATCCACACTCTTAATCTTTGAGTTTCTGTTTAGGCCTGAAGCAAACACAGACTGTGCCTCCCCTAAGAGTATCTGCCTTAATAATAAATTGATCTCAGGTAACATCACTAGACACCATTTCTGTGATGGTGAAGGGAGAGCAGAAGCAAAATGTGTTAAAAGCCCCTCTCATTCATAAAAGTTGCAACTTAGGCCATGTACATACTACAGCCTTGCTGTGCAACAGGTAAACCACCCAAAATGAGGGTGGTTAGGCTAACTGCGGAACAGCTGTTCCGCGGCAGAGCCCGTGTGTATGGGCCTTCGATTTGACAGCCTCTGGAAATGTCCCAGAGTGCAAATCGAGGCCAGTCTAGGACATGGGAGCTGTCAAACGTCTCAATTTCACTGCTGTAGCAGAGCAGTGAAATTGACAAGTAACAGGGCTCTAGCTGCTCCTGGTGGCTGGAGCCCTGGTCCTATGGCCAGGGCTCAGCTGTCATGGTAACCGGAGCCCTGCGGCCACGGTGGGGCTAAGCTGCTGCTGGTGGCTGGAGCCCCAGCCGTGGTGGTAGCTGAGGCACGGGGCTCAAGCCACCCAGCTTCCTGGTTCCGGGGTGCCAGGGGTTGCTGCCTAAAGTGGCAGCCCCGGAGCCCTGCCACCCCACCCCCAAGCTGGGCGGCTGGGCTCCAAGGAACACCCCTGGTGGGGGTCCAGTCACAGGGAACCCCTGGGCAGCCAGCTCCAGCCCTATGGGGGAACCCCCGGGGCAGCGAGCTGGGGGAAACAGCCCCGCTGCCAGCCCAAAGTCTGGCTGTGGCCGTGAATGGTGGGACAGGTGCCTCCCATGCACTGCTCCAGGTAACGAAAATTCAAAGCATGTAAACGCTTCTTTCCCTACAAGGAGTGTTGTGTGGACATGGTAAAGCGTTATATTTATAGTGCTTTGCTTGTCCCACAACAACTTATTGAGGGACAAGTCTGCTGTGTGTACATAGCCTTACTGCACAGAAGTCATGCAGCAGGGTGGTCACCTTGTAGTTAAAATAGCGATAGGTACTTCTTTCTGAGTCCCTCTTTTCAAACACTCAAGTTATTCTCTAATTTATCTTTTATGTGATAATTGGTGTGGTGTCTCAGGATATGTACACACGATCAGATTAAAGCGCAACATGGCAATCGCGGTATAAAAAACACGTGACCTTTATTGCGGGAGAGCGCGTACACACGTCGCTCCTTGCAATGCAACAGAATTCTTTGCAATATCGCAGTGTAGCGCAATGAATTTTGGGCACCTATCCCACAGTTCAATTTTCCCTCAATCGGCGCTTGGAATCCTGGGATGAAGGAAAGGAACGCAAAACGCCATGGGTAAACTCTCATTTTCCCGTGGTGCACTGTGTTCCCCTTGCGTCTTCCTCGTTGCCAATAGCAACTCATGCCTATTTTCAACAGTGCAGTGACGCACTACTTGCGAGCAATCACAACTGCGACAGCATGGATCCTGCTCTAATCTCCACTGTCGCCTTCAGCATTCTAAATACAGCTCGGCTGGTTGCTCAGTATGCAATGAGCTCCGAATCAGACGAGGACGCCGAGGAGCAGGGGCTGATCGATGCCCTGCAGAGCAACAGCACTGCATTGCTCAGCTCCTTCACCGATCATCTGCACACGTGCAACGCCGTTTCTGGTCACGAGAGACGAGCACAGAGTGGTGGGATCGCATTGTTAGGCAGCTGTGGGATGATGAGCAGTGGGTACAGAACTTTCGAATGCGGAAAGCAACCTTTCTGGAACTGTGTTCAGAGTTGGCCCCTGCCCTGTGATGTAAAGACACCAACATGAGGTCAGCCCTAACCGTGGAGAAGCGTGTTGCGATTGCTGTCTGAAAGAGGGCGACTCCTGACTGCTACCGGTCAGTTGCAAACCAGTTTGGAGTCGGGAGGTCCACCATTGGATTAGCCCTCTCACAAGTGTGCCGAGCCATCAGTCGCATTCTGCTACGGAGGACGGTGACATTGGGCAATGTTCGTGAGATTGTGGAGGGCTTTGCTGCCATGGGATTCCCTAACTGCGGGGAAGCCATAGATGGCACACATATCCCGATTTTGGCTCCAGACCATCTCGCGACTGAGTACATAAACAGGAAGGGCTATCTCTCCATGGTGCTGCAAGCACTCGTGGATCACAAGGGGCGTTTTACGGACATCAATGCTGCGTGGTCGGGAAAGGTGCATGATGCCCGCATTTTCAGAAACACTGGACTGTACTGGAAGCTGCAAGGGGGTACCTTCTTCCCAGATCAAAAAATTACTGTGGGAGATGTGGAGATGCCCATAGTCAGCCTTGGAGACCTGGCATACCTGCTGATGCCATGGCTCATGAAGCCATACACGGGAAGCTGGATTGCAGCAAGGAGCGGTTCAATTACCGATTGAGCCGCTGCAGAATGACTGACTGTGGAGTGTGCCTTCAGCCGCTTAAAAGGGCGCTGGCGCTGTTTGTATGGGAGGCTGGACTTGGACGAGGACAACATCCCTGCTGTAATTGCGACCTGCTGTGTCCTCCATAACATTTGTGAAAATAGGGGAGAAAAGTTTTCCCCGGGGTGGGCTATGGAGGCATAGCGCCTCGAGGAAGCATACGAACAGCCAACCACTAGGAGTATTAGGGGGGCCCAACGAGGAGCTGCTCGCATAAGGGAGGCACTCAAGGAGCATTTCAATGATGCCCTCCCATTGTTCACTTCAAGGACGCAGCAAGTGCACCTTATGAGATTTTCACTGTGTCCAAATAAAGCCACTCTTCAAATTTTGTTTGTTTTTATTAAAAGATAAAAAGGGGGGGGGGG
>ML685787.1:19038303-19125365 GCA_007922175.1 Pelusios castaneus
GGGGGGGGGGGGGGGAGGGAACAAGTCTGGGAAGGAGTTGGGGGGGTAGCTTGGGATGGGTTTGTGGCACGAGGCCAGGATTGGGGGGGCGGTGAGGGGACAGGATCGGGCTGAGGTGTGGTGGTGGTGGGGGAGAATGGGGTAGCATGTGGCTGGGAAAGGGTCCAGGGGGATGTGCGGGCCTGGGATCAGGACTGAGGGAGGGAGCAGCGTGGGGATGGGATGGGATGGGGGGGGGAGGGAGGTGCCATGGAGCTGGGAAAGGGTCTGGGGGGATGTGTGGGACTGGGAGCAGGAAGGCTGGTGGGGGGGGTGGGAGGATGAAGTGTGAGGTCAGGTTCAGGGCAGGGTCCAGCCCAGGGCTGGGGAGGCAGTGTAGGGGGAAGGGTTCAGGGAGCTGATCCAGTGGAGGGGATTGGGAGCCGGGGAGGATGAGGGGCAAGGCAGCAGCAGGTCCCACCACCCAGAAGCACTGCTCCTCTGTCTTCCTGCCTCCACCCTTGACACCTTGCCCCTTCCCACTATCCCTCTTGTCCCTTGCCAAGCTCCCTTACTGTTCTGCACCTCCACCCCCCCACCTGGCCTTCTTCTAGCCATCCCTGCCCTGTGCCTGTTTCCTATGCTCTGCCTTGCCAGCCCTGCCCTGTTTATGTTCCCCATGCCCTCACCCCACTCTTTAACTATCCAAAATTTGCCCCCCCACCCAAAAAGGTTGGACACCCCCCCCCCCCAGTATAGAAGCGCTGTAGTGGCCTTGCCCCAGCCCCAGTGTATGGGCTAGAGTGGAGGTGTGATCAGCATGCACTACAGCTAGTCCAGGGGGAGCTGCTCTATCAAATTTTGTGTGCTGGATAGGCTGTATGCGCCAAAATAATGGTCGCACAAAAGAGGCTTAAAGTGCTCTCCCCCACCCCATTTCCCAGCTCTGCTCCAAGTGCAGATGTGGCACCCCTATGCACAGGGGTTAATGTAAGGGGGATTGTACTGGCACGCAGTTCTGGGGCCCACAAATTTGAGGGGCCAGAGTTCCAGGGCCCCCAAAAATAAAAAATCCGGCAGAATGCATGTTCCACCCTGCCCTGGCTGTTGGCAGGTCCTATGCCCCACCGTTGTTAATCACAATACTTATTGTGTTATGCAGTGTTTGCTAGCTTGTGACAATAATTGCTATAGACATAAATGCCATATAAAATTATAAATATTTTTATGGAGCGATAACCGATGCATGTGGTACTGAGAAGTGGTTGCAAATGCCTACCTGGGCTGGGGCCCACACATGCATGAAGGGGGCCCGGTGATTAGGAGGGTTCCTGGGCCCGTCAAATTATACTTTAATCACTGCTGTGCAACGTGTCCAACGAGCATGGTGGGCCAGATAGCTGCGCATGGCTGTGGCCGTGTGCACACTGAACGTTAAAGGCTGTGCTATGCAGGGGGTCAAGGTACGGAAGATGCTTAAGAGAGCGCCTGGTTAATGGGCAGCTGTGCATGCTGTCCTGTGCATCTATCACCCCCCCCCCCCCCCAAACAGTTCGTACCCTGGCTCTAAGGCCCAACCTCATGCTGGTTGATTTCGAACAGATGGATTCTCTTCACTTTTCACACATTTTTTTCTACCCCCCCCCCCCAATTGCTCAGCTATTCTCACTAACAAGGGGGTCCTGTGGCACTTTTAAAGACTAACAAATTTATCGCATGACCTTGGGGGGGGGAGGGGAATCCCACTTCGGCACTGTTCATCTCCTCCCCTTAGCTCAGGACTGCCTGCTGTTGGTGCATTCCCATTAGTATTATTTACATCTTCTTAGCAGCCCTTTTTTCCCTGTACTGTCCCTTCAACAAAGGCATCTGCTTGATCCACACAAAGAGGTCCTTGGCTCCTTGCCATTATTCCCAGTACCTTTGGTAGCTCTTATTAAGCTGCTGAACTATTCAGTGGCTTCTACGCGCCCACTCTGGTGGCTAGTTTGCTGCATGGCCATGAACCATGCAAATTGGCACCACGTCAGGCTATTTGCTTGGATATCCTTTTCAGGGTTTGGACTGTCTGTGCCTCTGTACTGGGCAGCAGCAAATACCTAGCGCATTAGTCATAGTTTGGAAGGCTTTAATTTCATGGGTGTGCCAGGTCATATGGTGAGCCCTGCATGCAGCCACGTGCCAGCCTTGATACAGCTCTGGTGCTAGTTGCTGTGAAATCAGCCAGCGGAGCACTGGCACCTGATTGCACAGGCTAAAGACAGGACAGCCTCACCTGTCCCCCCCCCCCCCACCTGAGGAGGGGCGAGACATCATTAGGCACAGGGGGCAATGGGGCCTGTGTGCCGCTCAATGCTGCCTTCATCCCGCTGCACTTATCTGCCACGGCTCCAGCCTGGCGCTGCTCTGACTGGGAGTGGGGAAGGGGGCGGAAGAAGAGGAACCTTAAATTTTAGTTTTTACTGAAATAAAGATCTGAAGTTGATGTTTTTTTAACTGACACTAAATGTTTTAGTGACATCACTAAAAACAACACAATAGCAGCAGTATAATGTCACACTTTGGGACACACTGTGGGGGAGGAGTGGTAGGGATTCCTGCACAGGCAGGATCTGGGATGAGGGACTCCAGAGTCAATGGGACATAGGTTGCCTCCCCCTGCACCAAGGGGCCCTCTGCAGGTGCACAGCCTTTGCAGCTGCTGGGTGCAACAGCAGCAGCTTGTTCCCGAAATGGATTAAGGCAGGGGGCAGCACTCCAAAAGATAAGATGCGCCATTTAAAAAAATTCCTTCACTAACCAAGAGTTTTGACAACCACAGTGGCTGTAGCCTTCTGGTGAGGGTTAGGGGGTTGCTGGGCCAGGGTGCTGGCTGCAGGCTCCCCTGGGGGAGTAGAGGGAACCCAGAACTAGGAGCAAGCCCCCCCACCACCACAGGGTCTCCCAGTGGTGATGGGTAGCCCAGAGCCTGGCGTGAGCTGCCCATAGGATTCCCCCAGTGGTTTGGGGGGGCTGGAACCAATGCACAGGCCACCCACAGAGCCCCCCCCCCGGCAGTGATGGGGGGGGGGGTAGCCTGGAGTCCGGAGCCACAAGGGGGCAGCCAAAGAGCTGCATGCGGCTTTGGGGTTGCAGACCCTGGATTAAAGGACTCAGGGGCCCCAAGTGGCCCACTTTCAGGGCCACCACACTCTGTCATGGCGGGTGGCCAACCTGGGGGCAGGGCAATGCTTGGGCATGCTGACTGGGGGCTCGGACTGACAGACCTGCCAGCTACACAGGGCAGGCCAGCGCTCAGTACTGGAGGGCTCTGGCGTACTCCTGCGGTGCCAGCGCCCCGGGTGTCGCTGGCGCTGGTCACAAGGGGCACAGGCCCTGAGCAGTGCCCCAAGTCCCGAGCCGGCCCAGGAGAGATCTGAGGCCCATACGTGAAGTTGCTGGCAGCAGGAGCCGCCCCAGCCCAGCTGGGACCTGAGGCTTGGGGCCGGCGGTCAGGCCTGTCCTTGGTGGGGGGAGAGGGTGAACTGGGTGATCGTTCTGAGCCCTGCGGTTTCGTGGGTCCCCCACTGTGCACCACCGCCCCCTCCCACCCCAGGATGGCCCTGCTGGCAGTGGCACACAGCAGCAGGCCCTGGCCCAGCCCAGACCCAGTACTGGCATGGAAATCAGCTGGCCCCAGCCTAGCCAGCACCTGGATTGGCGCTTGGTGCTGGCGGCAGCAGCCGCTGGCCCTGGCCCAGCCAAGGACCTGGGGCTGCTGGTGGTGGAATCCGGCCCGGCCGGGGACCCAGGACTGCCGGGGGTGGTGACAAGCACCCAATCTGGCCCCGGCTCCAGGCGCTGGATCAATCCCAGTCCTGGCAGCAGATGCAGGATTGGGCCCAGGACCTCAGTGGGGTGGTCTGGTGGGGGGCATGTTTTGGGGCAGGGGGTGGGTCCAGGGCTGTGCCCTGAATTTTGTTTCGGGGAAGTGATGCCTCTGCATAGCACCCTAGCACCAGACCGGGTGCTCTGCCCCAGCAATTCCCAGAGGCCCTGCTGAGACAGACCAGCCAATTGGGTGCGGGGGGGGAGGGGGAGGACGGAGGACGGACGGACACAGGGGCAGCTGGCAGCATAGCGCTCCAGGAGCAGCCCCAGGATTTCTTCCTTGGGACTGCTATGGGGCCAGGCCCATATGGGGTGGGGCATCAATAGACCTGGAGGGAAGGGGGCTGGGATGGGGTGGGGCAGCTGTCAGCCAGAGCAGGGGAGAAGGCCCCAGCCAGGGGCAGGCCGTGGCTTGCTGGCCCCACACCGGGCTAGATTTTTGGGAGGCTGTGGGTTCCACTCCCCTCTTAGCCAGACCCTGGTTAATCATCGGACCCTGGTTCGTTCCTATAATGCAGGTAGCTTAGAGTAACAATCGCTCCGGCCTCTGTCCCGGAGAAACAGCTTAGGCTAAGTGGAAAGTGGGGAGACAGAGTTAGAGTGGAGGACTGGGGGACATAAGCACATGGCGACAGGAGTCTGGGTGATAAACAAACCTGTTTATTGTTTTGAAGACGTGAGGAGGGTTTTGCAGTCCCGGCAGCGAATACAATTCGATCTGACATGACACACAGTGTGACTTGCCTGGGGCTTTGCTCAGTGTCTCCTTAACCACCACTCAGAGGCAGCTTTTGGGGGAGGCGAAGCAAGCACACGCCAAGGGCCCCAAGCAGTAAGGGGCCCCATCGCCTGCTTTGCCTACCCCCAACTCTGCATCTGCCATGGTCGGCAGCAGGAAGAGGAGCTGGCCCCTGGGGTTGGAGCCAGCAGCAGGGAACTGGGGCTGGAGGAGGGGGAGCCAGGGTAGTGGGAAGTTGGTGGCTGGTGGCAGGGAACCAGGGCCACAGAGGGGCCTGTGCGGCAAAAGCGGCTTCACCAGTGACAAATAGACAGGAATAATTACTTCCCTTAATCTGCTGGCAGGGTTGCTATGAAGACAGCTGTTAGCCTTCTTGGCAATAAAGGCACACTGGTGACTCATATCCAGTTTCTTGTCCACTGTAACCCCTAGGTCCTTTTCTGCTGGACTGCTGCCTAGCCACTTTCTCCCCAAACTGTAGCAGTCTATGGGATTCATCCATTCTAAGTGTAGGACCCTGCACTTCTCCTTGTTGAACCTCATCAGATTTCTTTTGGCCCAACCCTCTAATTTGTGTAAGTCGCTCTGTTTACGATACCTGACCTCCAGTGCATCTCCCACTCCCCAGCTTAGTGTCAAATGCAAATTTACTGAGGGTGCAATCCACCCCATCCTCCAGATCATTAATGAAGACGCTGAACAAAATTGGCCCCTGCACCGACCCCGGGGCCACCCCACTTGTTACTAGACATTGCGCCATTGATCTCTACTCATTGAACCCAATGAACTAGCCAGCTTTCTAGCCACCTTATTCACTCAACTCATACTTCTTTAACTTGCTGACAAGAATAGTGTGGGGGCCCGTATCAAAAGGATTGCTAAAATCAAGGTATATCACATCCACTGCTTTCCCCACATCCTCAGAGCCAGTCATTTCATCACAGAAGGCAGTCACTTTGGTCAGACATGACTTGCTCTTGGTGAATCCAGGCTGAGTGTTCCTGATGACCTTCCTGTCTTCCAAGTGCCTCAGAATGGACTCCCTGAGTATCTGTTCAATGATTTTTCCAGGGACTGAGGTGAAGCTGACTGGTCTGTAGTTCCCTGGATCCTCCTCCTCCCCCCTTTTTTTGAAGATGGACACTATATTTTCCTGTTCCCAGTCACCTGAGTCCTCTCCCTTTCACCATAAATTTATAAAGATAATGGCCAATGGTTCGGCAATGACATCGTGCAACTTCCTTGGATACACTGCATCTGGCCCCATGGACATCTGTATGTCCAGCCTTTCTGAAGAGTCCTTCTTTCAGCTCTGAGAGCTGCTCACCACCTTCCCATACTGTACTGCCTCATGCAGCACTCTGGGAGCTGACCCTGTGTGTGAAGACAGAGGAAAAAAAAGCATTGAGTATGTCAGCTTTTACTACATCATCTGTCACTGGATTGTCTCCCCATTCTGTAAGAGGCCTACACGTTCCATAACCTTCTTGTTTCCAACATACCTATAGAAACCCTTCCTGTTAGCCGTCATGTCCCCTTGCTAGCTGTAACTCAGGCCATGTCTACAATGGCATGAGACTTAAATTCAACCTTTAGAGGCTGGATTAATAAAAGTGGAGGAGCATGTTCACACTACACTCCCTGCTCTGGCTTCTTGAATCCCCACTGCTAGCAGTTAGTTCGAATGTAGAAGTTTTGCATTGTGGGTAGCCATCCCACAGTGCAAAGCAGTGCTGTGTCTGGTCCTCCTGTGATGCAATGCGCCCCCTTCCCCACCCTTCTTCTTGCAAAGAAACAGGAAATAGTTTTCGTGCCGTCTCTCTCCGCTTGCAATATGGAGCATGTTCATTTCTGCAGTAGCATGGACAGCGTTTCGAACACATCTCGGCTTGTTTTGTAGTATTGCCAGCAGCGCAGCAGGATCGGCAGTGCAGAAACGTGTGACGTTACTGAGGCTGTCCTTCTGAAAGCCACCAAATGGAGTAATATCCGTTTTATGCAGGCGGTAACGGTCCATCTGCAGTCTGTGGACCGCCATTTCTGGACCCAGTCAACAAGCACAGAGTGGTGGAACTGCATCGGGCTGACCGTGTGGGATGACGAGCAGTGGCTACAAAACGTCCATATGCAAAAGGGCACTTTCCTTGAACTTTGCAAAGAGCTCGCCCCAGCACTGCAGCGTATGGATACTTGCCTGAGAGCAGCTCTTCCAGTGGAGAAGCATGTGGCCATTGCTCCGTTGAAGCTTGCAATTCCAGACTGCTACTGGTCAAGTGCCAAGCAATTTGGCATTGGGAAAGCCACTGTGGGAGCCATAGTGATGCAAGTGTGCAGGGCCATCAATAGCCTCCTGCTGAGATGGGTAGTGACCTTGGGAAATGTCCAGGACATGGTGGATGGGTTTCCCAAACTGCGGTGGGGCAATCGATGGGACACATATCCCCATTTTGGCTCTGGATCACCTTACCAGAAAGTACATAAACCACAAAGGCTACTTCTCCATAGTGCTGCAGGCCCTTGTGCATTACAGGAGCCGCTTCATGGACATTAATGTGGGGTGGTCTGGGAAGGTTCGTGATGCGCGCATCCTTAGGAACTCTGGACTTTTCCAAAAGATGCAGGCGGGCACTCTGATCCTGGGTGATCCAGCATACCCTTTGCTCCCCTAGCTAATGAAGCTTTACACTGGACACCTGAACGCCAATAAGGAGCATTTCAACCACAGATTCAGTAAGTGCAGAATGGCGGTAGAGTGTGCATTTGGGCGTTTAAAGTGAAGATGGTGGAGCCTCCTGACTAGGCTAGATCTCGCCGAGAAAAATATACCCACAGTTATACCTGCTTGCTGTGTGCTGCATAATATTTGTGAGGCATGCGGGGAAAGGTTCCCTCAAGGCTGGGTTGTTGAGGCTGAAAGGCTGGCCGCAAATTTTGAGCAGCCCAATGCAAGTGTTACTGTGCGTGCTCAGCCTGGTGCCATCCAGCTCAGGGAGGTGTTGAAAGCACAGTTTAGCAATGAGCACAGTGAAGTTTGTGCCTGCTGTCCCTGGGCACTCAATCCCCACCCCACACCCTCCTTACCACCCACCTCGCATTCTGTTACCCCAATGTATTGTAATGCATCACTAAAAATAAACAGTGTTATTGAAAACAATTTATTTTATTGAATATACATGAATGGGTTTGGGAAGGGGAATTGGTGGGAATGGCCGGGGACATGCATTTCTCACAGGGTTTGTCAGCCAGAACGCAATGGTGGCGAGACAACCACGTATTGCAACCTGGCTCTGTTCCTCCTTGGTCGGTGATGGGAGGGACTGGCTACCACAACTTGTGGGGTCTGTGGTCAAGAAACCAGGAGTGGTATGGGCCTGGGCTATGAGACAGCAGAAGGAAGTTCAGAACATGCAAAGTTGGGAGCTCAGGGATGCACTGGGGTGGCCTGGGACCAAAATACAAGTTCTCCCAGGGTGCCATTTCCACTAAATCTGGCCCTGCCTCTGTGTAAGGGAACTAATAATACACCTCCACCATCAACACAATTCCCCCTCCCTCTCCCCATTTGAACAACTTTCTTTTATAGTTGAAGAGGTGATGTTCCCAGCGATTTCCACAAGGGGGCACGCGACTACAAGGAATGTCATCAACTGGGCCAATTTATGGAGGCAAGGACATTTTCTGCTCATGTCTGTTTCTCAGCCCAAAAGGAAAGCTCTTAGGAAAAATAAACAGATTATCAGGCTTTGAGGCAGAGACATTAGAAAGGAAGGATAAAGATAATGAAGTACGAATTTATAGAAATGTCAGGACAAATGAGAATGACATAACCAAATCATTAAAAGCAGGGTGAGGGTGGGGGCTGCAGGCGCAATGATAAAAAATTAAAGTCAGATCACAAAGAAGAGCAATTATCCCAGGCTGGAGGAAGAGAAAATGCATAGCAGAGAGCAAGAGAGAGAGAGGCACAGAGGAGAATTGGTAGAGCTCTGCTCACAATGAAAACAACAAAACAAAATAATTCAAACCACCCAGATGCAATTAGAGTTCAGCTCAGATATCAAATTCTCAGAATAATTGGTTCCAGCTGCTCATCCATTTCTGGGTAGGCTTTTGTTTTTGGATTGTATGACAGGCAGACTTATGCCTAATGACTGGGGCCTGGAAGGCTTGGAAGGGAGCACAGGAGCAGGGGAAAAGGATGGAAAGAGATGAGGCAGAGAACAGTGGGCCCACATCATAACCTCCCCAGTGCTTAACATCAGATATGATGTGGAGCTGTCAAGTGGTGCCATTACCACAGAAAAAGGGATAAACAATGACACTGTCAACATGTTAAAATGGCCACTTTGAAATATTTGCCTTCATTTCTGATAATTTACCCTAACTCTGCGTTCACACTGGGTACTTGTTAAGTCGACTTAAGCGCTTCCTTAATTAGACTTAATAATACCCCCTCTGAAGGCTGACTTAAGGCTTAAGTCAACCTTATTAAGTCAACTTAAAGCCAGTGTAGACGGATATGTCTACACTACAGACTCTGTTAAGTTGACTTAACAAGGTCAAGTCGACTAAGTGTAGACGCTCCATTAAGTCGACTTAACAAGGTCGACTTTAAGTGAACTGTGTTCACATGGTGGCCAGTAACTTGTCCTTCTTGATGGCTAGGTTGATGCACAAGCAATTTTAGGTCTTGGTGGATCTGCTTTTTTTCTTGCTCTGCTCATACAACACCACTATCAATTTCTTTGCGGCGGCAGAAATGATGGCTTGTCCATCACTCTGTCCCAGTTTGCCAACATTCCTGAAGTGGTAGCTCTCCTTGTTTTGACAACACAAATCCCCACACAGCACCAAATAGGGATGATGTGCATGCAGCAGGAAGTATGTTGCAGAATTCAGGAATGCGAAAGTCACAAGTTGCATGCACAGGCATAAAGAAATGCTTGTCAGATGTGCTGGTAATGCTGCCTATTTCAATTCGTATGCTCAATTTTTGGAGAAGCAGTGAAAAGCAACAACCAAAACATCTATATCACTTGACTCAATGGTTTCTTTGACACCAAGATATCCAAAAGCCATATTGGCACATACAGCATGCAGAAGGACCGTTGTGTTGATCACACAACACCCTCTCTTGAGTACTGTTCAAGTTCTGGGCTTTTTCAACACTTTTCTTCATAATGAACTTTGCTACTTCACCCCTGGAAAAGCCTCCAGAAGGAGTGTTTTTTTCTGGGTATGCGCCTCATTTACATTTTGACCTATATATTCACAGTTGACTTCTATGGGTGATTGCTTGTTGGATGCAACATTTAAGAAACTTTCCATGAAGATATAAGACATTCATTAATCAGCTGGTATTTCTTGCACCTAACCTGTCCAGCAGTGTCTTTCTGCAGTTTTTGAAGAGTTCTTTTTGTTGTATTGGTCATAGATTTAGATTACAAAATTAGCTTTGTCAAATCCTTTTAGGACCTGCCTCAAATATACAGCAGACAATTCATCCAATGTGTGGAATTAGTCTCCCGCCATCCTCTGTATGACAGCCATGGCATCTCTGAATTGCACACTGTGGTTTCCTTCTTGCTTTTAGATCATAGATTTTTTTCAGACTGAGTTTCCAGCTGACAGCCTAATTCATCTTTGTCTCTTGTTGTTCTATCAGCGTGGAAGAGTGATACAGGTTCAGGTCCTACTGGGTGACTAAAAAGAATTGCCAGTGGAAACATCATTTCTGTATCTTGCTAAGGACAAGACTCTATGGAAAACAATTGCTGGGTTGATAGCTGCTGTGATTTGCCTGCCTTGCCAGATATGAATTTGGTTTCTTGTCAGTGTCAGCAGGTACTTCAGATTTCTAGACAAGGCTGAAGAAGCTACCTGCTCCATCTCCCACAGATCTCTCCATTTGTTTTCACCAACATCTGCTATTTTCATTAGAGACTTTTGTACATCTGATGTTACATCTAATCCAGTAGATACATTGATCCAGTTGATAAGCACCTGTGGAGGTGATTCAGGATCAAATGGGTTTGTTATATTGGTGATGACATTGTTAGACTTTGTATTTCTCATTAGGCCACATCTTTTTTCTCAGAGCTTTTTGCTATCCCTAATATGAAGTTGTGCATTGCCATCTCTTACACTAATACTGACATGTGAATAAGCGTCACTAACCTAAAAAGCTAGTTTTTAGAATATTTCAAAGGCTAGTAACATATTCATAGGCAATCACAAATTAAAACCTTCTCGCGGGCTAGATGCTACTTTGCACAAAAGGAGACAAATTACAGTAGGCATTCATATCAACCCACAATCCAGTACCAACTATGGGCACAAAATCTACTGCTACTGGTGGAGACCTTCAGTGTGAGCCAGATGCAATCAGTGAATTTCAACTGAAAATAAAGACAACTACTATAATGTTAATATTCTCCATTTTTGCCACATATACTAGGAGGCTGTGCTGCATAGTCTCTTTAGTGTAGACATAGTCCCACTTCATAAGCAGGGTAAATAGGAGGGCAAACATGTTTTCCAGTTGGAGAACTCAAAATACTTTATCACTTTGAATGCATTCTCAGACCCTTGGGTGCATCTACACTGGTGCCTTAGGTGGACTTAAGGACGCTTAAGTCGACCTACAGAACTCTGCGTCCACATTGGGCTTTTATTAAATCAACTTAAGCACTTCCTTAAGTCAACTTAATAACACCGTCTCTGAAGGTCGACTTAAGGCTTAAATTGACCGTATTAAGTTGACTTAAGTCTACTTAAAGCCAGTGTAGATGGGTATGGAAGCTCAGTTAAGTCAACTGTAGATGCTCTGTTAAGTTGACCTAACAAGGTTGACTTTAAGTCAACTTTAAGTTGACCCTGTTAAGTCAATTTAACAGAGTCGACTTAACACGTGTAGACATAGGCCTTGAGCCTTGGCTAGGCTTCCATCACCATACACTAGGGCGGGGGTCGGCAACAGCAGCTCCGAGAGCCGCATGCGGCTCTTTGACTGCCCCCTTGTGGCTCCCTGGCAATCCCCTCTAGGGAGCCAGGTGTGCGGTAGCTCCGGGGTTCTGGCCGTGACTCCCAGGCCCCCTTGGCTCTGTGTCAAGCCTCTCCCCTCCTCCAGCCCGACCCGCGCCTCTCCCCTCCTCCAGCCCGACCCGCGCCTCTCCCCTCCTCCAGCCTGACCCCTCATGCTATGTTCCCTGTAAGCTGCGCAGGTACGCAGCCACGCAGCAGCTGTCACACGCCCGGCAGCTTAGAGGGGACCCCGCGCAGCCCGGCAGCCCCTGCTGTTCCCCAAGCCAGGGCTGTCCTGTGGCTTTTTCTTTTCTTTTCCTTTTCTTTCTCCTCTTTCCTTTTTTCTTTCTTCTTCCCTTGTCCCTCCCTTCTGGCAGCTGGGCTCCGGGGCTGTCCTGTGGCTTTCTTTCTTTCTTTCTTTCTTTCTTTCTTTCTTTCTTTCTTTCCACCGTTAAAATGTTTATATGTAAATTGTTTATTAACATCATTAAAAATCATTTTTTGTTGTTAAAAATCACTATGCATATCTGTTCTATTATTCAGTTTCTTAACCAGGAGGCTACCCATTGCAGCTCTCAAAACACTTGGTTATTGAAGGAATTTTAAAAAATGGCTCTTCTTATCTTTTGGGTTGCCGACCCCTGCACTAGGGCCTCTCCGTCTTTAAGAAGCCTCTTCTGCAAGCATTCCACCTGCAATGACAACAGACCATACTGTGGGGCTATACATGATATATGTTCCATATTGTTTGAGCCTGCACCTAGTCACCTTTGCCCTGGGTGTCTGTACCCTATTTGGAGCACACTCAACCTGCGTAAATGTCCATTTCCACATAGGACCAGAACCCTAGCTTTCTTACATGTGCACAAAATGAACATACAAGTTTGCGCTTGCATGTGTTTATACAGTTACCCTTCACCTATGTTGTGCACACTGGGCCTTTGAGCATGAAGGTGCTAATCAGACATATAAATGACTATTTATATGCATGTATAAAGTGAGGGCAATCCCTGCACACACCCCCTTGCAGCCTGGGGTGGTGCTACAGGTGTGCCCACCTTAATTGATCCTGGTGGGGGTGGTAATAGGTTCTCTTTAAAAGCTTGGGAGGGTGGGAGAGAAAGCCAAAACATGCTTACACAATAGCATACCTTTTAAAATAAGGCTTAAGTTCAGGACCAGTTCAAATAAACAGCTCATAAGGCTCTCCTTTCAGAGCCTGGGTTAAGCTCTCAAATGTCAAGTCCACAGACAAAGCTTCTGGTTAGAGGAAACAACTACCATCCACTGCAGCCTAGACAGCTTTTAATCCTTTCTTTCTTGCTCAGCTTCCTATTTCTGTGTGTATAGCCCAGTCCTAGAGTGGGGTAGGGTCTCCTTGATTACCCCCAGGCAAACCCAGCTGTAGGCTCCAGCCTGTCCATAAAAGGTTAGCTGAGGCTGCCAGGGAGAGTATTGGAGCTGGCTGGCAGCAGGGGCTAGTGGGCAGAGCAGCAGACTCACTCACTTATTAGAAAGAATGCAAAACAAAGGCTAAAAAGTCTTAGGCCATGTACACACGATCACTTTATCGCACGATAAGGCTCCTTACCATGCGATAAAGCTTCCAGTGTAAACACGAGCATTTTCCCTGTTGCGTGGCAACAGCCTCTTGCCCCACAACAGTTAAACCACTCAAATCGAGTGTGGTTAGGCTTAGAGCTCGTGTGTACATTTTTTCCAATTTTGACAGCCTCCGGAAATGTCCCAACGTGCCAATTGAGGCCACTCTGGGACATTGGAGCTGTCAAATATGTCAATTTCACGGCTCTAGCAGAGCCGTGAAATTGACAACTATTGGAACAGCATGTTTTGGTGGCTCCTGGGGATTGGCCCCCCCTGGACTGGGGGCTCCTGCTCGGGAGCCCCCAAGCACAGGTGGCTTCAGCGCCTCTGGCTGCTGCCGGGGCTGGGGGGCTCCCTACCGGGAGCCCTCCAGCCCCTGTGGCAGGCAGCTCCTCCGAGACCTGCTCCCTGTGAGCTGCCCCAGCAGGCAGCTCGCAGGCAGCAGGAGCTCCAAGACCCGGCACTCTGCTGTCAGAACCTCAGGGATCCCCTGCCTTGGGTCTCGGAGCTCCAGCTGCCTACAGCCAGCCCCCTAGCCCAGTGAACCATGGGGGCAGCTCACTGCCAGCCAAAAGGCTGGCTGTGGGCAGTGCATGGTGGGCTCCTTGTAGCGATACTTCAAAGAAGCGTGTGAACGCTCCTTTGCGCTACAAGGGGTATGTATGTACACACAAAAGCACTATATTTGTAGCACTTTCCTTGTCCCGCAACAGCTTATTGCAGGACAAGTTTGTCGTGCGTACATAGCCTTAGTAAAAACTCAGCAGCTCTCAGCTTTATGCATTTGCACTTTTAAAAGTGGTGATAAGTGATGGTGCTGAATGCTGATAATGTCTGACATTAGGGGTTAAGTATCCAGTTAAAAGTGAAGTGCAGTCAATTGCCCAGCTGAAGCTTAGAATAATGGGCAGAAACATACACAGTTCTGCCACTGATCAGCTATTAAGGGGACTCAGAACACAAAGTGATCATTTGAAATTGTTCTTTTCTTTCACTCTGATGAAATGCTATTGTTTATTTCCTAGTTCATTCTGTGACGTTGCTAGTCCTTGCACAACATTTGTGATATTGAGGAATGTTGCATTCTGGGATGCTTTCTGCTAACTTGGAAGGATTATTGTTACTAAAATGGGTTGACATTTTATGAAATTTGATTTTATTTTGGTTGTTCCATGAAATTTTATATGCTGGAATGGGAAATGTGGATGCTCTGATGCTGTGGCTTTGTGATCTGCTGTGACACTTATTATTTCATTTGCAAGATTGTATCGTGAGGTTTGAAAGGAAAAGGATTATGAATAATAAAGATAAGGACAAGCGGATGGTAGCGCCAATGAAAGATGAGTTGGGTAATAAAAGGCAGTGCAGTCTGGTACACTAAAAACGTTCTTAGACATTGTCACTTATACACTGACAGATGATAAGTTCACATTCCTGGCCCAGTTGGTTGATGAATGTGGCACATTTCAAGCATCTAGTGCAGATGCTGAGCGAGGCTTCAGTCTAATGAACATAAAGACAAAGGCTCATAACAGGTTGGAAGTTTCTCATCTAGACATGCTAATGCGCATCAAATCATATCTAACTGCTGGATTTGAGGTTGACCTTAACTCTGTATATGTATTGTGGAAATGAGACAAAGACAGGTGACAAAAACTGTGAGGTGTAGATGACAGTAGAAGCTAGAAAGGCAGCAAGTGTCATTGCTTGATATTTGTTTAGTAAATTAATAAAACTACAGTATTTCAGTTTAACATTTTTATTAAAGTTTGAACGAAAAGACAACATCTATGCATTTGTTTTCAATTAAGGTACTTAGGTGTGCTAATGCTTCTGGCACCAAAAAACCGTTGCCCATGTGGCACCATGCCTCACAAATTGCCACTCGGCAAGTACCATAATTTGCTCAGCTGCATCACCAGCTTCGAGAGAACATTGCTTGTAAGGCCAACCACATTTGAGGTATTTAAAAACACCAGGCTTGCATCATTGGTTGGCCAGCATAAGCCTGCTTCTCCAGTCTTTTCAAGAGCAGCCTCCCCAGCTACACTCACAGGCACAACCGTCAGAGTTTTGATCATCTTTCATCCGGCTTAACTCCATGTTAGGATTTCTACTCACTGCTGATGCCATTTCCCCCCCCCTGCTGTCTTCAGTAAAGGACTGGGGAATGCAATCCTTTTGCACTGTAGAAGCAAACCTTGCAGGCCTCAGATTTGCTCAGCAACAGCATGACTTAAGAATGGGGGGAAAGTGTAAAGATAAGAATGGTATAGTCTGAGAAGGGAAAGAGAAACAACTGGCCTCTCAAGGTTAAAGTACTCTAAATAAGATAAGCTGTCTCTGAACTGTTTTTCTGTTTTATCCAGTTTGTAACCTTTCACTTGCACCTAATAGGCAAAAATTGTTAACTGTCTATCATATAAATACCTGCAAAATCTGCCTGCGAGCAGATCTCACTTAACTGCACAGACTCTGTGTTGTTAACAGACTCTCTTCCTGCATGCCGGAATAAATGTCTTGCTAAAACTTGATTACATAGGGTTAAGTTGTATTTTCTTTAACAGCACTCATGCTACTTTTGTGAGTGATGGTATCAGCTAAGAAACCACCTTTATTCTCCTTCTCCTGTGTCGTCATCTTTTCTTTTGGGATTGACTTATTTTGTGATCACTGTATTTTTCTGGAATGTGCTTTTTGCTCATGCACCTTTCTTCTTTTGGGCATCTTTTCAATCTCCGAATTCATTCATGACAATTATGCTATACCTATCTGTGATGTGCCCCTCCTGTAGTTTGGACTGGTGTGCAGCTGTGTCACCCTCAATTCTCCATTTCTGGGCCCCAATTTACTCTCTTTGCTGTGTAAACCCCCACTCCACGAGCAGGTTTTGCCAAGCCTCCTGTGTGTAATAAGTCCCTGACCCAGTGGAGGAGCACTCCAGCTAGCCACTCATGGGATAGACCACCAGCAAACACCTCCAGTCCCAGATGCAACCCTCGGAACTACCATCTTGCAGGGTTGAGTGATGCCCACTGCACTCTGCAAGTTCATTTACACTTGTCTGTCAATTTATCAAAGAAATTGATATGCACCAGCTCTGTCACTCCAAATAAAGTCTCTCCACACACTTACCCCATGCAGTGCTTTAGATGAAACAAATAAGTGTATTGACTACAGTAAGATTTTAAGTGATTCTAACTCAGAGTGATATAAATCAAAAAGATTATTAAATCAATGATTTAGTCACAATCAAATAAAAGAAAATGCTTATTCTAAGTTAAGATCACTGTTCCAGTCTGTGCTTCAGTTTACCACACAGGTTGGCTGCGACATGTCTTGCAGTCTAACTCTTCTCCCTGTGGGTGGGTGCCACTCCTTGATGTTGCTTGGGAGCAAGATTCTAGGGGAGAGCACTGAGACAAGGGTGCCTTTTTCTTTTAACAAGTTTCCTCGACATCCCCTGGGGGTTGGGTGATCATCCATGCCTATCAATGGGCGTGATTCCTTTCACTTGAGCCAAAGCGCTCACTGGTGCTTAAGGCCAGTCACTGTTCCAGAATTCATGCCTCCGTTCTCTGTGAAAATATAGCTTTGTGCTTGTTTGCATCTATTCAAGCCATGTGAGACACACATTTGGGGATATGACCAGGGGCAGTCTTAGTGATTCCAGAGCCTGGGGCAAAAGTCAAGGATGGGGTCCTCCCACGCCACATGGGGGGCCCCCAGCCTTGACTTTTGCCCCTCCCCAGGGCCACACCAGCCCCCTGTATCCCCAAGGGCTTCCAGTCCCCCGTTGGACCCCCAACCGAGCTCCCCAGCCAGATCCCTGCCCCATGTTGAATACCTGCCCAGCTCTCTGGACCCCAAGGGCCCTCCTTAACCCACTCCCTCCACCCCAACTACCTACCTGCTGTTCTCTGGCTCCTGCCCTGGTTGGTGCACATGTAGAACGTGCACCAGCAGGTGGGAAATTTAAAATGGCGGAGGCGTGGGGGCCCCTAGCACAGTGGGGCCCGGGGCAGCTGCCCACACTGCTCCCTTGCTAAGACTTCCTATGGATATGACATGGCAGAGTTTCATATCTGTACAGATGTATGATATTGCAGGGAACATGCCACCATAATGGTAATGTTCAGTATGTCATGCGCGTTCCCAAAAAGACCTTAATGACCTACTTTGTATCAGACAATACACAGGTATACTGTAAGGGTGAACAGGGATGATACACAGCTCACACCACAGAGGTGTAAGTGGGGTGCAGCATGTCACACCATACTTCATTTGCTCAGTGGACAGAATTTAATTTCTTATCTCCTCCGTGAGTCGTCAGGCAACAAGATATGGTCAGTGAACCACTCCTCATTGTTTCACTTCACTGTTCCACTCAGTACTTCAACAACTAGATTTATACATGGCTCAGTATGACAGTTCCTTCCTACATGAAGCATGAGGGCTATGATCCAACATCGGGAGGCTAATACATGCCTGACCGTATGTCAGTGACAGCTGATCTAACTTCATGAATGAGAGGACTCATGAACTCTTTCCGAGATCAGTGTGTGGTCTTTTATCCTCCCAGGGCTATCTGCAGTCATATGCCAAATCAAGACCAGCTCAATCTTATCCTAACACTTCCATTGTAAACATTCTTTCCTAAGCTTTTGTATGAGCTGATAAAGCAAATGCTCCAGAAAGCCACAAACAAAATAGGCTGTTACCTCTATGTTCACCTTTTCCTTAGCCCTCTGCAGACCATTCAACGAGCGCAGCAAAACGAAGAGCAAAGATTTTGATGACACACTGTCATTATTTTAATTGATGCATGCTGCCTGCTCAGGCATGCTGAGATGCATACGCATGTCGAATGTGGCAAGAGCCCATGTGCTTTAGGCACATTTATGACTGTGGTGCAGCCAATGTGCTGCAGACACTATTACTACTCAAGTCACATGCACAGGACTAAAGCTAGAACCACATGTCTTCAGCTCAGGCAACAAAGGGCTTGGCTACCTGAGTTTAAGGAGAGCGCCTTTAATTTGCACTACTGGTAATTCCCTTAGCTGCTCACAGGGCACAACCACACAACACAAGTACATTAGAGCAGGAAAGATTTTGCTTTCACTGATTACCTGATTCATAACAATGTTCTGTCAATACATGTTGGTGAATCAGGTCTTGGGACGTTATTCAATCAGACGAATTTATTCATTTGGCATAGAAGACAGAAGGGAGCATAGGAAAAGCTTCTGGTGTGTTGCTGTAAATTAGCTCTGAAGAATCTGCTGAAAGGCACCACGTGGAAAGTTTCTTCTAGGATCAGTCCCTGAAACAAACAACTGAGATTCTGAAGTTTATAGGGCACTTAGCACAATACATTATACACAAAAGGTGATGGTCACATGTGGTGAGCCTGGCCAAGATGGCGACTCCTGACTGCTACCAGTCGGTTGCAAACCAGTTTGGAGTCGGGAGGTCCACCTTCGCATTAGCCCTCTCACAAGTGTGCTGAGCCAACAATTGCGTTCTGCTACAGAGGACGGTGATGTTGGACAATGTTCGTGAGATTGTGGACGGCTTTGCTGCCATGGGATTCCCTAACTGCGGGGGAGCAATAGATGGCACACACATCCCTATTTTGGCTCCAGACCATCTCACGACCGAGTACATCAACAGGAAGGGCTACTTCTCCATGGTGCTGCAAGCACTCGTGGATCACAAGGGGCGTTTTACGGACATCAATGCTGGGTGGTCGGGAAAGGTGCATGATGCCCGCATTTTCAGGAACACTGGTCTGTACCGGAAGCTGCAAGGGGGTACCTTCTTCCCTGATCAAAAAATTACAGTGAGGGATGTGGAGATGCCCATAGTCATCCTCGGAGACCCAGCATACCCACTGATGCCATGGCTCATGAAGCCATACACCAGTAACCTAGATTGCAGCAAGGAGCAGTTCAATTACAGATTGAGCTGCTGCAGAATGACTGTGGACTGTGCCTTCAGCCGTTTAAAAGGGCGCTGGCAATGTTTGTATGGGAGGCTGGACTTGGCGGAGGACAACATCCCTGCTGTGATTGCGTCGTGCTGTGTCCTTCTTAACATTTGTGAAAGTAGGGGAGAAAAGTTTTTCCCGGGGTGGGCTATGGAGGCACAGCGCCTCGAGGAAGCATACGAACAGCCAACCACTAGGAGTATTAGGGGGGCCCAAGGAGAAGCTGCTCGCATAAGGGAGGCACTCAGGGACCATTTCAATGATGCCCTCCCCTAGTTAACTTCAAGGACGCATCAGGTGCACCTTATGAGATTTTCAATGTGTACAAATAAAGCCACTCTTCAAATTATTTGTCACTGTTTTTATTAAAACCTAAAGGGGGGGGGGTGTTACAGGTGGGTGTAGCTGCGGGTCTCTAAAAAGTAGCTCTGGGTGGGACTGGATATTGCAGTGTACCAGGGGGACAGGTGGCCTTCAAAGAAATTCTTTGAAGGACTACGGGGTGTGCGAGGCAGACACGGCTGAACTGTATGGAGTGGAGCCCGTACATTATTCGCCTGGGACTGCAAAGCAATCATGCTCTTGAGCAGTTCTGTTTGCTCCTTCATCACGCTTATCAGTTCATCCCTGTGTTTCTGCCTCCTCTGTTGGGATTCCTCTCTCCAGGCTCGATTCTCCCTCGCGGATTCCTGTGCTGTTTTCAGCAGGTCCTGAAACATATCCTCCCTGTTTCTTTGAGCACGCCGCCGAATGTTTCTCATGCGGTCAGCTGGGGTAGACACCGGCCTTGTGAAGGTCGAATCTGCAAAAAAAAAAAAAAAAAAAAACTGTTGTTAATACAATAGCCTAGATAACCACTGTAACATTCCAGTAGCACATTCCACTGGAAGGTGCAGGGCAGTCAACATGCTATGCTTCGCTGAAGCGGACAAGGTACGTCCTAATAGAAAGCTTACTGGGGGCTAACATTCTGCACAGGGAACACAGATGGAACCCGATATCTCTCTCCTCCGAGTGCCCCTGCCAGCTAGAATACATATCCTACATGCCACCAGTTGCAAGCCAGGACCGTATGCTGCTGCACTGTGTGCTGCCATGGTTCCCAGGGCTGTGCTTTGCAGCTGGCGAGGCAGAGTATCCGTCTTTGGAAGCGTAGACACAAACGCTCTCCCATCTAAGCTGAGTAGTAGGCTCTGGAGGTACATCGAGGAAACCTTTACTGACCTAAATGCAGATGATTTTTGGACAATCACTGCTTGTGCTGATGCACTTCTAATGAATGCAGAGTAAAGAACGTGCACAGCGAGACAGCAAGCACCCCCGCCCGGACAATGATATTTTAGCAGGAGCCATAGCTGCACAAAAGACAAACTTACCGGAACCTCCCTCTGCCGCCTCAGAGGACACGCTGCAATTCATGTCTTGGGTGGACGTCTCAGCGGGGGTGGAGAAGAGCTCCTGGCTATACGCTGTTGCGCTTTCCTCCAGGTCATCCTCCATCTCCTCCTCCTCATCGATCATGTCCTCATCCTGCTCGGGTCTGGCATTCACTGGATGAGGGGGGCCGATGTGACCACGGGACTCTTTGCAGTGGTTGTGGGGTCCCCACTGAGGATGGCTTCTATCTCCTTATAGTACCTGCATGTAGCAGGCGCTGATCCCGAACGGCGGTTTGCCTCCTTCGCTCGGTGATAGGTTATTCTTAGCTCCTTCACCTTTGATCTGCACTGCACAGTGTCTCTATCATAACCTCTCTCTGACATGGCCCGAGAAATTATGCCAAATGTATCATAATTTCGCCATTGCTGCTGATGATCGGAGCTGCACTCCACTCCACGAGGAAGAGAACAGGAAGTGAAACAGACGAGAAATTCGAAAATCCCGGGAATCTGATCAGGGCGGGGACTGTTTCATCACAGCCACAGAGTGGGTAGGGGGAAGACCAGAGAGGATGACTTTGGAATGCTGGGATACTTCCGGAGACCAATCATTGCGCGGTAAGCGTACACACGAGTGGAAAGGCGCAACAGCTGTTCCGCGTTAACTGCTACCACCCTCGTCGAGGTGGTTTTTGTATTGTGCTACAACAAGGCAGTTAATGCGCAACAGCCCTATTGCACATGTGTACGCTGTTGTTGGTATCACGCGGTAATGATTGTTAATGCGCGATAAAGTGATCGTGTGTACAAGGCCTTAGAAAAGTTAAGTTGACTTTGTTAAGTCGACTTAATAAGGTCGACTTTACTTTTCTAGTGTAGACATAGCCAAAGGGATTAAAAGCCAGACCCTTAAAGGTATTTATTTGATTTCAGTGGAATTTAGGAGCCCAAATCCCCTTGGGCAGTGCTTTGCAAATTTTGCTAGTTGGCTTTCCCACCCATTCCTATACGGCCCAGGCTTCCTCAGCAGCAGAGTTCATAGACTCATAGGCTATGACTATACTTACAAAGCTAAGTCGACTCTAGTAAGTCAACTTAATAAGGTCGACTTAAGTCAACTCAGAGAGTCTACACTAGACTCTTAAGTCAACTGGCTAGGTCAACACAGAGCTGTGGTTCCCAGGGACAAGGTGAGCCCCGCTCCCCGATAAGCAGGGAGTCACGGCTCCCCGGGACAAAGGGATCTGAGGCTTCTGGGGACACGGGGAGCTGCAGCTCCCTGCTTGCCCGGCTCCCTGGCAAGAAGGGAGACACGGCTCCCGGCAAGAAGGGAGCCATGGCTCCCCAGCAAAAAGGGAGCCCCAGCTCCCTTCTTCCCAGGAGCCGTGGCTCCCCCTGGGGACAAGGGAGCTGTGGCTCCCCTCAGGGATAAGGAGCCTTGTGTGCCTCCTTGGCAAGAAGGGAGACGTGCGCAGCTTCCTGGCAAGAAGGGAGCTATGTCCGGCTCCCTTCTGCCAGGGAGCCACGGGCAGCTCCCTTGTCCCCGGGGGGAGCTGCAGCTCCCTTCTGCCAGGGAGCCATGGCTTCCTTGTCCCCAGCCCTAGGTTGACTTAGAGAATTAGGTGTGGACGTGGCTTTGTTTAGGTTGACAAACATCCTTAAGTCGACCTAAGTTGCCAGTGTAGATGCACCCATAGACTCTAAGGTCAGAAGGGACCAATATGATCATCTAGTCTGACCTCCTGCATAATACAGGCCACAGAACCTCTCCTGCAATAAACCTCTACCCTATAACTGAGTTATTGAAGTCCTCAAATCATGAGTTAAAGACTTTAAGGACTAAAGAGCTTTGGTTGGCTATAGTTTTAGCTCCTCAGACAACCCACTGCACCCTCTCAGCTGTAATTGATGCAAGAACGTGTAGGTCCGGCAAGACTGGAGAGGAAACCTGCTAGCTTTGGCAACGCAAGATCTAGCTATACATACCTTAAACAATATGTAGGAGCCTACTGCTGTCACCCACATATACTCACTACAGGACTTGCAACTGAATTCATGTCGCCTTGCTCCTTGTATTGTCATTTACACCAGTGCAAAGTGAATACAAATTGGGTGAACAATGTTCCTCAGAATCAGGCAGTGATTTACAGTTATGCTGCACTGTACAGGGCAAGAGGGACCAGAACCTGCCCTCCTGCAGTGCTTAGGCCTTATCTACACACAAATTTGCACTGGTGTAGTTCAACTCCTGAGTGCCCACTCTTATTTTGGTTAATGAGCAGCTTACTTGGGTTTAGCTGAAACCAGTTCCTCATCAATTTAAGTGAAACTGAAAGAAGTCTGGTTTAAATCAGAATCAGAATATCTATACAGCCTTTTGCATTGGTTTAAAGCCACACCTTTGACACCGGTGCTCCTTTGGAAATAGACACGCCCTTAGTATTGTGAGTAGTTCCAGTGAGACTAAGTAGGAAGCCCTGAAGAACATTTTGTGCAGGATGCAGACCTTAATGTCTTCCACATATTTAGTGTACTCCAGAAAACTCCTGATGCTACGCAGGCAAAAAAATGCCAAAGATCTATGGCTAGCTAGTTAATAAAAATACCACTTTTCAGTGCCTTTAAAAACATTTAAAAAAAAAAATCACTTCACTCAGAAACATCCTCAGGGAAATAATTTATGGGGACTGCAGGCTAGCAGATGCAAGTAACATTTTTCTACACACCAGGTTCTACCCAATGCATGCTGTTGAGCTAGCAGCTTTTAGTCTTGACCCCAACTTCATTATCAGTCTGTTGGGTCAATGCTGAAACCAGATGCATCTTCAGCCATCACTTACTTCCAGGCTTATTTGATCCAGTATGTAATTTTAATTCAATTACTATAATCTTGGCTCTATGAAAAGCTTTAAAGTAACAATTCTCCAATTCAGGCATCTAGCTGTATATTTCCATAATAAAATGCAGCATTTTATATTGACAGTCAAGGGAGTGGAAAGATTTTTCTAAAACTCCGTTGGCAAGAACCTTAAAGAGACTGAGGCTCAAATTCTTTACACTGAAGCCTTTCTTTCTTTTATCAATAATTGATTTGGAGTCTTTAATATTCATCACCCTTATTAACAACATCCCACGCCCACTGGAGCGCGTATGGATAGCTACAACAGAAAGTTGAATGCAGACCACGTGCAGGAAAAGGAAAAGTAGTAGTAAATTCCCCATACCATAAAATCAATCAATTTTTAAAAATTATAACCCAGAACACATTTCCAGGTTTAGATCATTTAAAGCCACTCACTACAGTAATGCAGTCTCTGAACCATCCCTCTAGATGTAATTGCAGAAGAGACCAATTTTTTTTGCTGATTAACTCTAGCATTAGGGAATTTCTATTCCTCTATCATGAAAGGTCCAAATCAAAACAAGTATAATGGTCATTATGCATTACTTACCCATTTTTAAAATTACGGAGAACTCTGGTGAGTGGCCAGAGCAGCCTGCAAAATTTGACAGCTAAGCTCTGATCTAAGAGCTACAAACTGCCACTGAGGAAGAAAATGACACAGGCATCCAAATACCAAAATTCTTTCCTGAAGCCTAAACCAGATTCCCGCTAGAGAAAAAGGAATCAGTTGCATGATGTCCTGTAGAGTCTGACTCCTCCAGTCTCCTGCCTATTGTGTTACAGACCTGAGGTCTGGGTGTTTTTTTTACCAGAGGAGAATGCGACCTTAGTGTCCTGGGCCATCCCTAAATCCAGTGGAAGGCAAATGTTACTCCTCAATGCTGGGTGAGGCCATCTTGGGATCGATCATGAGAGTGGCCCTGGGACTGCTACTGATGTATAGCCTCCCACACCATCACCTGGTGGGGAGAAATGCAGGAGAGCAGCTTCCCACTTAAACTGTTATGAGAGACGGCAAATGCTAACTTGTTTGCTCTGTGTCTTTAATTTCTTGTCTCTTCATGCTGGGTATTGGCATCCCCTTGATTGCTCCAGACCTGAGGGGATGAAGGTATTTCACTTAGCTTCAACTGTAAAACACCATCATCGTTACCACCATGGAAAAGAAAGAGAGACTGAGGGAACTGGAGGCTGTATGCATATGTATGGGAACATATGTGTGGGAATTTAATCCAGCTTTTGTATAGGACTTTAATTAGGGGGTCACACACTTTGCATCATCTGTAGGCTGAGCTCCTTGCAGCCCTCTACCCCACAAGCTCTCTGTGTGCTCCCACCCTCCTCTGCTGCATGGACTCCCTGCAGCTACCCCAATTCTCCCCCCTTACCCTTTTCTGTGTGAACATCTCCATTCCCACTTCCCCTTAAACTCTCCCTTTCCCACATGGCAGGGGTTCTGTGTACCCCTCTTCCCTCATATCAAGTTTCCCAGTTCTCCCCAGGGTTCTATATGCTCCCCCCATTGCCCTTCCATGGCAGGTCTTCTCTGTATGGCCAGATTCTTTTCCTCCCATGATTCCACTTCCCCCTTCCCTCCATAAGAAGGTTCCCCATTTCCTCCACAGGGATTCTTTGTGCCCACATACCCTTTCCCCCTTAACAAGGTCCTGCATTCTCTCTATACTGGAGGTTCTGTGTACCCCATCTCCCCACCTCTCCAGGCCAGGGGTGGTATCCACATACCACTCCAATCAACCGCATGCCAGCAGTTTGCTATAGTTGTACAGTTCACCACTGAAGCCAGCGGGGCTACGTAGAGGTGCAGCAGTTCACCTGCCATCAGCTGCGGGACCAGGCTTAGATGGCCTAATATTCAGGGGTGTTTAGCACCCACATTGAAAATCAGCCCATCAAGACTTTGAGTCAGGTGTGGCTCAGAAAATCTCAGCTCATTTTCAATATAGACTTTTCAGATCAGTTTTGGAAGTGGATTGGCCCAACTCTAATTTTTACCATTGTGCTTGGAGCGCAGACTTGATATACAAACTGAGACCAAATTTCTATTCCTGTGGCTCTGAGTGAGACAGTTCTCTCTGAGTCCTCCCTCATAACATATGCCTGACATCCTGACAACATTCAGCACTTGTTAATAATTTTAAGTGCTCTCAGGATAGAGCTGAATGAATTGAGACCAAGGAAATAGCAACATGTTTCTAGTAATTAGGAACTAAATGCATATGTTAATATTATAATAACATTTAGCATTCATATGGAAGAATACTTTGCATTTATGCTTAACGAAAATGACTCTACAGTCATTCTGTTTGTGGCGTTGCCACATATTTCCTTTGCACAGTTACAACTGCTTATGTATTTATACATAAGCTTCCCCACTGCCCGGGTGGCTGGCACAGCCACAACCTGGCATGCCCCCCCCCCCACAGGGTAGGGCAGAGCCCTGGCCACCCTGCTCCTACGCCCTGCCAGGGTCCCTGTCACCCTTTGCCCCATTGTACCAAGGTACAATGGGGCAAAGGCTGAGCCCCCGAGCACTTGGCAAGGGGTGCCCCCCTGCCATCGTGGACCTGTCCCACATCCACCTAGCCCCTAGAAGTCGACCTAGGCATCCAGTGTGGACGCTCTAGGTCGATTTGGCAGGGTCCCCTGTAAGTCGACTTAATTTTTGAATGTGGGCATGCTAAGTTGACTTAAATTAACAAGTGTAGACATAGCCTCTGTGCCTCAGTTTTCCCTCTGTAGATTGGGGACAATAGTTAGAGCCGTGCGTGGATACAAAAATGTGGATCCGCAACTGATCCATATCCAAGACATGTAAGCATGTATCCGATCCTCAATCCATATCTCCATGTTTTGTGGGTATCTGCAGCCGCCCCGCCCCGCCTTGCGGCAGCTCCGCTCCGCTCGGCTCCTTGTCATTACACTGTGCTTCTATTTGGTGTTCCTGCCTGTGTGTGCTCTGTAATGTAACAACTTAAAAGCAGAGGCTTAGTAAATGTCACACTTTTTATTTTAAACAACATTATAGAGTCCTAAGGATCCCGGTGCAACCTGTCAGTTCCTGGCTTGTTAGAGAGCAGCAGCTGCCTCACACAGGCTATGTCTACACTTGTAATTTAAGTCGACTTAGTTAAGTCGACTTAGTGTGTCTACGCTTAAAATTAAAGTCGATTTAAAGGGGAACTTACAAAGTCGACCTGGAGCATCCACACTGGACGCCTAGGTCGACTTCTAGGGGCTAGGGGGACCTAGTCAGTCTGGATACACCAGTTAAAAGGGAGAGAGACTGAAGTCTCCGCTCAAGACGGGGAGTCGGAAGCCTGAGAGGGAATGCCCTTGCTGGACCCTGAAGGGGGAATCCGAGTGCAATTGTCTGGAATTGCGACTACAACATCTTACAGCACGCTAACGCCCTGCACCACTGAGTACACTAGCCAGCAGCTTCCAATACTGTTTGTTCAGAGCCCTGCTGGCCCTGATCATCTGGTTATTCCACCTACTAGAGTGAAGATCAGGTCACTCAACTGTTTAGCATGGGCAAGGTAATTCATTCAGCTGAGCGATCAGATTGGGAGGCTGGCAGCCAGAGAAGGAGGGAAGCAGCAGGCCATCATCAGCTGATGTGAGTGGGCTCTGGCGAGTTGGGAGCCTGAGAAACAGTGGAGAGGGGAGAGTTGCCAACAGCTCCCAGTGTTTTTCAGAGCTTTCGCTGGCTCTGATCGGAGCAACTGTTATTCTGCCTGGGCTGGGCTTCGAAGTCTGGGCTGCTGCAGTTTCTCAGCTGATCAGTGGAGGTGGGGACTGGCCACTGAAACTGAACACTAGCTCTGATGGACTGGGCTCTGGCTCTCACAGTCTGGAGTCAGAGACTGAAGGACAGCTGAGGGTGGGACCCAGAACCCGGATGAGCCAGTAAAAGCCCGATGCTGTTCAGAGCCCCGGCTACCCCAAATCCAAGCAACTCTTATTCTGCCGGGGCTGGCCATGTGAAACGGGGACTGCTGAGATCACTCAGCTGTTTGGTGCTGGGAGGAGTGGCCGGCAGGGGGGGACGTGGGAGGGGGAGCAACTGTTACTCCGGCTGGACTGGCCCCTGGATTCAGTGAGGGCTGCAGCTTTAACCAATCAGATGTTCCAGGCAGAGCAATGGTGTTTTCTCTGCATGTACAGCTGTAATCAGATAAAAATAGTATCCATACCCGAGCCGCAATCTGCAGCAACGGGTCTGCGGATATCCGCATTTGCACCCATGGATGCGGATATCTGCGGATAAGAAGCGGATATCCATGGATTTGCAGGGCTCTAACAATAGTACTTCTCTACCTTACAGGAATATTGTGAGCGTAGCTATATTGACGGCTGGGAAGTGCTTAGATACTATAGTAATGGAGGGCCACAGATATAATTTAGCTAGATCTGTTTAGGTGTTTTCTACAGAGGATGATATCCTTTGTCCAGTACTCATTTGCATCTTAATCACATGAAGAAAGGCATCAAGAAAGTGTCATTTCACTGCCTCCCCATTATGTCATCACCAACCTTTTGGTAAGTCCTGTCTCCATCTTGGAAGTGGTTTCCTTTCACATTCCTTTGTCCTGCTTTGCCAGTGATGCTGGCTTAGACAACTCCAGTTGGCTCCTTCTCTGACCAACATCTCTGGATTGTTTTCCATGCTGGAATAATACCCTACAAAAAACTTCCAACCTACCCTCCTTGCTTCAAGCATAACACCACCGTCCTACATCCCAGCTCATTTCTTCCATCTTGCCTAGCAGAAATTAATGAAGATGCAAAAGTAATCCTTCAGAAAGGAGCCATGAGGATAAGTCTATCCCCCTACTGAATAACATATAATCTCATTGTTACCACTGTCTTTCCTCTCCTTTTCTCTCTTTCCTGTTTTTTTTTAAAAATGTTTCAGTCTTTCACTTGTCTCATGTTAACACAGAAAGATAAGAACTGTTCTTCTGAAGCAGGACCATGGTTCATCTGGTCCAGTGTCCTATCTCCAACATTGGGCAGTAACAGATGCTTCAGAGAAAGGTGCAAAAAATTTCACATTTGGCACATGTGGGATAATCTGCTCTTCCCATTAGGTCTCCATCATTAGCAGGGGGGTTCCTGCTGAAGCTCATCTCTTGCCACCCAGGGTTGGCAGTGGGAGCCCCAGATTAAGCACCGTTGCCAAGGGCTGGCAGTCTGAGTCCTGCAGCCTGGGGCTGGGACTGTCGGCCCCAGTCTGGTTAATACCAAGAACTGGCTAGGGGCAGCTCACATGAATGGGATTCTACCCTATAGGACATTTTTCTCCCATAAAATGTAAAGACTAAGGAATCTCTGTAAAAACACAAAATTTGTGTTTCTCTGCATTGTTCCCTGGCATACAGATTTCTAGGATCACTGATCATTAGCTAGAGATGAGCTTATGCCTTGAAGCATGAGGTTCAGTATCTCTTACAACATTTGTTAGCATTTATTGATTGTCAAGTTCCAAAGGGGTAGTTCCCCATCTTCAAAGTGTCTGATGAAGTGGGATTTTCACCCACGAAAGCTCATGCAATTAATACTTTTGTTAGTCTTAAAAGTGCCACAGGACTCCTTGTTTGTTTTATTGATTGTCAGATCTACCCTGTGATTTTGAGGGCACTGACTGCGTCCTTTGTGAGTGGCCTAGCCTATCTTTTGGATGTTCAATAAACAATCAATATTAATCATACTGAGTAGGTTCATCTTTATTTCACATAAAGGCTTTATGTTCCCATAAGGACGATCAACTATTCATCTCCAGGGATTAGCAGGACTTCCAATATGAGGAGAAAAATGAGGAGAAAAAATTGCTGCTAGCTATTAATATCTTACATTTAAAACTGAGTGCTTTGTTGTAGCTTTGGTGGTTCTTATTTGGCTTAATTGTTGTCCTCTTGCACTTAAAAAAAGATGGTTGCTAAGCTTCCATATATGTTGTTCTTTGAAATGTGTTGCTCACGTCATGTCATGTCATGTGTGTGTGTGTACACCACATGCACCAGTACTGGAGAGATGCATGTATCTGTTGGCACTGCCAACCTCCCCATCCCCCCAGTTCCTTCTTGCCAGAACTCCAGGAGAGGGGAAGAGGATGGGTCATGGAATAGACATGAGCAACACATCTTGAAGAACAACAGTTATGGAAGGTTAGTAGATCTCGTTTCTTCTTCAAATGCTCGCTCATATCCATTCTATGTGAGGTGACTCACAAGCAGTGCCTCTGTCGGTGGGTCGGGAGCTCCAGACATGCTGATTCCAGTACTGCTCCGTCAAAGCTCACATCATCCCAGGCCAGCTGCATGATGGCATAGTGGGATGTAAAGATGTGAGCAGACGACTGGTAGAAGGCTTGTCACGGCAAGGACATTCCAGTGCTGTCACCAGCAGTAAGAAGGATCTGAGAAGGAGAGGGTGCCGGTAACATCCTTATACCGGTGCATACACACATCACTACCGTGGGTGCTAGAACCGGGTCTACGGAGACCACTGAGGGAAAAATCTCCAGCACTGGTGCATGTGACGTGCACACAACTGCCATGGAATGGACACGAGCAAGCACTTGAAGAATGAATGATTCCGCTGTAGTTTGAATAGCACAGCTCTTAGTAGCTCTGAGCCAAACTATATTTCAGCATCAGCACTTGGTATTGTCTAGTGCAATAGCAATAACATCACCGCTTTCCTACACACTTCATTCAGCCAAAAAAAGTCAGAGGTTTGTATTTTTATTCACAGCTCCTCCACAAGTGTTTATTGCTCAGCTTCCCTTACAACTATGGCAAATCTACAGCTCCTCAGCTGGTGTAAATCAGCATGGTACCACTGAAGTCAGTGGAGCAACGTTAATTTACACTCACTGGGAATCTGGACGAAGTGACTATTTCTATGAATGAGGCTAAAGGAGAGTTAGGAATCTGGCTCTGTCATTGCTCCCAGAGCTGAACGCTGTGAAACACAAAGCCATGTATACACGTTCACCCTCTTCAAAACGTACATGGAGAAAGTATCCAAATTCTTATGAAGTCATCACAGGCTGGAGTGCACATGATAAGAATGACACTGGAACACAGTCAGGGTGCCAAGAGGCAGACTGAAGCGATTCCTGCAGCAGCTTGCCCTTAAAGAGAAATATGTCTACAAACTTAGCCTACAATCCTTTCCCAAGCATATTGGGTTAATTTTTCAGATGGTGTAAACTGATGTAAGAGGAGAAACCTCAATTTATAGCAGCCAGGATCTCACTTATTGGCTATGTCACACTTGTAAATTTAGGTCAACTTTAGCTAAGTTGACTTAGCATGTCTACACCTAAATTTTAAGTTGACTTAGGGGGGAACTTACAAAGTCGACCTAGAGCGCCCACACTGGATGCCAGGTTGACTTCTAGGGGCTAGGGGGACCTTGGGCAGGTCCACGGTTGCAGGGGGGCACCCCTGGGGGGGTGCCATGGGGCTCAGCCTTTGCCTTGGTACAATGGGGCAAAGGGGGACAGGGACCCTGGCAGGGCATAGCGGCAGGGTGGGCAGAGCTCTGCCCTCCCCTTTGTGGGGGCATGCCAGGCTCCCCCTTGCCACCCCCCCGGCAGGGAGGGCAGTGGGGGAGTCCTGGAGTATCCCTAAGTCGACTTAGGGCTACTCCAGGTCTACACTGGCTTAAGTTGACTTAAAAAAGTCGACTTAAGCCTAAAGTCGAATTAAAAGTAGGTTTAATAAAGTCGACTTAATTTTAATTAAGTCAACTTTATTTTCCTTAAGTCAACTTAAGGAAACTGTAGTGTAGATGCAGAGTAAATTAAGTCGACTTAAGCAAGCTTAAATCGACTTAATTTACAAGTGTAGACGCACCCATTGAGTTTACTGACCCTACTTATGTGACTGAGGACTACTCTCATAAATAGGGGCTTCAGGATCATGTCCATTGTCCATCAATACACTGATGATTCATGGACAAGCAGCACAAGATTTCTCCTCCCTTCACCAAGAGTCATTTAGGATCAAAGATTATTCAGGTATGTGATGGCTGCTGCTTGGCAGGTTGCTGTGGTGAAGCTGAAGGCACAATGTTGCTCTTGCTGACCTTTGGCAACATGCTCCTCTTTCTTGAATATGCTGCCTCAAGGATGTGGTTGATGTAATTCTTCAAGGACTTCTGTAATAGATTTAGAATGGCTTCCTCAGCAAGGCCAGCTTGAAGGGTGAATGCCATTTTTTCAGTGCTAGCAAGTCAGTTGAGGAGAAAGAGCTAGTTCATGCCAAGGAAATAGATTTAGAAAAGAACAGGAGCCGATGCTCTCAAATAATCTGGATTAGGGAACTATTTTCCACCTTCAGCTACTGCACGGCCAAGGATTTGAGTGATTACAAATAGCCCTGAGAGACTTTGGTATCTCAGGGGCAGGCCTATGCTAAACTGTTATTCACAACATTGAATATTCTAGAGAACATCTTGACATTAGCGTACACTATTTCCAGAGGGGCTCTTTGCATCAGCAGAACCCTTGATTTCTGCATTTGCTCCAAAGAAATTAGCACCTTTCTATGGTTGAATGGTAACTTCAGCCACAACGGAGACAAGAAAATGGCAATTCAGAAATTCAGCAGCTGCCTTCAAAATACCTTTTAGCTTGACTGTTAGGTTTGCATGGACATAAGACCACTGAGTCTAGCCCTGCAGAAACCCCTTTCTGGGCTAAATGGAGGCCTCCCAGCCTTGTCATGCCTCAGAAAGTAGCCATGAGTAGGAAGTAAACTGCTTAATTCAGCTTTACAAACTTTATATACTTGAATCAATTTCCAGGCATTCAGTTCTAATTTCACTTCCAGCTGTCTCGGTTGCCTTTTCTTCTCACGAAACAGCTTCACAGTAATGCTTTGCTGTGGCATGTGTCCAAAGCCCTGTATACCACTGGAGTACAGCTAGTGTTGGTAAAATGCCTGACAGTGAAAGTTGGGTCCTTTTTCTTCGGCCTGAGGAATGCACAGCAAGGACAAGAAACGACTGAGACTTGGAAAGAATATTTAAGCTGTTTGTGCAGCCAGACCACTGAGCGCCAAGGCACAGCAGCCCCTTTCTGCAAAATGTGCCTTGTCTCATTTTAGGCCACAGGAATTTGCCAGCTTATTTAATGATAATGCTGGTGACTATGGAGTGACTATGTGCTTTGGGTTGTCCTGTTATGCCACACTCCCCAATGTTGGCTATTTACTGACAATTCTAAGGTTGATCTGTCAAAGCAGTGCACGGAAATCACAGGTATAAAACGTGCTAACCAATATGACTGCATGTCCCAACCCCCCATTACAGAATAATAGAGAAAGGAAGAGACACTCAGGCTATGTATAAGTTATTGCGGGACAAGGAAAGCGCTATAAATATAGCGCTTTCTTGTGTACACACCTGCTGTTTCTTTCGCAAAGGAGCATTCGGTGAATGCTCCTTTGCGAAAGAAGAGCAGTGCATTGTGGGCACCTGTCCCACCATGCACTGCCCACAGCCAGCCCCCTAGCCCAGCTGCAGGGCTTCCGCTGGCAGAGGGGGCTGCGTTGCCAGCCCCCGCTGTCATCCGAAGCCCTGAGACTGAGCTGGGGGCTGGCCCGAACTGGTGAGGGTTCGAGCCAGCCCCCCAGCTCAGCTCCAGGGCTTCGGGTGCCAGCAGGCGCCGCAGCACTTAAGCGCCGCGGCACCTGCTGACACCCGAACCAGCTCGGGGTTTGGGTGGCGGCAGAAGCTGAGCTGGGGGCCAGCTCGAACCGGAGCCAGCCCCCCAGCTCAGTCCAGGGGTTCGGGTGGCGGCAGAAGCTCAGTCCAGGGGAGCTGCCAAACCGGGCAGTTCCCAAAAATACTCAATTTCACTGGTCAGCTAGAGCAGTGAAATTGACATATTTGACAGCTCCAATGTCCCAGAGTGGCCTCGATTGGCACTCTGGGACATTTCCGGAGGCTGTCTATTGCGCAAAATGAGTACACACGAGCATTACCGCAGAACAGCTGTTCTGCGATAATGCTACCACTCTCGTTTTGAGTGGTTTAACTGATGCGCAGCAAGAGGGTGTTGCCGCGCACAGAGAAATTGATCGCGTGTATGCTATTGGCTTTATTGCGTGGTAAGGAGCCTTACCGCGCAATAAAGTGATCCTGTGTCCATAGCCTCAGTCTCTGAATTCTTTCAGATAGAGCACGACCTGGATACAGCGGAAGAGCACATTGGGGGAGTAAAGAATAGGCATAAATCCCATCCACCATTCTTAAGTCTTGCTCCTTTGTTAGAGCATTCCCAGGCTTTCTGGAGAAAGTCAGATTCCTAGTATTAATTTGTAGTGTTTTGGCAATCAGGCATTGGATTGAGCCTCAGTAATAAAGGCTTCATTTGGAGAAAAGCCCTAGCATATTCACACATACAAAATATCATACTACTGTGTGAATTGTTCAGAAGGGCACTCTTCCCTCCATGGCTGTCCTCCAGGTCCTGGGAAGTGAGTGAAGGCAGGCATGGTGCACCCAGAAAATAGCAAAGCTGGAGCCAGGTTCTCCCATTTCCTTGCTACTGCAGGTAGACATGAAGAGATAACAAAAATTACTTCAGCAGAGGTGTCTCTCCTTCTGTCTGCCGTCCAATCTCCCCACACAACTGCCTTGCCCACAGACAGCAGCCCAGCAACTATTTCATTCTTTAAGCAGGACGGGCCTGATTCTGCTCTCATTTACCATTTATTTATTTAGGTAACAATGTATTGGTTTTAGTCTAAACAAACAGGGTTTGAGAGCAATGGAGTCACATCAGGGAAACACAGCCCAAGCAGAGAAAAGTCAGTGGGAAAAAATGGCTGCTTCTAAGCGATAAATTATTTGAAGTAACCAGAAGTTTTCTGAACATTTTAGTTTTTTTCAGCAAAAACATGCCCCACCCCCCCACCCCGTCTTCTCTTTTTCCCCCTTTTGATCGCTCTTTTCAATGAAGGAGGCCTGGGGTAGGGTGAGAGGAAATGAGAAATAAAATCCAAAATAGGAACATTTAAAAAAAAAAGAGAGAACATTTCAACATATCCAGAAAAAACAATTAACATTTTCCAAGCAGCCCTAACAAAATGTTTTTATTGCCATGTACATTAAAATAGCGTTTAAAATATCATTTTGAATAAAAATACTTGGGCTTGTTCAACTACTTTATGGTGGGACTTTTTTGTTTAATTCTGGGCAGCAAATGACTGTACATGCCCAGATTCAGGTCAGTGTAATTTGGAAACATGAAGCTCTAAAAATTAATATTTTTGCGGAACATTTTGCTACTCCAGTTTTCGAACAGTAGCATGTACCCACTGCTTTTGTTTTTCAAAGGCTAACAACTAGCCACTTTAAACAATTTCTCCCCTTCCCACTGCGCCCACCTGTTAACATATGAAAAATCATTTAGAACCCAGTTGTGTGTGTGATGCTAACCTGAGATATTGCAGGGGCTCAACGCCTGAAAGGAAGTTGTCAGCGCCTTGGCAGAGTGGAATTTTAGGTCCGGATTCTGCCAACCTTACTCAGAGTGCATAGTGATTCCATTGAAATCAAAGGGACTTCTCATGGAGTAAGTCGTTATTGGACATGCATGGGGTGGTGAAAGGGGCGGAGAATGTGACCTTTAGTGTACATACAAGATTATAATCTTATAAAAATTATAAGAAACATTTTAAAAACATCTAGATTTGGTTTAAGAGCATCTAAATCTGCTGAAAATATAATCTTTGTGTTGATTTTATGACTTTAAAATGGAGCTGATTTAAAACTAATCTTCATCAAAACAACAACAATAAAAATTGGCACGTAGATAGATACCTTGTGTCTGCAACATTCCAGCTTGATGCAATTACATTGAGATTTTAAATTGGAAACTCTTGACTAGGACTATTCTGCTGGGCATGGCTCTAATAAAATGATTGCAATGTTAATATACCAAGTGAGTCATATGGTTATATAATTTATTTGCTACGTTTCGCCCTCACTCAAAAATTGCTCTTTGATTCTGGCAAATGGTAATTTTATTCCTGGCAAATTATTTGCTTCTGTGAAAGTGCCTGTTAAGGCAGCTTGAGTCAATAACTTCAGGGTAAATGCTCTCCCCAGTGCCAGAGATGTTACTGTGAGATCCATTTTGAAAGGGAATCTAGTTTTGTGATTAAAAAAAATAAATCACTTAATTTTCAAAGTAAAGAAGGAATACAAGATGACAAATATATTTGAGAAACACTTTCATCTCTTGTTATCCTAATCTTCCTAAAAAAAAATCCAGGCACTTTGAAATTCACAGAATACAGTCTGTGTTGCTCTCAGTGAGATTAAAATGGTAACAATGTTCCCTGGTTGTTCACCAGTATGGTGCTGCTCAAAGCAATCTGTAGACTGAGGGCTTGTCTACCAGGAAATTGGAACCAAACTAACCAAATTGGTTGTAATGCACACCTTCTAGTTATTTCTGTGAAAGTCTGTCTGCAGACACTCTTAATTTAGATTAAGAATGAGTTGTTTTCATACCTCTTAAATTGCTAAAATACATGAATATATATATTTACACACACACACACACACACACACACACACACACACAGACCAAACGTTTTTAAAAAATAGATGCTTGAAGTTAGGCTTCTAACTCCATATTTAGATACTAAAATAAGTGTCCCAGTCTTCAAAAGGGCTGAGCACTCAGCCTCTCCCATTGAAGTTAATGTACAAAAAAGTATGTGATCGCGTAATTAAAGACTGCTTTATAAGACATACATACACAGAGTTTCAATTAAGGTTGCTCAAGCATCCTTAATTCTGACATTTCCTAACTCTTAGGTGGTGAATTTGCAACTTTAACATTCTTTAATTTTTAATAGCATTGTTTTTATATATAAAATCTTGCACATGCATGTGCATGCGCACACATGCACACACCACCACCCCTGCACCCCATTTTTGCCCACAAATGAACCTCATGGTGCTATTTGCCGGTGCTGGTATTTGATCCAATTTGAGCTCTCTCTCTCTCTCTCTCTCTCTCTCTCTCTCTCTCTCTCTCTCTGTGTGTGTGTGTGTGTGTGTGAGAGAAACAGAGTTAATCAGTTAAGACAACAAAGCTCAAAATAGCAGAACCTTCAGAAATAGCACATTGAAATGAGCTATGCAAATAGAAGCAATTTTATCCTGACCATAATTTGATTTGAGGTACACATTAAGAAGTTGTGAGGCAACACCTAATTCAGTCACAATTGATATATGGTTACCCTCATTTCTCCTTCACTCCTGGTCTGAGGTGTGAGGCGCTGAGCAGCCTCCATTGTTATTGACATTACGCTAGCACTTCAGAGGATCTTGGCCAACATTTTCTAACTTGAGCACCTAAAGTTAGATGCTTATATATGGATTCAAATGCTGAACTCTAGGCTCCAAATTTGAAAATTTTGTCCATTTCCTTGAGGGCCAGATGCTGTTCCCATGGACGGTACTTGCAGCAGGGGCAGACCTTTAGGTGCACATGAGCATGAAAGACCTGACCCTGCAAGGTGCTGAGACCTACATCAGTGGGAGTTGAGGAAGCTCACCTTCTTGCTGGAGATTCTCAGAAGGAAGGCTGCTGTTGGGGTGGGAGAAAACCAGGATTAATATCCCGGGCTCAGGCTCAGTCAGTGCAAAGCTTGAGTCAAGCACCCTGAACCTATATCCTAACATGTAGGATATATCAGAAAGGGTTGGGTGCTGATACCCACTACAGGCTCCACATCTAGCCTCCTCCCCTACCCCCCCCCCCCCACCATGAGGTAGATAACAGAGAGAGAGACTGAGGGGGCGAGAGAGAGAAGGAAAAGACAGAAGGCATGTGAAAGGAGAAGGATGGAGAGAGAGCAAGAAAAGAGAAACATTAAGGAAAGGGAAGAGAGGGAGTGTGTGTGTGAGAGAGAGAGAAAGAGGAGAGGCGGGAGAGAGAGATAGAGGGAGGGAGGGAGGTGGGAGAGGACAGAGGATCTCACTCTTTTCTCACACTTGCCCTATTGAGACTAGAAATGTGGTATACTGAGGATAATGTTGAAATTGCAGGCTATTAATTTCAGAATGGGGGCAGAAGTGTCCCTGGTTCTGTTTGCAGGTGAGGGGGCTTTGTAGGAAAGTGTGGACACCCAGCTTAAAGTAAGATGGGTGAGTTGTGCCTCTTTGTTTTTTGAGGAGCAGCCTGCTTTATCTCTCTCTGGTTTTAGGATCTTATGTGTGATTGGTGTGAATTCTGAGAACTACAATGGTGTTACATTGCAACCTTCTTGCAAAAACATTTGTGTTTTTAATCTAACTCCTCTGGGTGTATGCTGTGAACATAAAGAAAAAGGGGTTAATTAAAAATATAACTAATGTAAATCAGGTGTAACTGCACTGATGTAAATTAAGTTAAACTGGTGTGAAGTAGAGGAAAATCAGAACATTCCAGGAGAAAATGTGTATGAGAGGAGAGACAATATATGATGGGAAGAGTATAAAAGAACAGAGTGTGAACAAGGAGGGGGGCAATATAAGGCTCATCCCTGCCCCCATCATTCCCAGTGAAGCATCGCATAGCATTTTACAAGTATATAGCAGCCCAGATTAAACATTCTGAAAGAAAACAGAGAGAAACTGAAAACATAGCTCAGTTATAAGCTTTTTCATTTTAGAATTCAAGCTTACACAATTATCTAGGCCCACTATATTCATAATTACATTTTAATATCTGCATACAAAAGCTATGTAAAAATTATTTTTCCCCCAAATATACAAATTTTCTCTTCGGATAGTTTAAAACATTTGTGGTCACAGATTTTATATATATATATATATATATATTTCTTTTTTAGGCTGAAAAAATATTACTGAAATAGCATATCATTTAATTCTGTTTTCAGAAAAATACATCATCCAAAGTACTGTCTTTCATTATACCGTGTAATGTTTGCCTTACCCTCAGGGCATGAAACCAATAACAATAAGTCAACCTTTTTGCTCTTTTTAAATAAATGTTATGAAAGGCTAATTTGGTGTAGTTATATCCAAATTAAAAATGAAGAGTTAAGGAAGTATGAAAAGAGAAAAAGAAATTACAGTGTGTCAGCTAGTTCATGCCCTGGCATTATCTATACCAACGTTAAATGTGTAATTAAATAAAGTGTCTTTTAATGTTTTACATTGTGCTCAGTAATTTACTTAAATTTAATCTACATCCTCTGGCTGATGCAGATTTACATTTGATTGTCTTGTGCATAAATAGGGTTAGCTTTTAAAGTAGGTAAATTGTGCAAAGGACAGTCACAAAAACTTATTACCTGCACAATATTGCTTTTGAAGGCGAAGTCAGTCAATGTGGATACACACAAGAAATGCAAACTCTTTGCGTTTGGTAAACATTAATACAACACAGTAAAACTTTGTGATAAGGCCAAACCTTTTTTTCCTTTTTTTTAAAAAATTAATTTTAAAACAAAATTATTCCATTGTAAAAAAATGTGCTCACATTACTTTGAATCTTTACGTGGAAAATAAATCTCTATTATACGATAATAAAATTTCTCTCTATAAAATTTAAATAGGGATCATATCATAGCAATATCAAAAGGAAACATCTGGTAATCAGTTTCATATTATTACAATAATCGGACAAACTAAGAGCTTGTTTTAGGTCCTGGAGCCTCTACTTCAATGGAAAAATAAAAGTTAGATACTTTCAACTGCTCTCACAGTGAGAGAGCGAATGTTCCTTGGTTGCTGATTTTGATTCTGTCAATGAAAAAGGTTTAGCCTTACAAATGTTGGCTACATCTCAAAACCATAAGACTGATTTTTTATAGTTTATGATTCATGCAGCAAAAGTCAATATGACACATACAGGTTAGAGATCCATAGCATAAAAATACATCACTAACAATGACATGCTCTGCTTGTGATCAACCACCCTATTTAGCCCAATTTCTGATTTCTCCCGCTGGTCACCTTTCTCCCGTCCCCTTATACCTACCCCAGAAGGCAAGCATTTATCTCAAATATGATTTTGGACCTTGGAGGTCTAGTTCTAAAGTCTACATTTTGGCAGACTGTAAACAAAAATCATTATCATACTGTATATATGATATTTTAAATATCAGAGCTAAGTTCGGATTCCAGATGAAAGGAATAAAATCCATATGCATGTATCATGTAGGGCAAAAACAGTGAAGATGATAACGAAAGGGCTGGTTTGACAGAAAGACTCATGCTGCATCACTAGATCAGAAAGCAAAAATGAGAGTTATGTGACGGTAGCAAACACAAGTGTACGGACTGCACTGAAAGGTTCAGCTCTGTTGCGCTCAGTCAGAAGGCCTTTTACTACAAATACTGCTGGGTGTAGCCACTGTTGGTAGAAGTGCTATGTCCCTGATCCTGCAGAGACTTTAAATTTAAGCATGTGCATAAGTCCTTGCAGGATAGGGTCTATTTCCAGGAGCAAGTGTTTGCAAGATCAGATCCTAATATAGGTTCTAATTCTGTTCTTACACTAGTGTAAATCAGAGTAATATTAATGGCTATGTCTACACTTGCTAAAAATAGTTCAAATTAGTTAGTTTGAACGAACTAATTCGAACTAATTTTAGTTAGTTCGAATTAGCTTAATTCGAACTAGCATGGCCACACTGGAATGTTAGTTCGAACTAAGCAAGCACTTGCTTAGTTTGAATTAGCGATCCCCATTCATTTCATTGGCTGGTTAATTTGAACTAAGAAATTAGTTCGAATTAACATGGCCACATTGGTTAATTCGAACTAGTTAGTTCGAATTAACCCCTTAGTTTGAATACCCTATTCGAATTTATTAGGTTGAATTAAGGAAGCCCTTAATTCGAATTAACTAAAGCCTAATGTAGCCATGGCTTTAGTTAGTTCAAATTAAGCCTCCTTAATTCAAACTAACTTGCCAGTGTAGACATAGCCAGTGGCACCGGAGAATGTAAAACTAGTATGGAATCAGGTTCTTAGATGGCACTAGATTATGTCTGTTAAATTAAAAGATGGATATTAGTTTTGGATCGACAAATATTAGTAATTCATCTCAATGAATTACTGCGAGATCCCAGGACTTTAATATAAAGAAGGTTAAAAAAAATACTGCTGTACGTACTCTTTGCTAAAAACACTGGACAATATTTTCAGGCTTGGTTTCCTAAATGAAGTCAATATCTTGTACGTCTAAATACAAACTAGGTCCGAATTCGAGGCACCTGATAGCATAATCAACCAAATCTAGCACTTTTAAACTCATTGCTTTGCTTCTTAGATTTCATGGGGACAGGGTCACGTAGCTATCTTAGCAGCAGCCAGCCTGTGAAGTGTTTATGTTCAGTGCTGGATTAGATGGAGCTGTCAGGGATTTTGAGTTCCTTTGTCTCTTGAAGCTTCCCTGAGTCAGGTGAATAATCATTTGTGTGTGTGTGTGTACAACACTTCCCTTTTCTATGCTATTTGCTTTGAGTAACAGCATTGTCAATCCCAAAGGCTCAAAAATCATGAGTCAGGCTCCCAAAATCACAAGAGATCTAAAATGTTACTTTGGAATTCCTATTTGCCTTCTAAGTTTTGAACACTTGGGTTTCTCATTTTCAAGCTTTTTTTCTATAACCGAAAGCACCAGAAACCATTTTTTAAAACCAAGTTTAGATTCTCATGTAACAACATTAATTTGGGAGTGGAGGCTATACAAACAAAGAGCATATATCCTGGGACTTGCTATTAAACTGAGAACTGCCAACACTGACAGTTGCCAGCAAGAAGTGTCTTTTTCTCTCCCCATTAGCTGCACCTGCACTATGATCAATTCTTTTATACACTGAATTCGTCATATATTGCCACTAGCATCAGTGGGAGTTTCCCAAGCAGATTAAGGGCAGAATACAGCTCTAAAAGGTTTGTATATTTCATTTATTTTTGCTTACCAGATCAGGAAAACAGAAGCAAGAAATGACTCAACTATGTTATTTAATTTCTACTGTTATCTGTCATTTTAGCTAATGTGATTTCATGATTTGTTCAACTATTTTTCTTTTAATGTATGCAGTTAGGATTTGCTCATGCAAGCCCTGATTCATTTGAGCAGTTCTTACTCTACTCAGTGATTTTCTTGGCACTGCTCATGTGAGGAAGTTTTCATTCTTTTCAGGATTTTGTTTAGATTTGGTTTCAAAGGATAGCCCCCAGTATTCTGGGTGATGTTCCTGACCCCACAACATACTATGGGTTTTACTGCAAAGCAATCTGGAGACTAGTGTCATTCAAACATTTGTTTTGGGAAGAATAGAGGAATGGGAGCCAACAATACGTGGCTTTAATCTCATACAAACACTTAAGGGCAAGTTTCCAGTGCTCTGGTGCATATACATATCAGTGTGTTTTACACCCACAGAAAATTGTCGGCACAAATTTGTTTAGTAGTTCAATATGTAATTATTAAGATGAATTCTCACACAATTCATGGCAGGTATAGATACAAATTGAATCAATGCTGGGAGCCAGCCGGGCTGAAAAGATGGCCATTAGCATTCCATGCGCTTTCTTAGCACTGCAGCAGGAGTGAAAAGAATTTCAAAATTCCCCATGTGTTTTGTCCATGATGGAAGTTTTCCTGAGTATCATGTTTTCATGAGTGAAACACCTGGGGCTAGAGCAGGGCCTTTAGCTTTGAATGCCCAATTATAACAATTACTCTAGCTGGGCAGGACAAGATACCACTTTCTTTCTTTGTTCCGTATTGATATGTGAATGAACAATGCAACAGAGGGTACATGAAACATATATTGAGGGTAAACTAAATCTTGTGAGTTCCCAAGAAGAGGATGAGAGTCCTGATGTATCCCACTAATAAACAAACAAGGAGACTTGCCTGGTCTGGAGTTTATAAAATTTCAGAGACAATCACTCTGTGATGAGGATGAATGAAACAGAGGAATCTCTACTCACAATGCCACTGGAAAAGGATGAAATGAGTGCCATGAGTGCTGGCTGGCAGATTTCTGCATAGTTCAGCTCTCACTAGTGCGGTCAATAGAAATGAACTATTTCAGGGAATAGAGAGAGTCTCGCTAACCAACATCAAAATGCATCAAAAAAAAGGACAAAGACAGCAAGATGTTTAAGATAGATGCTGAAGTTTTCTTTGTATCTACCTACCAGAGATTACTCTCAAGACACATTCTATGTGTTACTGGGATAAATCTAGACAGTCTGCAGCGTAACTAGTAATAGGGTAGGTTTCTATCCTATTTGGAGTTCATCACAATCTTCATTTTTCTCCCTGTGAATGTTTGTTTCTTTGAATAAACTGGGCAAATCATGATTAAGGATTCATTCCTGCAGAATGCTGCGTGCATACCAAGGCCTGCTGAGTGCTCAACCTATCCAGTGCCACTTGAATGTGGATGTAGTATCCTCCTTCACTTCCTGTCCTGAAGGCAACCTGAGTTGAGGGCTACCAGTGCCTCTTGATATTCGCTCAACACCTCAGAGGATTGAGCCCTCAGTCTTTATTCCAGTAGACTTCCCACTGAAGTCATCTGGAGTTTTAATTGAGCAATGGCTGAAGGATTTTGCCTTCATTTTGTACAAATGAAAAAATATGTCAATTCCCCCTTCCCACTATTTTGAAAAAAGATTTGATTGTAGAGGGCACAGGTATTTATGACCCATGTAATAATCCCAAGGATGTGATGCAATCACAGTGATGATGGTATTCTTAGGTCACAATGGTGATGGTTATACTTAGAAATGACATGGAAAACTAGAACTGTATCTCACTTGTGGCTTGAAAATGAGGTAATACTGGGAAAAAAGGCAGGGCAAAGTGCTTTGCCTTGGAGGCCTGTCTATTTCCTTCCACTTCAATTTTATCTCCCCATTTCTCCAAGCAGTGAGGGATGTGAGCTGGTGACCACATAAGTGCTGGTGATCGTGACTGGTTTGTATTTTCACTGTTAAGCTGTCAAAGCATTCACATCAAGGGACCGAAGGACAAAATGCAATAGTCACAAGTACCCGCATTAAAGGAACATATTCATTCATGTCTATACAAAAAAAGAAAAAAGAAGAGACACAAACAAACCAAACCAAACAAAAAAGAACAAACATAAGAAGAGCTCAGCAATGGAATGAAATGGCAGCCAGTAGTGCTATAGGAATTCTGAGAACCACTCCAGTCTTTCTAATCCTCAAACACTTCCAAGAACAAAGGAGGAAAGAGTTCCGTGGGGCATTCCACCTTCATGTGCAGGAAGCGGCTAGCGTGGCAGGCTCCAATCATTCGTAGATCTGTCACTTTCATCAGCAGTTTTGGCCAAAAGTGTGCAACATGGTGTTTTCTGTAATTAATGTAGTGTTCGAAGGCCAGAAGGAAAGCCTCTTGACATTTTTCTATCCTTTCCACGCTGAGGAGACCTGGGCGATCTGTATGTAAAAAGGAACGACACTAATGTATTCATTTAGAATAATAAATTCCTAATCAAAATCAAGAGAGAAAGGATGATTTTGTAATAAAGGCACTGGACTGAGATAGAGGACATGTGTTCAAATCCTGGCTCTGCCACAGACTCCCATATGATCTTAGGCAACTCACTTAGGCCTGGTCTCCAGTTCCAGGAAAATTTGGCGGCAGTCGAGGGGAATCATGCAAGCTATGCAGAGTAGCTAGTCAACTTCCTACCCCCCTTCAGTGCAGTGTCTTCATTTCTCTGTGCCACTTGAGGGGGTGTGGTTTTACTAAATTGATTTCCGAATTAACTCAGCATGTCTTAACTGATCACTAAGTTGATCCAGAAAGATCGATCAGAAAGTGGTGACTTTGCCACCCTTGGTGTAGATGTGGACTTAATCTCTCTGCACCACAGAGATATTAATGTTTCCTTCCTCCATCATTTTGTCTGTCTAGCCCAGAAGTTCTCGAACCGGGGGAGCAGGTGCCCCTGTGGGATGTGTGCGCGGAATGTATTCAGGGAGGTGGGGTGGAACAAGAGAAGCTTTAGAAAAAAAACTGCACACATTTTACCCACAGCAATGAATAACTAGCAAAGCTGATTCTTCCAGACATAAGAGCTCCTTAGATAGCACTGTGCATTTGATGCTAGAAGGTGCTGTGCATTTTGATGGATTTCATTAAGCTTGAATAGCATTATACAAAGTCATTACCATCTGCATATTAATTCATTTGCTACAATGCGGTGTGCTCATTTAATTATAAGCATTGGCCATAGTCACAGTTCTGCTTTTCTTCTTATTACAATGGATCGTTGACTCTGTTTGAATCTATGCCTTACTGCTTTAATATACAGTGAGAGTTCCATGTTGATTTTTTTTTATCGGTAGTTGTACCTATGTGGCAGGGGAGGGGCCTAAACTACTACAGACACAAAGAAGGGGGCTGCAATCAAATTAGTTTGAGAATCTGGTCTAGTTCACTTAGAATGTAAGCTGTTCAAGCAGGTACCGTCTCTATTAGGGATATGTTCATTGACTAGCTTTATGGAGTCTTGATCTCATCAGCTGGAGCCACCAGCTGCTACTGTATTACAAATAATTACAAATAAAATCTTTCTTTATCCAAAATTTCTCCTCACCTCAAAATTACAATTCCCTCCTGGCCTGGTTTTCCCTTTCAGCTTCAGTCATACCACTGTGACCAAGATGGCCTCAGTGCCAACTGGCAAGGGATACAGGAATGTTTTGACTCTGGTATGTACTTTCTGGTTCACCAAAGAAAGTCAAGTCAGGTCTTAACTGAAACCCGGGTTAGACTGCTCTTTAATGCCTTTGAGAAATGTGTGTACAGATACTATGTAATGAGTTGTGTTTACATACTGAAATATGCTCTCAGAGTCTGTATCAAGGTATTAACCACCAGCAGATATGAAAATACTGGTTTTCTGTCAGAAAAGAGAATATTTATTCACTGGTCTCTCTGTCGGGATGTAAATCAAGCATTGTGAGACAGCACAATGGATGCTCATTTTCATATGAAGTCAATGGAGAGATCAACAGGGAAGCAGCAGAGAGGAAAAACAAGCCCCAGTTGGTGACCCTGTCTCTGACTACTAACAATGAACCTTGGGGGTTTATGTAAAAGGCAAAGACGACACCTCCTCATCCTGTTGACTACACCTCTGTGACAGTTCTCGGGGGACTCGGGATTGTGAATCACCCCCCTGCCACAAGTAAAAACAACAAGAGTCCTATGGCACTTTAAAGACCAACAAATTTCTTCAGGCATAAGCTTTTGTGGGCTCCAACCCACTACACATCTGGAGCCTGCCACCAGAGTCAGGAATTCTTGCTTGTGCTTAGCTGGATATTTAATTTCCAACACCACTGGCCTCATAACCACCCAAGCACTCACCTCTGTGCTGTGTCAGCCCTTGCCGGTTAACAATATCCCCCCCTTCCCCCCCCCCCCCCCATCTCTGAGCCCTTTTGAAGCATTCCCTTGAGATATCCAGCCCCTGACTACACAGACAAATATTGTGTCTGCTGTCCCTGAAGGAACAATATGCATGCCAACTTGTAAGATTCAGCTCAGGACCAGTACTTTTTTACCATCATACCACAGAGATATATTTATAGTGAAAACAAGAATAAATTTATTACCATATCTAGAGATTCAGGAGGTGGTGAGTAAGAATCACATGGGTATATACAAAACAAATTCATCATTTGCTTTCTAGAGACTAAACTATCAGTTCAACCTCCTGTCTAGCCAAGTTTATTGCACTCAAAGTCTTTCGCAGCTTTTCAACCAGGTCCAGCTGAGATCATACGCCTAGGAAGTAAAACAGGCAGTGGGGCCATGAAAATGGGATGGAGGCGGATCCCATGGGAAGGCCCAAAGCATGTCTAGGACTACCTATGAAGTGCACTCGTGCTGCTGGCAATTCAGCAGGCTGGGCTCCTCTCTGCAGATTGGGAAGGAAGCAGTGCGCCAGCCTGGCTGCGGAAATGCGTCCATCACAAGTGAACACCTGGAGATTATTTTCAGGAAAGAATTATATAATACTATAATAATAACGATATAATATAATAATAGATCATAATAACTATATTAACGCCTTCTGAAATCACTGGGTTACATAGCGAAGCTTTGGAAAATAAACAGCCAGCCAGATGTTTTCAATGGAAATGTCAAATGCTTTCTTGTGATGAATGCAAATAATCTGGGAAGTCAATATAAAGCCTTGCCCTATGTACTGTTCACTACTCAGTGCTTAAAGTTGTCTCCAAAAAACTCCCTAACAACTTGCCAGGTCTGTCATTGCCCACGAATGGAATCTCCTTGTATAGCTGGCCCAGGTTGTGAATTTCTACTATTCACTATGTAGCTTAGAACACTAGTGTTCTGAGCTGGGCAGGCAAGAATCACCAAAGTGGAATGGTGTTTCTCTGCTGACTGAAGACCACACTGTGCCTGAATTCTTCCATTTGGAGCTTAGAGAAGATAGTCCCAGAGCAGTGACACAGCAGAGGCTTGATGGGACAATCTCCAATGAGCAAACAGCAGTATTATGAGGCCCAAAATGAAGAAGCAAATAGGCAAATCAAACTAAACCTGCAGGATTTCCAGCCAACTTAAAGTGCCGATAAATCACATTTCCAGTCTGGACATGACAGAACTGTGGGCTAGAGCAAAAGAGCACAACACTCAGAGAACTTACCCTGCAGATGGTTGATGCTGTGCTCCCTATTTATAAGTCAGGGAATATTGGCCCAGACTCAGCTACATCACTGACCCCTTTCCAGCAACCAATCCAGCTCAGACCTCTATGTTGTTTGGACATGGTCTCAGACCAAGGCCACCTTTATGTATCATAAGCTTTTCGGTGGTGTTTATCAACATCGTTTCTAAGCCCCCGTGTGAGGCCAATGGGATTTCAGCTGCGTCATTCTAGTGACCCGAGTCAGCGCTACTGCATTTAAAACACCCTCTACTTTTCTTTTAGAGAGAGATTCGCAGCAGATACAGTGAACCAGAACTTCACATAGGGGTGGTTACAAAAGCTCTGGTGGTGTCCAATACATTCTCATTCTCACCTGATGACATCAGCAGCACAGCCTGGAGCAGGGCGACCTCCGTGTCATCCAGGTTAAACGAAGACAGCGACATGCCCAGGTCGAAGATGGCATCAGACACTACGCCGAGACCCCCGTTTTTCAGCTGGCCCCTCGTTACTGCCATCTCCCCATTTAGCGTTAAAGTCTCACTCTCTGGGTCATAGCGCACCGCAGCTCGGAGAGACATAATCTCCATACAGCAGCCTTTCAAAAGGATTATCTGGTCTTCACATGGCAGCTGTAGAGATTACAAATGATAATGAAACAGTCTGCACTAACAGGATTTTCAAGCAAACTTACTTTTGAAATACAATAGAATCCATATGCATGGGGGTCTCAATAATAGACCCGGGGATATTAAACACACTATTAAACCATTACGATTACATACCCTACGTCTGATTGACTAAATACTCACAAATGTGAACGATAAACCCCAAAGCTAACAAGCCTCTGTCCTGTATGTTTTGCCATCCCTCTAAGTGGGTTCATTCCATCCTAGTCTCTTTGGAAATTGATTTCTCATAGATAATAAAATATGAATGGGTCCAAATCTCAGAAGAGCTCAGCTCCCATTAAGGCTTCAAAATGAAGGGATCCAATTTTCAGAAGAGCCGTTCTCAATGGCGGCTGCCAAATGTGTTTGAAAAGTTAGCCCAAATACCTTGTAATAATATCAGTTTCCATTTGCAAAGCATATGATGAGGTTTAATCAATTAATTAATACTATCAACTGTTTCTTTGTTACAACCAGTACTGCACCTCTTACTTTTCTGACCTAGAAATTGGAGGGGGGAGGGGAATGATTGCACAGGGGAAGATCCATAATTGTGGACTGGTTTTTAGTAAAAGTCGTAAAAAAAAAAATCATCTCAAGAGATGTTCAGAAATGCCTAAAAACATGGAATTTGTGCTCCTAATTCCCTTAATCCCTTTTGAAATCTCCCCTTATGATATTTTGGAAACCATCAAGTGTTAATAGTTTATAAAAGACAATGAACCAAATTCTGTTTTCAGCTGTAGCAATTGTCTTTAGTTGAATTTTATGCTGGTGTGACTGACAACTGAATCTTGGTCGTTATCTTCAAGGTATGTTGCAAAGCTCAGCCTTTTCACAGTGGTGAGATGGCATGCAGTGAGTGAGAGGGAACTGTAATATTAAAGATAGGGAACTAGTTGAGTGGGAATTGTTGAGGGGCAATTCCTGAATTGCTACACTTAGGTTATTTCTAGGGTGCCTCCGCAGCAGGAATAGGTGCTCTTTTTAACATTTCTATAAACTCATCTAGCTATATAAATAATTGATAATGAAAGAAGAGTGAAATCCCCAACACTATTTTGAAGATGTCACTGTAAATCAACAGCAAATGTGACATACATAACTTTGTGAAGATGAAACTAAATCCTAATTGAGTTCTAGAAAGGAGAAAATCTGTTTCCTTTATGGTTCATATTAAAATATCAGGATCTTTTCATTTAGAATCTCAAGTGAAGTAAATATGTTTGTTTTTGGCAGATGTGCATTCACTCACATAGGCTATGTCTACACTTGAAAATTTAGGTCGACTTTAGCTAAGTTGACTTAACTAAGTTGACTTAAAGTCGACTTAGTTAAGTCGTCTTAGTGAGTCTACATCTAAATTTTAAGTCGACTTTGGGGGGAACTTACAAAGTCGACTTAGAGTATCCACACTGGATGCCTAGGTTGACTTCTAGGGGTTAGGGGGACCTAGGGCAGGTCCACGGGGGGCGGGGAGGCACCCCTTGCCCAGTGCCAGGGGGCTCAGCCTTTGCCCCATTGTACATGGGTACAATGGGGCAAAGGGGGACAGGGACCCTGGCAGGGCATAGGGGCAGGGTGGGCAGGGCTCTGCCCTGCCTTGTGGGGGGGCATGCCAGGCTCCCCCTGTGCCCTCCCCCCTGGCAGGGAGGGCAGTGGTGCAGTCCTGGAGTAGCCCTAAGTTGACTTAGGGCTACCCCAGGTAGGGCTACTACCTTAGGGCTACTTGAAAAAGTCGACTTAAGCCTGAAGTCGAATTAAATCCAGGTTTAATAAAGTCAACTTAATTTTCATTGTCGACTTTATTTTCCTTAAGTCGACTTAAGCAACGAAAACTGTAGTGTAGACGCAGGGTAAATCAAGTCGACTTAAGCAAGCTTAAGTCGACTTAATTTACAAGTGTAAACGCACCCATAGTGATTAATCTGGAAGAAAAATTTACAGCGTGAATGATGGATGAAGGGTTAACAGCAGCAAAAGCAGTGATCTCTGGGAGAAGAGTTTTAAACATGCAGTCAGCAACAAAGAGAAATTGACTAGGATTGTACAATTATTTCTGCAGCACTGCCAGTGTCAGGTGTAAAGTGTTTGACACAGAAGGAAAATTCCATATCCAAGTCAGGGCAAGTAAACTTCCTTCTACATCAAGATCAGCAATTGCACATAGATGGGCTGCATGTGGAAAGTGGCAATCTAGCTTCCCAAAAAAGATGTCACTGTTTGGCTGCGGACACCTGGAAATGGAGGAAAGAAGATGAAAGGAAGTGGGGGAAATAAAGGAGAAAGAAAGTAATTATAAAAAGATGGCAAAAGGGAAACAAATGCAGAGGAAAAGGAGAGAGCAAAAGAAAGGGTGGGGGAACAGAGGAGATAAAAATGAGAAATTTATGGAGAGACAAAGGAGAAAGAAATTAATGGAGACAAAGAGAAAAAGGACAGGACAGGGACATACCTAGAAAAAAAATGTAAATAGTGGGATAATAAATGGCAACCTGCTATTTTTTCCACTGAACTCAAACAAAGAAATTCCTTTGCCCTCCCATGTCTCCTCTATTCTCTTTATAAATTCTAATGGTGCACCTTTTCCCATCATACTGAAGGGGAATACCACTTGGCCCATTGTTGAAGGACACTGGTAAGTTAAATTGGGTCCAAAGAGTAGGCGTTGTAAAAAATAAAATAAAATAAAATAAATTACCAAACTGAACACCAACAGAAATGGTTCTTTGAATGGAATGATTCCTCGAATGGGTCTTTAAAAAAAGTCATAATATTATATTTCTTAAAGAAACAAGCAGCCTCTGTACTTGTAGGAGCCCACACCCTATAGCACACCATGGCTGGGTCTGGTGGAAGCTGTGTGGATAGTCTGGCAGACTTCAGGGGCTTGTTTCTTATAGCTTTTCCCCCTACCCTGCTTAAAAGCGTGAGACAGAAGGGCATAGAAAATAACCTGTAATTCACCAAAACGCACATAACTCCACTGGCGGCTGGATCCCAGCCTCGACAATGAAAAATAATTCCTTGTCTGTCTCAAATGTTCTCTTCCCCCATTCTCTCTTCTATCTGTTCTTCCCTATCTCTATCTTTCTTTTCCTTTTCATTGCTTCCCTTTTCTTACCATCTCCAGCTCTTCTTCTTTTCCATCCTTAATTGCACCCTTATTTTCTCACCTATATCTCTATCGCTGGCCAGGACATGGATCTTATCTGTGTATGGTATGAGCTGGTCTGACGGACCAGTGTAGCCTCTCACTTGCCAGGGCCAGGGCTGGCTTCCTCTTAGTCAACATTGGAGCGTGGGCTCTCCAGGCTGCAGCAGATGTTGGCATTGGAATCAGGACTCATCCTCCTGCAGCAGCATACGCCCACGGAGCCTGGGGCTGCAGCTCTGTGATGAACTCATCTCACTGGGGCCCCCGCTGGCTGCATATGTGAACTCAGTTGCTCACAGTTGATTTTGGGACTGAAGGAACGTGTTGTTGGCAGTACCCAACACAGCCTTAGCCAAACTGGGACTGCTGACAGCTATGAGATCATGGCACTAACACATGAGACCCTGAAACTGCAACTGACTAGAAGCTGCCCAGTCTATTTTCATCATCCAAGCTGAGGGAAGCACAACAGGAAAACAATGAAAATACAGAACGCATTCCCTCTTGTAGCAGGCCAGGACATGGGGAAATGGGCCATGGCACTTCCCTGCTCTCTGTCTCTTCTATAGAGGTTAGCTACACTGTCAGTTCTGACCCCCGTGACAACATGGACTGTGACTGTGTCTGAACTTTGTACCGGGGCCTATCGGGGAAGAGAAGGCTTTTCATCACAAACTGATGCACAGCCAGTCTGGCCCACCCTGTGGGATTATATGTAACGAAAGCAAAGAAACATGTCCCTTTCAAACAGGTAGTAACATTTGCCATTTCCAATCTTTGACTCCACAGCTGTGGCCTCAGGACAAGCCAGAAGGCAGCTCTCCAAGTCCCTTGCTTTCACTGTGAATTGTTTCTCATTCTATTGTCTGACATTGGTGTCTGGGGGAGTAACGTTTAAAAGGTGACTTAGCCAAACTGTATAACAGACAAAGGTCATGGCTCTGACTCATTTTCTTCAGTCTTTCCACTTGTTTAACGGTGAAGCATGTAGGCCTTGTGTGGCCAGGAGGGGTAGGAGATGTGAGAGGGGCTCTGCATCCTGGTGTCTGATGGACCAGGTTTGCTAAATGAATAAGACTGCCTGGGAACATCACTGCCACATCACACCCACACACCCTAAATCAATGCAGACAGTTCCTCTCAAACACTGGAGTGCTGCCGGGGCCTCTCCTTGTATTTTTAAATCTGCAGACTTGTCATCATTGTTTCCTGGTTTTCTAGATGACAGATCCAGCCCTCATGTTAGGCCTGGAGAGCTATTTACAGCACACCAGCTATTGATCCTTACCACACCCTCGTTTGTAGGTGCCAGAGGAGGTAAAGAGTGTTACCTCACATAATAGTTCTTTCTGAGTAACCTTAGAAACTGAGCAATCAGCCAGGGAAGAGCACGATGATGTGCCAGCCTTAAAATTCTTCTCTGATTGATGTTCAGTCGGGTGTGTGGGGGGATGAGTTGTTCCCCTGAGCAGGCTCAGAGTTATTTCTAAGGTCATTCTCTTGACATATAACTACTTGAATCAATGCTGTCCTGCAGCATGCGATAGCAGGGACATTGCCACAGAGGGGCCATTCCCACCTCAGAACTTCTATGGTTTTGGCTCCCAGGAGACTCCTAGGTATGAAGGTTGTTTTCCAGTCAATTCCACCCAGACTGTAGGTTAATATTTTTTGTAAGTAAAGAGAACAATCATCATCATAGACCGCTCTCATAGGCTATGTCTACACTTGAAAAGTTAGGTCGACTTTATGAAGTCGACTTAATAAGGTCGACTTTAAGTCGACTTAAAGTGGACCTTATTAAGTCGACTTAACAAAAGTCGACTTAACTTTTCAAGTGTAGACATGGCCCCTTTTTGACCTTATTAAGTCGACTTAACATTTTAAGTCGACTTAAAAAGGTTCACCTAGGCACTAATCCGCGTCACCACTGGCTTAATTTGAATTAATAAAGTCGACTTAAGCGCTCGTTCGAATTAAAACGAGGTGTTATTAATTCGAACAAACTTTTCCTTAATTCGACTGAAGGAGCAGTTTAAGATGAATTAAGGAAAGGCCAGTGTAGACGTGGAGTAAATTAAGTCAACTTAAGCCTCCTTAAGTCAACTTAATTTGTAAGTGTAGATGCACCCATGTGATTTGCACCAATGTGAACAATTTGCACCAATTTGAACAAGCTCAAACTAAGCCATGTCCTATGCACATGCTAATTACACTAATATTCAATTTTAAACCTTCTACTTATGGTTTATCGCAGACGTGAATATCCTTCTGAAGTGAAGTGTTATCAGTTGCTGCCTCTGCTCTCTTGGAGTATATATCTAACTTAAATTTCACTTATACGGTGATGTGTGAAGGACAGGCTGTGGCCTGATTTTTGCTGACATCCCCAGGTGGGCCAATGTGGGAGATGTCTTAGTCCTGGATTCAGGAAGGCACTTAAAGCACATATTTAACTCCATCCTTACTCAAGAAAGCATTTTAGTAAATGTTTAACTTTAAGCATGTGCTTATGTCCCAGTGGGTCAATAGACCGTAAGTATTTGCCTAACGTTACAGAAGTGCTTAAGTGCCCATCCTGATAGGGAAGATTTATTGAATTTGCCACTGGTATAGGCCCATACAAAACCACAAAAATGGTATATGGTTGATCATAGGAAACAGGAAATTAAATGACACCTAGATTATTTTTGTTCTGCCTATTTTTTTTTGTTTTTAATTCTCTTAAGTCATCATATTTAAAACAAAGTGAACTTGTCAGTAAGGTCTTACCCCTTCATTCTTGCATGGAAGTGGAGAGATTTTCTGAGGCTCAGACAGATTTTGTGTATTTTCATGTCACATTGACACTACTTTTTATTGTTCCTCTTGACAGGTTCATTTTGAATCGTATGACGTAAAGACACAAAAAAGGAAATTCTTACCTCACAAAACATAGGCAACTTTTTGGCAAAATCCACCACTCTTGTAATTGCTGGTGTGATGATTTTTGTAAACTGGCTGAAAGCTTCTAAATCCACTTTCCCACTTTCTGGGGCATTAACCACTGGTGCTTGCCCAATATCTTCAGGCTAAGGATATTAAGAAATACATTATAAGGGATAATTTGTTTTAAAGCAAAAATTTCATCTTTCTTAAATTCTAATAATATGGTAGAGATTATATAGAAATCCCACCACTATGTTTCCATGAAATTAAGCAATAACATCAACCATTATTTATGTAGGCTGTATAGGGGCAATTTTTCTATAGCAAGCCATAAAATGTGCAGCTGTCTGTAAAATACGTGACTACATAAAGTAAGGATGATTAGAGTGCCATTACCCATTTTGTGTGGGCAGCCGCATATTTTACAAATGCAGTTACCTATCTATGTCTTGCATATTTTGTGGGAGAAGTTGAGGTATTTTTGCTTGGAAATTTAGGTCTGATCCTGCCTCCTTCCACCACTCAGCACCCTCAATCTCTCTTGAAACCAAAGGGAGTTGAGGGTACTTGTTATCTACTAGAAGATGTTCAGCACATTGTGCTTCTAGGCCTCCCCAGTGTTATAACATCACGAAGAACACAAGGCTACTGCCAAGACCGACTTACAGAGGTGAGCTAACATGACTGATGATTAAGGATGGGCTGAAATAGAAGATAGTTTGGATCAAATAAGAACTCCCTGAACATTTGCTCATTTAGGCTGAAATTTGACCAGGACTTCAGCACAAGGCTTATGCACCAATAAAAGTCTTATTTTGAGGATTTATGTGGGACTTATATAATGATTAAGCTTCATTCTGAAACTCTACAAAGGGGTGAATTTCACACAACTGAATTTAGACTTGCATACTTTGTTCCATTTTTAAAAATCACACACATATTCAAAGATGTTCTTCTGTCTTCAAAGTAAGGCTTTGCAATTGCAAAAGACCTGCCAAATGTTATGTGGAGGGAGCATTTTGTTTACATTATTAAGTCTAAAACTGGACAGTAGAACTACTTCAAGACAGCTGAGGTTTAAGAAATGTACAGAAGTACCTTTGAACTATGATGCTGAAATTGTTTTCTGAATAATATAAATAATATGGGCTTAATGTTTTGGTTTTTTTTTTTTTTTTAAAATAAAGCAAAATGTCAAAGATTCTCCTACAGTTCTGGCATCGGTCAAAATCAAAATCTGACTTCATTCAGAAGAAAACCAGTGCTTCGGATAAAGCAAGTAAATGTCTGATTTGGAAAGAATTCGGATAATCACATGCTATGTAACCTAACATATTAATGCAACTGAGGTTAGGGAAAAAAATTTAGTACACAATACCCATGTTCTTGGCCCTTTAAACCAAACCAAACTGCAAAGCTTGCTAGATAGTAATTTCAAGACTATTCCATCACTTTTTACAATATTAACAGTCTTTGTGACTATGTCTTATCTTTATTATGTCCTGATTCAACAGACCGTAATCATACACGTAGAAATGTGTGAGCCACAGCTAGGACTGAGTAAACATCAAAAAAGTGATCAGCTGCCTCAAATTGGAAAACTTCTTGCAGTGGGGTTAATGATGGCTCAAGATTTGTGCAGTGGGAGAAGGCTGCAGACATCTGTGTTTATGAATATGTCACTGTTCTATGGTCTGGTGCACTTTGAACTGAAGTAGATTTCACTTTCCTTTGGGGATCTTTGGTTATTTGTGATACATGACCATAATCACATGTGTGTGTTGCAGGATCATTTAGAAAAATGGAAAAAAACCCATTTTTAACAGTCTGAGCATCACCAACCTCCTTTTATTTTCTAGGCTGAACCTCAGTTATAGCTTTCGCAGTACATAGACCTTTCCCGCCAAAAGATCTCCAGGGTCCTTTTATATTTTGCAGTCCCTGATGTAGTGTTTATCTTGTTTTTGCTGAGCTTAATTCCCAGCATTTTTCTGTTTTAAATAAATGTATTCACTTTTGAACAAGGGGACAATAAAAACACTATTTAAAAAAAAGCTGATTATTGTATTATTATCTGAAAAAAGGTTTCTATTCACAATATGAAACCGGGATCAATCCTTAAATGGACAAATGTCTCTAAATACACATGTATAACGAAGACATTATATATATAATAGGTGACACCAATGTATCAAGAGTAAGATGTACTTTCTATTTTTCTTTACCTTATCAAAACCATGGGATCAAACTACTATGTCTGCTATTCAATATCATTCTGTTTCCCAGTTAACTGGTATAATTTGATGAGATGACCAGATTCACAGAGCACCCACTAATTATGAAGCTCATGTGACTTTTATACAGTTCACCAGTCAACATAGAAGCAACTCTGAAAAAAACATGCCTGGGGTGATACTGCCAGGAAGAGGCTTATGAGGGAATAAAAGAAACTGGCACGAAAAGCAGAGTAAAATGTTACAGTTCCTACCAAAAATTTCCTTTTTTGCTTCCAATGACTTCCTTGTGCATTGGTGGCCACATGAGCTTCAGTGACAATCTTGATCAGTTCCCACTCCTCATTGGTTGGCTCAGGTTTGTGCCCAATTGTTTTTTGTAGCTCCTCCCGACGTCTCTTCTCTCGGTTTTCTTCTATAAGTTTCCTTTTTGCTAACCGCTTGCTGTCATCCAGCACCACTAACACAAATAAAAACAAAACAAAAAGTAACAAAACAGAAGGCTGCCTTTGGGATTGTCTGAATTTTAGTCTTATCTATCCCAGATGTGCTGAGAGAACTAGAAACACCAAGACTAGTTGGTGAAGAGGTGTATCAGCCCGCTCAGTAGATAGCATGGCTACAGATCCTGAATGATTTACTTACACATGGGCTTAACTTTATGCACGGTGAGTAGTGCCATTGTCTTCAATGGAGTCCCATTATCTTCAATGGGACTGCTCACAGAGTGTAAAACTGTGCAAGATTGGGAATAAACTGGACTCCCCTAATCCACTTGTTAGTGCATTTCAACCTAGAAAGAAGGGACCTTTCTTTTTCCTTAAAAAATGAAAACAAAACAAACAAGCCAAGCCAATACTCATGGCATGGCCTCATACACTGACATGAGGTAACATGGGAAACAAGAATATAATAATACGGAGGTTGACCAGGTTCTGTGACTACACAAAGATGATAAATAACCTGGAATATTATTTAGTTATATACATTTCCACCACCAATAATTTCCTCAGCCTTCTTCCTGTTAATTTTTCTAATTTTTTAAAATCTAGTTCTAGTAAGAACTTGTGCATTAAATAGCCCTATAGATGGAACACCTCTGTTTATCCATAGAGGACCAAATCCTTCTTGCCCTACTCATATAGACTGAACTATTGAAGTGGCAAAGGAGAGCAGGGGTTTATCCATAACGGTTACCACACAGGGAGTACTAATGCTTTCTGTACCATGTTCTAGTAATATAGGTCAATTCTAAACTAGAAGGGTCACTTCTACTGGGTAAAGGGAGAGTTAGTTTGGCTGTCATGCTCATTCATTCCTCTGCTGGGACTACCAACTGCAGTGGGGATTCGTGGTGTGGACATCTGTCAACTGGAACCAGATTAAGACCAACAACTCATTTTGCATAGCCACTAAATAGTCAGTCGTAATAACTTTTGGACCCTACCAGTCTGGGCTGGATTTGAACTGGTGGCTTAGAAACATTCAATCCCCTGCCATGTTATTTTCTCTGGAAATGATGAAACGACAGATACTTCATTCTAGTCATCATCTCTTTTCTTCCATGTATACAAATAACATCATAATTCTTATTAGGAGTAACAAATTTAGAATATTTTAGTTATGTAATTTTTCTTAATGGGTCTTTTCTCACTTTGTTTTTTTGCAGGGATTACACTGGTAACAACCATTAACTAATGCATGGAGGGGATTTGTGTGAGTTACTCCCATTTATACTGATTGAAGTTACTGGTGTAAATCCCCTATGCAATGATGGGAAAACAAGACCCCTAAGGGTTAATCTTGCAGCCATATGTCCTGGTTCTCTAGAATTCAAGTAGCAATCTCTCTCAGTACATCGGTTCTTGGTGGCTAAAAATAAAACAAACAACTGCAGGATGACTCATACAAAGACATTCAACTTCACATTCTCCAGAAATTTCTAAACATGATGTTTTACCAGCCAGACATCTCTCCAAATGGATTCCCCCTCCCACATTAAAAATTAACATCCTTAGTGTTACATAACATGGTTAAGGCCGTAAAAAGGGCCAGTCTCTTAAACAGTAAACAAAACATTACCGCCATATGACAAAGAGTTTGGTATAATAATAAACATAATTTTCAATCATCACATTATAAAAGGGGAAATTTGCTGGTGGCTCTGTTCTGCTTAAGCCTCTTTCACCAGTCAACATATTTTAAACAAACAGTAAAATTAAAAGAAGAAAAAAAGAAATCTACTTACAATCTGTTGCCATGCCAACATAGATGCATTTTTTGAAGCGACATTCCTGACACTGGTTTCTTGTTACTTTGTCTATCACACATTTTCCTTCATATTTACACGAATAGGTTGGATGGAGATTTTTCTGAATGGTTCTTCTAAAAAATCCCTAAGTGGGAAAGAAAATTCCAGCAGCATTAGTATTCTGTGTTTTTTGGCACTGAAAAGCACTTGGGTTTGGTATTTATGCAAACGTGTATGTGAGATGGAATACTGTATGTCATAAAGCTCTAGGAAATTTAATGAGTCTAATAATTTTCTAGTATAGAACCCTTACTTTTGAGTTTCATTAAACATTTCCCCTTAAAATTAAAACTAGAGGTAGATTGAGATGTAAAATTCAGACCTAAATGCGACATACTGTGCAGGTGCAGGGTATTAGTTTTCCCTCTTATTGACAGACCAATGTAACATTTGCATCTAAACCCAGATTCTGAACCATCCACAAGGTGTGTTCAGAGCTGGTGTCTTAAATAAGTCCTATTATAGACACAGAGACATACTGATCTGCATTCAGCTTGAGATTCAGACCTCCCAAAAGTCCAAGGGCATTTGAATCTGTGGGGTTGATTCTGGCCCATCTTTAAATTAAACCATTGTTTCTAAGGGATATTTAATTAAAATTTCTGACTAAAGGGAAACATATCCTGGTATGCAAGATGCTTATGTGACAGCAATTAAGGCTACCTAGGGAATTTTAAACAAAAAACACATGTGGCAGTAAGCATTTTGCCAGAACCAAACAAAACTCGCCCAGCAGAAGTTTTGAGATCAGGACTAAAAACTGAACCCACAATTTTCAAGTGGTTTATAAATGTGAGGAAATGAGTTCACTCTGACCTTTGCCACATCTTTGTAGTCAGTACAAACTGTCACATGTAAGATTATCACCACCAGTTGCAATTTGAATTTGGGGCCAGCTGGCATAAATTGACGTAGCTCCACTGACGTCAATGATTTACACTAGCAGAGGATCTGATTTCTAGAGAAATCAGATAGAGCCTTATGTATGAAAGCTAAGGGCCTGAATCTGCTATCATTAAAGTCAGCAGGAGCTTTGTAGAGAGGAGGATCAGGCCTTAAAAGGAATAAGATTACAACAGGGGCAATCAAGATGAGAGCAAGGCAAAATGTTTAGATCTGTATTTGGTTACAAATCTCTCCACATTCTGAGAGCATCTGGAGATGCCTACACTACAATACAAAACAACACCAAGTCTCAGAGCCTGGGTCAATTGATTCAAGATCCCACAGCTTGAGCAGTGGGACTAAAAATTGCAGTGTAGATTTATGTTCAGGCTTGGACTGGAGACCATCCACTTCAGAACTTGGGATCCACCCCAAACCCAAATGTCTACCCTGCAATTTTTAGCCCTGCAGCCTCAGACTTGTGAGCCTGAGAGAGCTGACCCAGACCAGGTGTGGCCATGCCATGGGTCTTTCACTACTGTGTATTCATAGCTTAAGGCCCTGACCCTGCAAAGGCCTGCCCACATGCTTCGCTTTATGTACAGTTCCTGGAATTCAGTGGGGACAGGATTTCACTCAGTGAAGAGTCTTTTGGGGTGTAACTTCACAATTCAACGGGGACAGGATTTCACTCAGTGAAGAGACTTTTGGAGTGTAGGTTCACAAGAAAAACAGGTGTATTCTTATCAAGTGTGCCAACTCTAAGTAAAATCCTAATGAAGGTAAGGCAGTTTGTAGCATTCACATGCATTAGCAGGTTGAGTTAGACCCTATGGGGGAGCCTAGTCTTTAACTCAACCTGTTAGCCCATGTGAACACTAAAAACTGCCCTGTCTTCATGAAATTTTACTTCAAGTTCCTGTAACAAATACACATTTTAATAGGACAGAGAACCTGAATTTCTTGCTTATGCTGGTTTTGTTCTGGTGCAGCTCCATTGACTTAGAATCATAGAATATTAGGGTTTGAAGGAATCTCAGGGGGTCATTTAGTCCAATCCCCCGCTCAAAGCAGGACCAATCCCAGCTGAATCATCCTAGCCAGGGTTTTGTCATGCTCAGCCTTAAAAACCTCTAAGGATGGAAATTCCACCACTTCCCTAGGTAACCCCTTCCAGTGCCTCACCACCCTCCTAGTGAAAAGGTTTATCCTAATATCCAACCTAGACCTCCCGCACTGCAACTTGACACCATTGCTCCAAGTCCTGTCATCTATTATCACTGAGAACCGCTTACTTCCATCCTCCCTGGAACCCCCTTTCAGGTAACAGCTGCTATCAAATCCCCTCTCATTCTTCTCTTCTACAAATTAAACAAGCCTAATTCCCTCAGTTTCTCCTCATAAGTCACGAGCTCCAGCCCTTAATTGTTTTTTTGTCCTCCACTGGACTCTCCAATTTGTCCACATCCTTTCTATAGTGGGGGGCCCAAAACTGGACACAGTACTCCAAATGAGGCCTCACCAATACTGAATAGAGGGGGAATAATGACTTCCCTTGAGCTTAAGTGAAGTTATTCTTAATTACAGTGATATTAGTGAGGAGGCACGGAAGCCAATAAAATAGAAAGCAGCTCTGTAGATCATTGTAGGATGGACCTCTGAGTAATTATGGTTAAAGCAGGTATATGACCCCTAGAATGCAGAGCTGCTAAGGTTTAGCTTTCTGAAATGTTTCTTGTGTTTAGTGCAGCTTTGGTATTATAACTTTTAAAATTCTTACCCAAAATTGCTGTTCAGATTCTGGTTTCTGCTCCTGCCCCTTCACACTGCTCAGAAACTTTTAGTTAAAAAACATTCCCAATCTGCTCTAAATGCAATGGGATGCAAACACCAGTCAGAGTCTAGTCTGTTCTTCAGTATTGGTGTTTTTTTTATTTTACCCATTTTTTAATTATCGTTGCCTAAATTGATATAGATAGCTATAGTTACACACACAGCCAAATTCTGCCCCTTTAAGATATATGGCTCTCCCCTTGACTTCACTGGGAGTTGCTCACACATGTACCAGAGGGCTGAATATGGCCCAGGAACACATACAGTACAAGGCTATGGCCACACTAGAGATCTTACAGCCACAAAGTTGCACCGATGCTCTGTGCTGCCATATGCTCTCTGTGTAGCTGCTGTATGCCAATGGGAGAGTTTATAGCTTAATTACTCTCCCATCAGCTTAATTAAACTAGCCCCAGGAGTGGCGGTACCTATGTGGATGGGAGAAATTCTCCCACTGACATAGCACTGTCCACACAGGTACTGCTTGAGGGGTGGCTAATTCACACCCCTGAGTGACATGATTTATGTTGACATATGCTGTAGTGCAGCCACAGCTGTAGAAAGCAAATTTCATTGCCTGTCTGACCCCTTGCTCTGCCTCTGTGTTGCCGCATCTCTGAGACGTATGCAGTTTTGAGAAAATTGGCAAAGAGTGAGAAAAATTATTCACACACATTTCAATGAGATATGAATAAAACGTTGCTTCATTTGTGTTAATGCCCCTTCCTAATCACGCCCCACAAATTTTGTAGGAGGGATATTTTGAGCATAGGAATGTTTATAGAATGCAAATGTTAGGCTTTTAGCCCAGATTTTTAAGTTGAATTTGGGTGGGAGCAGTTTCTAAATATTAATTCATCCAGTTGGGGAACAGAAACAATAACATGTGACCTAGGTGACAAATCACACAGCTTGTACAGGAGTTCTCAGAGCCTACCATCCACAGGCTAAAATCTGTCTGTGCAAAATATCGGTCAAACAATCTTGAGCAGTGAGTAAATCTGTAAAAAATCAGTTTGTCTGCAAGCAAAACTCATGAGCAGGAGAAGGTTTCCTTTGCTGAATGCATTTCTTGTTGCATATTAGTCACCCAGCTCTATTCCTTATGTCCATAAGCAATGTTTAAAGTTCTGCTCTTTACAACAAAACCCTGAAGGAGAATTTTTACAGTAAGTGTTGAGGTCAGTTTGTATCTATCAAAGAGAGTGTACTTTAGTTTGAATGCCTAAAATACAGACCAAATTCTTCCATCAGATACAAGCATGTAATGTCCAGTGCAGTTGAGGGGAATTGCAGCTGCGTATCTGAGGACAGTATTTAGTTCACAATATCATGCTATCTTGTATTATGGATTTAGGAGAAATGAGTGTATAAGAATCATTAGTTTAGGTCAGCTAACTTTTCCAAAGTATCTTTTTAAAAATCACTCCCAGAGCATATGCTACCACAAACCTACTATATATAGTATTTGTAGGTTTTTGTCCTCTTTTAAATAAGATTTTGAACAGTGTTGCAAAATTTAAGGAATGATTTCAACATAAGTGTTAATTTTTGCCTGCTACTGCCCTTGAATTCACCTGGTATTGTTTGTAACCTGATGGATTTTTCTTCCACAATAGAAAGATTTAAAAAATATATTATGCAGAGACTGTGAAAAAAGAACAATTTAACAAAACAATATATGTGATAACATTGAATACACAGACCTTGCCCTCAAAGAATAGGTACTATAAGGAACTGTTGTTGGATTGCGGAAATTAACATACATGTTATTTTTGGGTTGGATATTGCCAAATTGAATGGTCTTAAAAATCCAAAAGGTTAATAAAATATGCATGGGTCTATCTATTCAACCACCTGTCAAATTACATGTGACCCTAGATTTTGGATCCAAATTCTCTAAATTTTTCCAATTTGTTTACCTGAAACAATTTTTGTCTCCATTTAAAACAAACAAACAAACAAACAAACAAACAAACAAACAAACAAACCCTTGTTCATATAATTTTACAAATACAGTTCATGGTTTAAAGTATATTTCATTAGACATGATATGGAAGTAAAACAGTGAAAGAAAAATAGTGCTATGCATTAGTGGCAATAGGTTCTAAAATATTGCAAGTTGTGTTTGTAAGTGCCTGTGCTGGGTTTTTGTTTGTTTGTTAGGGTTTTTTTTAATAACAATTACCAGAGACACAGGAATACCGGCAATTACCAAAAATAATTCATAACATCAAGCGAGATTCTTTCCTGTGAATTAGCATAGCTCCACGATAGTCAATGGAAGAACATAGCTTTGCACCATGTAAGAATTTAGTCAAACATATTTTGAAAAATAGAAACAGACTACTATAATTTAAGATAGAACAATATAATTGCATTTATATACAATATATGGCTGGGAGGATTTAGTTGGTGCTGGTTCTGCTTTGAGCAGGGGCTTGTATTAGATGAGCTCCCTTTCAACCCTTATCTTCTATGACTGTCCACTTTTCAATTGTGAATTGTCTGCAAAAACACACCATATAACTAAAGCACATAAGATTCCAGACACATGGATTATTATGTGTAACAAAGGTTTTTGTTCCCTCCTAATCTGCCTTTGTGGTTTATGTGACAGCCAAGTACAGTAGCTTTGATGTAAGTGGCGAATGAACTGGACTGCTACTTCCAAGTCCCACTCCCAGCTTCCCACCCTGGCTATTTACCTTGCATCCTTCACAAGTGATGCAGCGATAATGATACCCGGTGGCTTTGTCACCACATACTACACATAGCTCGTCCTTGTCTAAGTAACTGGGTATGTACCCTGTAAAGGAAAAGAGAAAGTGGCATGAAAACACCAAATATAATAAAACCAAATACAGATCTCCTCTGCTTACTCCCTACTTCTGAGTTCTCATAGCCACTGGTAAAAAAGTTACACTAGAAATGTGACAGAAACATAGAAAAACCAGCTACAATGTAATCTCTTTTTCAAAACTGTTGTTTCAGTATTTACTTGTAACACAAGTCTATAGGGGTAAGTCATCAAATTGTTCTATGCATGAACAAAACACTATTCGATACAAGCAAATACACCGTGTTTGACTTTTTAAGTCTAAGTGATAGTTATGAAAATGAAGGAAAAATAAATGAAAGAAATGCAACAATATTTAACTTTCCTCTGTTTTGTTATGTAAACTGATATGCTTGTACCATGAAATATAGTTTCATGTTACATAAAAGACTCAATATCCTATCAATCAGAAATGTGTATTACATTGCATTCCTTTCAAAATATTTTTGTAGGATGATTCAGGATGCAGGATTCAGCATATTGCTAAAATGAGATCAATCCTACTTTACACGGGTGTGTACTACAGGAACTTATTTAGTGTAGGTGGAATTTAGAACAGAACATATTTACTCTCAATATGGGAATCAAATATGGGTGTGTGTTTCTCTCTCTGAGTGGGAGAATGACATTTTTTCTCATTCATGTGATTTATTACACATCCAATATCTGAAAATAACATGGATAATATTAAGTAAAACAGTTGCATTGGTTGGTTCTTTTTCCATAACAACACATTAAATTTAGTTTTATGAACGTATTTAAAGAATTTTAAATTAACTTTAAAAGCAACACAGAATATAATTCTAAAAGTAACAAAAATATATATTTAAACTACGGAGAAATTTAAAACCAAATTAAAATATATGACAATCATAACAAAGTTTTCCTTCAAACAATTTAGAATTAGTGAAATTCAAAATGTGTTTCTATAGGAAAGTCTCTGCATAAGAATAATCCAATATAGGGATTTCCAGGATAGATTCTCTTTGTGGGAGCAATGGAAAATTTTAGTAATTTCCACGTGACTCTGTAAAGAAAACAAAACAAAACAAGAACAAATAGAAAATATATTGAACAGGTATCTATGTTATATGTAGACAAAACAAGGGGTGGTTTTGGTAATGCAGAGAGTTTGAAATACCCAAACAAAGTAAGATTTTTATTTGCATGCATTTTATCCAAGCTTGCAAAGTTGGGGGGTAAGGGGAGATTAAATGAAGGTTTTCAGTTTTGTATTGTTTCTAATGCACATAAGGAATACTGTACAGTTCCCTTTGGAAATCTTAGATATAATTTGAAGACCCCCAGGGGTCCAAGGACCACAGGTTGAAAAACATTATTCTATGGTAATGATAACTGTTTGTGGACCCCTCAGACAAAGTCTATGGACCTCCATGGTCTGTGGACTACAGGTTGAGAGAACCACTGCTGTATAGGATCCCAGTTGAAGACCCCCTGAGAGAGAAAATTCTGGTGCTACCTATAGGCGAAAAGGATTATTGAACAGAATGTTTACTAATTTACCAATGCAAGGTATTGAAGTGGTTGTCCTGGTTTTTAGAAGGCAGCATTGTTATATCTAAAGGCTTGTAAAAATGTCCTTTAAGAAAAATCTTCTCTGTCCTGGGAAATTTTTAAAGAATGGGTTGTTACCAAAAGTAGTCAACAAAACTGAAAAATGAATGCAATTGGAGGAACTCTGTGGACGGAGCCCTCTGTTAACACTGTCCTTCCAACTTGTTTGTTGAACCTATCTGTTATGTTCTGTCTTAAACGAAACTGTGTGCTCTTCAGTGCAGGGATTGTCACTTTGCACATTCCTAAAACACACAGGGGTGTGGCTACACAGCAGCTGGGAGGAATGATTTCCAGTCTGGGTAGGTAGACAGACATACACTAGCTCAGCTTGAGCTAGTACACTAAACATAGCCTTGTGGCCATGGTGGCATGCTTGGGCTAGCTGCCCCAGTACAAATTCACCTGATTCCCTGCTGGGGGGGAGAGAGAGAGCTTGAGAGAGAGAGAGGCTACTTGCCTGAGTCATTACTTGTGTAGCCAGAAGGTGGACTGTTGCTGGTTTCTGAGGCCTAACACATCAGAATGGCAAGCCCCAAAAGTGAAGAGATGAATTAGAAACTAACAGTACCCTTTGAAAGTCTACATCAGGAGAATCAGATGGGAGCTGTCCTGAGAAGAATGGAATCAGACTGGGAAGCAGGACTAAATCAAAGGCATCTGGAGCGGAAAGAGCTCAAATGAGAGTGACTATGAGATTCTGGCCAGCCCCAGGGCAACTCGGGGTTCCTGATGTGCCACTTGGAGTCTGGAATTTGGGGACGTTAATGAGAACATACATTAGTATGACACTGTTTAAAGTAACAGCTCTGAAAGGACCTAGTAAATTGCCACGTACTTGGGTTTAGGCCATCATGCTCACTATGTCTAAGCTGCACTTGGATATAGAGGACAGTGGAAGACACACACCTTCTCCATCTCTGGCCATCTGCCCTAAAGAAGGCAAGAGCAGCAGGTGGCCCACTCTAATTTACACCTCTGACTCCTAATGGATCTTTTGTCAGTGAAGGGTTAACAATAGTGGAGCTCTGCTTCACCACACTCCTCCTCCCACTCACACCTGCCTCCACATAAACCATGGTGGGCTAGAACAGGAGACAGCAGAGCTGGAAAAGAGTTCCCCTGCACAAGGGAAATTCTCCAGATGTCACAGTGTGATTTAAGACTACATTGCATTACTTATGCAATGCCAAATGTAGAGCGTAGAAACTGTCTCTCAAAATTCAGAGGTTTTAGCTTCTTTAAGAATTTTTATTTAATTAAATGGCTTGATCTGTCATTAACTATACAAAAAGATTAGCACTCAGAATGGTTTCAGGAATTCTTGCTTTGCGTGAGAGATGGATTGGCTAGCTGTGTGAAATTGCTCCTTACATAAATGTATATATTAAGGCAGTAGTTCGCAACCTGGAGCCTAAAAGTGGCCCACGGGGCTTTCAAAATGGCCCACCCTCCTGCTGGCTGCAGAAGGTACCCACTGCCCAAGCACCCAGACAGAACGTGTTTCCACATGGCTTAAAAACCGGTGCAGGCTCCTTGCTGCAGCCAAGGGGATGAGAAATCAAAGCTCCCTTTTCATTGTCTGTAGCAGGAGTACAGCAAAGTGCACCATCTAGGCCCATCGGTTCTGGAGTCCCTGCTGGAACCTGAGGGAGGAGAAAACTGATCTTCCATTCCCCTCATTGCAGAAGGGAGCCACTGCCTCCCGACCCAAATGGAGCACTGAAGACTACCATTTTCCTTGCTGCAGCCAGGGAGATGGAAGATCAGCGTGGAGGCAGCCTTCTTGCTGAACTCTTTCCATCTGGCTACAGGAGTGGTGCCTGCTGGTGGAGAATGGTGGCCTTTCAGAGTTGTAAAATTGATATCTGTGGCCCTTGGGCCAAAAAGGTTGGGAACCACTGTATTAGGGCACATGTGCAACCATTCTTGTTATCCTTCTTTTCCTTGGGGTTTCCCACTTTCCAGGAGCATGGCAAACATTTTTCTACATGGCAAGAAGGCAAATGAACTGCAAAACCATGGCCCTAAAGACCCTAGAAAATTAAAATGGCAGTATTGAATGTGAGAACAGTCCAAATTAAGATGGGTGGTTTGCACCCAACATTAAGTTTTCATTGTACTGATCTTAGACACGTATAACCAGATATGAGGATGTGCTAGGTGCCGTCCATTCCCATTGATTTAAATTGTGAAATGCAGAGCCCTGCATTTTGCAGTATTATGCCCATAGTCTATAGTTCTGTGAATTCTCCGGTGAAGAGTGGTGCTGCTCTTAGTCAATAAGGAGTACTGGCAGAGAATTCTTATTGCAAGAGATCACAGGCACTTGGGTGATTAAACTTTCAGAGAAGTGCAAGCGACATTTATATAGTTATATTTCTGCCCCAATATCTTTGTATTAAAAAAAATCTGAGACTCATATTCATTTTCTTATTTGGTTTTTAACATTTTTCCCAGCAATTTATTGGGTCACAAGCTATTCGGGGAGAAGAAATAGGGCCTTGAGCAATATTAAAGGGGCCCCCCCCCCCCCCCCAAAAAAAAAAAAAAAAAAAAAAAAACCATCCACATGCTCCAAGTAAGTAGGAATCTGACCAAAGGGAATGAGAGGACCTACCCTACTTAATGAATTCCTATAAATCTAAGCTTTTATTAGAAAAATAAGTTTCTAGTCATTATAGTTGTGAAGATAACCTTCCAAATGTGATCTGAGAATAAATCAGTGCAGTGTTGTCCTTCAACATCCACAGAGAAACAGTCCCAGTGTTTTTTGCTACTGCTCATAGCTGGATCAAGCAGCTGCAGTGAGTAATTAATTGCTGCTACTCTAAATCTGTCAGCAGCATGGAACTTATGCATTGCTGCCCAGCACTGTGGCGTGGGAAAACTGTGGGTAGCTGTAGAGATGGCATTGGATTTATTCACAGGGGAAAATAACCCAAATAATTTAAACTGAGTTTATGGATGGAATAGAGGGGCAGACACCTCTTCTGTTCCCTCTCACCAGCAGCCAGGAAAGAGACAGAGGAATGGTTGATGGAGACTTGTCCCTCATTTCTGCCAGTAAATTAACATCAATGGTACATTCCATAATTGCTGGCTGAAAATATAATTTCCAACTCTGGAGAAGCAGACTTTTTCTGGACAAAATAACCCAGGTGGTCTGCCACCAGCGTATTATGGCAAATCCTGTGTGAAGGTTGCGGTCTCTGATCTTGATTACTTTTGTATTGTTTAGTCATAGTCAGCAGTCAAGCTAGAGCCATGCAGCAATGCCTTGCTCAGAAATTCTTAATAAAAGCAAAATCTCTTGATCACTGCAAGTTATAATATTCACCAACTTTATTCCCTGGTCATTTCAACCCAGATGTACTGTGAGCCTATCATCCTCATCAGATTGAGAGCATGCTGTTTACAGCTTGGTGTCTGATCCGTATCCTTTTATCCATCCAGGACAATTGACATTGTTCCTCTTAATACCCAGCTGTGAACCTTTGTTCCATCACCTCCTAGATTACCCCTTGCCAATCTGTCTGATCTTACTCTCTGGGCAAGACTAAACACTCAGCACAGTAGCTGCCATTACTTGGGAGGAATGTGTAAATCCTCTATGTGCAATCCTGCCTTCAATCCATAATACTTGACCAAACTGAGGTTTTGCCTACAGCATCTTTCTTACAGATCTGGCAGGAAAATTCTATTTCTTGTAGGGCGTACTCCATGTAAAACGGCTGCCACCCACCAGTGCTGAAAAGAGAACCAGATCTGTTGATCTATGGAGGATGACCCATGCTGTCATACATCGTGGTCTGTTTTTGAACACTACGGGTGCGTCTATACTTAGAAATTAAGTCGACTTAAGCAAGTTGCTTAAATCGACTTAAGGAAAATAAAGTCGACTTAATGAAAATTAAGTCGACTTTATTAAACCTCCTTTTAATTCGATTTTAGGCTTAAGTCGACTTCCTAAAGTCGACTTAAGCCAGTATAGACCTGGAGTAGCCCTAAGTCAACTTAAAGTTGACTTAGGCTCTCCAGGACTCCCCTACTGCCCTCCCTGCTGGGGGGGGGGTACAAGGGAAGCCTGGCATGCCCCCCCAAAGGGCTTGACCCACCCTGCCCCTATGCCCTGCCAGGGTCCCTGGCACTGGGCAAGGGGTGCCCCCCCTGCCACTGTGGACCTGCCCAAGTGGACCTGCCCTGCGTCCAGTGTGGACGCTCTAGGTCGACTTTGTAAGTTCCCCCCAAGTCGACTTTAAATTTAAGTGTGGACATGCTAAGTCGACTTAGCTAAAGTCAACTTAAATTTACAAGTGTAGACATAGCCAACGTGGATATCATAATCTGAAGAGCTGACAATCTGTAGCAGTATTCATGGCCTATGGCATTCTTCCAAGGTTGAGGGGAAATGGAACGGACTACAGTTTGCTATTCTTGCTCCTCTCATAAAGGCAGTCGGAAAAAAATAAGAAAGAAAGAAACCTCAAAAATACCTTAGCAAAACCTGTCTACAACCACCCAGAAAAACCAGGAGGGTCTTATTGCCTATACATCTAAGTCCCGCTCTGTTTCTCAAATATCCAACTATTTGCAGCTGATCTGTTTCTGCTGAGTCCATCAGCTCAGCATGGGCAGAAATGTCTGTTTTACAGACTGTCAGGTTATCCTGCAGCTTTTAATTGCAATGGAGTTAATATTATGGCTCCAATCTCACGAGGTGCAGAATGCCTCCTGTGATAGTCCAAATGTCTTCAACTTCCACTTACAGCAGGTGGGAGCTCCTGAACTTTTGTGCCATTTGAACGGCACTCAGAACCTCACAGGATCAATCACCTAACCAAAAGAAAATAGCTCCCCTCAGTGCAGCTGGGGAGGTGAAATCCAATCCCAAACCTAACTTCAGGGAAGAGGCTGTTGTGCGGGCCCATCCTCTATTTCAGCTTAGAAGTTGGAATAGGTTACTCCACACCACTTTCACAGGATACAGGGGCTACTGGACCTGCAAACATATTTCCTGTGGATCATCACCTGGCTTATCCCTATCTGCCTCAGTGTATTTCTCCTCACTAGCTTATGCAAGGCTGGTGCAGAGGTGGTACACAGACATCTCTGTTTAGGGACTTGGCTGTCTGACAGGCATGTAGCTGCTACACAACGTTTAAATGGTAAGGAAGGGCTTGTTCTGCCTTCTGCATTAGACTGTAGAAAGGTTGAAGTCCATGGAGCAGAAAACTCTGTTTTGAAGATCTGACGAAGTGGGATTTTTTTTTTCCCACAAAAGCTCATGCGATAAAGTCTTTGGAAGTGCCACAGGACTCCTTGTTTGTTTTGCTGAACTAGACTAACCTGGTTACCCCTTTGGAATGCCACAAAAACTAGGAAGCAGACACTATCCCGCCACTCTGATTTTCAGGAATGTACATCATTTTTCCTTAAAATTCACATGGCTCATTAAGGGCTGTGATTTAACGCAGACAAATAATGACAATTTTAGTGTGCAGTGATAGCTAGAAGTAGAATAAGGTGTTTCTGATATTTTTAATCATGTGGGTTATTTTCTAAGTACTCATTTTTTCCGTTAGTAACTATGCCTAATGTCACATGGGTCTTTTGTTCTTGATTCTTATTAGTGAGCTCCTAAATTTCTGAGTGAGGGGTTGAGAGATAGGGAAGGCAATAAGGACCCATTTATTAACATTGGCTTTCTTTAACATCTGAAAGATCGGAATTTTTAAAAATCTTTTCAGAGGAAATAAATCGAAGACTAAAAGTTTAGACAACTTGTTAGTGGAAAACACAAACTGAACAGCATGAATATTATTGAGACTAATAGAAATTTCATGAAACTAACAGAATGCCCAGTTGCAACCATAAGAGCTACTCAGGACACCTGCCTCGGGTTTTAATTTTCCCTTAATGAGCTATTACTAAGGCTTCATTAACAAACAAACAAAAAAAATCAATTTTGGATCAATACAGATACATAAACCTCACGCAGTGCCTTCTGTTATCAGGACAGGATTAACAGATGCGTTAACTTTATTATAATTTGGCTGAAGACATCAAATAAAAAAGAAATATGAACCTGATTTCTCTGTTTAGCAAACATAGCATTTGACTCAGTTTGATGTAAAGGGTGCGACTTTTTACTGGTGCCCTTGGAGATCCAGGTTTAAAGAATTCATGAAAACAGTATATATTCTTTGTGAATGATCAATTTGCAACAAGCCCCAATATTCAGTGTGATTAAGGATCTGTTTCCTACAATAATTTCTTAGAGTTTTGATGAAATCAGCATAATATAGTGCAAACATTGAACAGGCAGTTTTTTAAAATGATAATATTGTACTGTGAAATTAAGCCCTATCAACAAGTAGGAAGATTGTGCCCAGATTATTAAAAATATTATGTCTGTGCACTAAAACAACTTGTTTAAACTCTGACATAGATAATTATTACTTAAGATCTTTTAACACAGTCAAATGCATATTCATTCAACGACACATGCAGTGGCAAATCCCTATTTTATATGATAAATTCATCATGACTAGCACCTTGCTGCCAAAGACAAAGATATAGACCGAGTCTACAACAAAGTTACATATTTATCACTGAAAACCCTGCAGTTTAATAAACTTTTAAAATGTTACAAATAGAAAAACATGCACTATTTAATCTTTAATATGATCATATTTTCTTGGTTTTCTTTTCCTAGATTTGGATTAGTTTTTAGATTGCCTTTATTATCACGAAACACTATGCTGCCTGAAATACAGTTCAGAAGTATTTTTTCCACAGAACTTATGGATTTATTAAATGTACTTTCTATAAAGTTTTCATGGTTTCTAGTAAGATTAAACAGACTTCTTGTGGTTACAGAGTCACTTTAAAAACAGCAAATAGTGTCTGATTAACTAGTTATGTTGGATCCACTTCATTACTTGCACACAGATCTTAACTTCATATTGATACAAATGATATTTCCTTTATGTTCTTTAATTAGGTTAAGTGAAATACATAATGCAGAACAGATAATATATATTTCTAACATACCTACATCAGGTTTTAAGCTAATTTCAAGTGCAATGAATAATTATTTGCATATAGTTGCTAATATTCTGGCTTTTTGAGAAACGATACATGTTTTATCCCTCTGGAAGCAGCAGGAGAAACTCTTTAAAGGAATTCTATGGAAAATTAAAACAACCCCCCCCCCCCATAAAACCTAATAATGATTTAATCATGAGGGGAATGGATATTGTACTCTGATTACAATCTACAAACAAATTGATCAGATCATTTTCTCTAAGAGAGGAAAATAAAATGTTTTTATTGTATTACCTTTTATTCTTGAATTTCCAGTATTTACTGCCTTAAATAATTAAAAACTACATGCTTTTCAGTTTTTCATTTAAAGCACATCAATTATATTAAATTTAATCCTGTAGTTTTTTAATGAACATTTGCCGTTCTATTTTCAACAAATTCTATTTGATAGAGAGTTACTCAGTAATTAGTAATTAGACACTATTTACATTTAATGATGTCAAGGACAAACACAAATTGTTTTTATATAACCAGAAAATATGAAGCAAATCCAAGCAGAAGGAAATACAGTGAACATATATGCATGGGAAACTTTCTCGTTCAGTCTGACAAAATACAGTAAATGAACTTAGCCAACATGCAATGTAAAGAACTGGTGATATATTTGAAAATGACTTATAGATTAAGAAAAAAAGTGCTTGGAAATCCTCATCGTTCTCAGAAAAATCTTTCAATCACCTAGCAACCTATGTTGCTGCTGCTTTCAGTTTTGAACAAGCAGCCTTTACATTCAAAGATGTATCTGAGCCAACTGATGCAACTGTAAGTTTAAAGCAAAACAAAAACAAAAATCAGATTTTTTTGGGGTGGTTATTGAAATAAATTGCCCCTACCTTTCTTCTGAGAGTACGATGGCGACTGCACTTGAGAAAAAGTAGGCTTTTCTTCTGTGAAATATTCAGGTTGGTTGTACTGATTCAGGGCCATGTCCATGTCAGAGTACTCGCTTTTAAACACGTTTCCAGGGTAACTACAGGTATATGGCTGATTCACCGCCCAGGCCTGTTCCATATATATGTTGTTATTGTGCAGGACCTGAGCATCACAACTGCTGTAACCCTGACTATCGTCAATATATGTACAATAATCAGCGGATTGCATGTAGCAACTGCTACCAGCAGCAGGGTGCATTTCATATATTTCTTGCATACAATAGCTCATTTTGTTATCCAATCTCAGTTTCTGTTTTACATATACACACACATACGCATGCATGCACACTCAGACATGCATACACATGGAACGGGAAAGGGGAACTGAATAAACAACGCCAACAAAGTTGATTGCAAAACAGCGTGTTTTACTTTGGCGCAGCACCTGATGTGCTAAAATCCTATTTATATTGGTTGGCTTGTGAGCGCCCCTGTCAGTCAAACATATTGGGAAGCAGATTTATAACAGTCAAAGGTCTTAATCTGTGACTGTAAGTTAATTCCTGGGGAAGATGGCAGACAGGTAGCAATGACCCCCAGACAAAGAAGCTATGGCCAGACAACCCTCCCAACTGTTTATAGGAAATAATCATTTACAAACCACTTCAGTCCCTTCCAATATGATTAGAAAATGATTACTAAGGCAAGCACACAATGATGTCACTGTAGTTGTCAATTTAAGTGTGAAGCATTATAAAGACCTCCTAAGAACTCACAGAGGGGATATGCTGAAAATCCTAAAATCAATAATCCTGTTTTTCAGCATTAACCCATAGAAAATCCAATAGCGCAGTGTTGCTGACCCAAACAGGAGTCTAATTTTACAAATTTTAGCATCTTAATCTGTCATCAGCTTTATCGATTTTGTTTTACAAAATTATCTGAGTGAACCTTCCCCACCTCACCCAGATACACAAACCCCCACTGCTTGTAAATGCATTTACAGAAAAGCAGCTTTTTTAAACTTCAGTGACTTTCGTAGATAATGTCTATTGAGTTCAACAGGTGGGAAACTTCAGAATAATTTGCCTTTATCAGCAAACAGGGTACGGTTTAAATAAGCTAATCGGTTTGCCATTACATTTAGTTTCTATTGTTTGTATGTTTCAATAATGAGGTACTTATTCTATGACTCTGTATTTGATTGCAAATATAGTGTGATTCCAGGTTTTCCCCAGTCATTTATTCACACACTAAAGCTGTGAACATATAACACAATTAGTTAAGAATCGGAGTTATTATACGACCCTGAAACAACCCAACACCCTGATTGCTAGTACTATTATACCCATTTTAATCTAATCTTGCTCTCTCCCCCCTCCCCCAATTTTTTACACCAAAAGGAATTTCTGTTTTCTCTATTTTTCCCCTTAACAAAGAATTTTCCTTCAGTAGCAAGCTACCATTTGGCAAAATGTTTGTGAGAACAGTAGCATGATTGTATTACTCATTGGATCCCTTAGTTCTTCTTGTTTTGAGAAGCAAAAATAATATTAACCATATTAATTGACAAAGAAACTGTTTCTTAATTATATTGCTTCACTGATGTGAAACAATATTCAACACTCTTCAAATGAACTGAAGTCAGGCCCCCATTCAGCTGGGAGCTAACTGGCTGAATTGAGACCTATGGTCTTAAAAAAGTACTCCTGAAACGCCAAAGAGTAGGGCTTGAGTATACACTGCTCCTTGGTTGGTTTCATGGAACATTATAGAAAGATTTAACGAGTACATGAAGGAACACTTGCTCTTCCTCCATACACAACTAACCTTTTATTATTGGTCAAGTCTCTAAACCTCGAACAGAGCATTATCAATTCCCACAGATGGCAGGGCAGGTACTTTTCACATCTCAAGACAGAGGTGGCCTTTGGCTATTGGGGGCCCTAGGCAAAGGTCCATTGCGGGGCCCTCTATAGGCCCACGAGAGCCCCCTTCTGTGTCCCCCTCTGGCCCCAGCTCCCCCCATGTGGCCCCGGCCTCCTGGACCAGCTCCTCTTCCTGCTGCTGACTGAGGCTGATGCAGCTTTGGGGTAGGTGAAGCAGGTGATGGGGCCCCTTACTGCTTGGGGCCCTATGTCTGCGCCTGCTTCGCCTACCCCAAAAGCCGCCTCTGTCTCAAGATTTGATACATTCTGTTTCACTCTCTGAATACGTTACATTTGTTTTCCCAATTATAAGTAAAAAACTGAAGTCAGTAGAGTTGCTTCAGGAATTAAATTGTCCCTGTGACCCCTCTTAGTTGAAAGTGCCACCACGTTCCTTTTGGAGTGTGAAATGTATACTTAAAACTCAGAAAAAAGTCCCCAAACACTATATACTTCTGACCTCTGTTTTTCAATGTCTCAAACTCAATCAAATACCATTTAAAACTAACCTTTCAGTAACAGGCTTTATCAAACCAGATGTTAAGTGTAATATTGGTTTTAGCTGGAATTTATGCCACAGGTTTTTCAAAACTAATGAGTGGTTTTGGGTGTCTAATTTGAAACACCTTAACCGACTGATTTTTCAAGGATGAGTGCTTGGCAGTTTCTGTAAACCAGACCCCTTTGAGGTGTTATAAGTAAGGCACTGAAAAATGTGACCCACAAGACTGTTGATTTGCCTGTGCCTGATGTTTTTTCTGCTACATTATTAAAGGCAAAAAAGCCCAGTTTCTTTTCATCCTTGAGAACTAAAGCAACATCTCTACCAAAAAGTATTAGATGGAGTCAAAGCCACAACTCAAGCTGAAAATATACAGTAGAAAGCAATCCCCAAAATTTTGGTGGAACAGTTTTGGAAACAAAATTTTTCCTTTATGATTTGTTGCGTGTAAGCATCAGATAGGAATGCAGAGATATTTTAGTACTCATCACAGTTTCCTTCTTTGACAATATCACTGACACAAAATGCCCAAGAAACTGCATATTTTTTGATGTAGAAACGCATGAAACATATCAGGCTATGTGACTGATCTGTGTGTGTTACACAAACACAAGTTTTAATCTACTGAGAATACAGTACCCACATTGCTCGGAAACAAACCATTCCACACATGCAGTTTCTTTTGATTACCATACACAATCCCCATTACACCTAATGTGAATTTATGCAATAGTTTGCAATAAGAAAATGAGACTATCACTACAGAATAACTATGCAGGATACCTAAGCATATTTTTTTTTCTCAAATAGCCAAATGTTATCTATCGGAATGTCTCAAGCACAGTTTTCTTGAATAAATCCTTGATGATTTAATTTAATAATGGATTACATATTAAAACCTTGACATAACCTGAATTTTAAAATTAATTATTAGCAATTTGAAAATTTAGTTACAGGAACACAGGAAAATGCTGTTTAAATTTTTTTGAAAATATCGTTATATTAAATACCATCACCAAAGATCTAATCCATTCACTTGTTTTAGCTTGGTATTAATAGAAAGTCATGACCTGACCTTTCAAAAAGGCCTGAGTGTTTAAATAGTCCTCTGTTTATCTAGTCAAGACTGAAAAATTATAATAATGCCTATGTACTGGAACCATTTCAAATACACCTTTCCAGATATCAGCTGGGGTAGATTTATAACATTTTTGTGTATTTTATTCCATATATTCCATGGATACATAATCTGATTATTAAGGACATATTTTGTCATCAAATGCTTATGTAATTTCCAGTAAAATAAGACAGAATCTTAGATCTATTCATATTTGCCCCAAACAATCATTATTTCTTCTGAGTAAAGACATGTGTTAGTAATATGTTTTAGTCTGAACAGTCTACCAACAAGTGTATTTGAGCTAAATTTTATTTAGCAAATTGCAAAGATTATGTAGGTGTCAATCTTTCTTGTACTAAAGCTGATTGGAATTCAAGTTTTTGATTGTTATAGAAAAACAAGTAAATAATTTTCTTCATTTTAAAGAAATAAGTAACTTATGGTTCATTAGTAGCACCTACAATATTCAAATACTGAGGGTGAAATCCTGTCTTTACTTAAATTAATCAGAGTACGGTTTAGACTTCAATAGTGTCAGGATTTCACACCAGTCCTATTCTTTGAGGTAAGTTTGGGAAAGACTTGAACAGTACCTGTTCAGAAACAGACCAGTTTATCTAAGAAAATAAATATTATAAAGCTAAAGAAATACAGACTTTGAAATTAAAATTTATCCACAGCATATCGCGGCGGGGGGGGGGGGAGGGGGGGAGAGGACTGAGAAATTGCATCCATTCAAATGGAAAGACTAGAAGAATTGTTGAAGATGTATGTCAACATGTAGGTGGTTAACACTACATACTGTGTATTGGGTTGTCAGACATATATGTATTTCTGAAAACTGCTCCAGCAATTGGAAGACAAATGTTGCACTGAGGGACTCTGACATGTCACAGAAGCCAGGCTACATTTGCATGGCAAGGCTTTATTTGTGGGCCATACTGGTCTGCATCTACACAACAAATTTATTTCCTGCGTTACCCCAGTGTAGTGGGTCAATCCAAAAAACTGACAGGCTAAATGGTCAGGCCATGACAACCCAGTTCTTTTCAGTCTCTCCATTCTGGAGGGACTCTGCCACAGCCCTACCTGTGTGTCCCTCTTCTCTCATTGAGGCTCTCTCGCATTAGAGGGAAGTGAAGAATAAGGTCGGGAAACCTGGGCTCTCCCACTCCAGCAGGTCCCAACCCTGGACCTAAAGGGATGCTGCAATGTCCAGATCACTTGTTGGTTCACCCAAGTTACAGCCCCTCTGGGTCTCTTCCTATGAGCAGGAGTTACTCCCTTTATGGCATGGCCACAGTCTTAGTAGCAGTGGTTTAGTCTGCCCCAGGGGTTAACTTCCTGCTCTTTGGGGCCTCTCATGGGTTCCCAACTCCAAAGCTGGCAGTGTGGGGAATCTGGATCACTGCTTCCAGTGTGTGGCTCCAACACAGGTAAGAACTTTGTTCACCGCTCCAGGCATCCCTGGTGCAGCCTGTAGCTCCTTTTCCCCCTTCCTCTGGGTTACCTATGCCCTTTTAAACCACTTGGAGCATGCCCAGAGCTCCTGAAGGGTGGGACCTCCCCTACCCCAATATTGACCCATGCCTTGCTCTGGTGCACTGAGGGGGGTCTGTAAACCCCATCAAGCCCAGTCAGTGGTCATAACTTTGGAGGTTGTAGTGTAGACCGGACTCAGACATTTTTACCATTGTTTTGCCTAATCCTAAAATTTGTCTTTTGCTTACTGAAGCACAATTAACTGGCGCTATTTGTTTCTTACTGTGTTTAAACCTTACCAGTTAGAAACATAGTAAAAATGCCTGCCTTGTCCACACTATAGCCTCCATAAGGGTCTGCAGTTGTGAGGGACTATGGATCCTAGATGTACCAAGGTAGATGAAGCCCTGAAAGGAACGGCACGGAACATGATCAAAGAAAGGACAGAAAGTTTTTGATGTAGAATATCTGTATGGCTGGATGAACCTTAGGCTGGTGGAGAAGACCAAGCAGCAGGAGCAAGAGTGGGAGGTTAGGCTTCAGCGTGGAGTTCCAGGCTCCCTGCATTACTGCTTTGGGATCAGCAGGGAGGCTGCTTGCATTTCCCATGAAGACTTATAAATCCCTGGCAATTCCAGAATGCAGTGTCTTCCTCCAGAGAATAGGGAACTATGTGAGGTGAAGCTTGAGAACCCAGTCCTGTGATATATGAGGCATCTCCTGTAACATGTGAAATACCTTCAAGACCCATTGACATCTTCCAGAGATTAAGATACTCAGCACTGCTCAAAAGTACCTCTAAGCACTGGGTTTGGAGTTCCCAGCAGATATTTTCCCCTTGTGATTTTGTTTTGACAAATGAGGCAATCAGCATCTTAGTAATGATCTTTCCCCTATCTTTTTTCTTCACCCGTTTCATTTAATTTTCTTGTCAAAAAATAAATAGAATTGATATAAAAAACATGATGTAGAGCAGTGGTTCTCAACCACTGTGTTGGGACACACTACTGTGTTGCCACACAGGGGTAAGTGTGTCGCAGAGAGCTGGGGAGATGGCTGGATTTGGCCTGGGGGGAGTGGGCCGGAGTGTCCCGTAGGGTCAAAACATCCTGCCAAGTGTGTTGTGACCCACTAAAGGTTGAGAACCACTGATGTAGAGATTTGTTGTCAATATGTAATTCCTAGGATTGAGACTCTATGACCATAATATGGAAAACTCTGTTAATCGACATCTCTCACTATTTTAAGATTTTTAAGATTAATTTTCATCATCGTTTGTTTTTTGTAATAATCTCAATTATATATATATGCTACAAAATATGAACTGTTTTTTCTGAGAGTAACCACCACAACTACCAAAGTTATAAAAGACTATAGAGAGAGTGAAAAAGGGTCAGAATGGGTAAGGACATTTTAACGAAATAATAAGTAGTAGTAGTATGGGAGTCTGAGTGTCTGCTCTTGCAATGTGCTAGAATTTTAGCTGTCGACACAAGACTCTGGTTGAGACACTTGTTTCCTTGGAAACAAATCAGATCATAATACACTGCCAAAAATTAACATCACTATTAGAACTGAAGTGTTGCTGAAATATCTTCATTTGAATATCATAGGGCCTGATCCAATAGCTCTCACTCAGGTTCCAGAATGGGACTAATCACCTAAGCAAGGATCTCAGAAGTGGATCTGAAGAGTCTGGAAGCATACACACAATTTCTACTTCAGCTGTCTCTTTTGCCTATTGTACCCATATTTCAGGGAGGGGGGGGGGCGGGTTGTTTGTTTTATGATTCTTTGATTCAAGAATAAAACAAAAAATAACTTACAGAAACATTAAGAAAAAGCACTTCTGCAATTTGTCCTATGTAGACAGTGAGTTCACCAGTAGTGTCCAAAACAACCCATAACAATGACACATGCAGAAGCAGAGCATTAAACATATTCAACACTCGTAGTATATTTAACAATTGAGTGTCTGGAATGAGCTATTCCCTGGAAGAACTGTATTCTCTCGACTGCAAACTGACTTGTGTCAGGCGATGGTACGTGTTATCACAGTTTTATGCACACTATCCTTACCTCCCTCTTTAAAAACTTTCTGTATCACCAATATATGTATTGCATCACACAGCATATAAATTATTCAGGACTCAGTGGGAATCCCCTTAGGAATACAAGGAAGGATCTTATGATGTCTGAGCCTTGAACTGTATATGCTGATTGAGAAAAATATTATGTGGGCAAATCATTTTTGCACATTTAGCATGAAAGATTACAACATATTTCATAATTCTAGTATTTTTATACAAAGTAATATTATCACCTCCTGATCTTTGAATACAATTATGTGCATTTTGTTTTTTCCATGTTACTATGGGCATCATATTCCTTTCTTTGTTCCATGTTTATATGAATATGAGCAACAACACAATATTGTATTTTAAAATACTAACTCACACTTTCCTTATTAATCACATCAATTTGATATCTTCTCCCTTTAAAAAAATGCCAGAGTATGTTTTCTGTGCCAGCTCTGACAAAATCCACTATTCTATATTACTCTGAAAAAAAAAAAAAAGACCACGTAAATGGTCTGACACTATTGTCTCATATGGCACAATGTGGAGTTGATTTGGGACAGTGTCTGTTTATCTCTGTGTACTATAAAGGAAGTAAAATTTACACCCTCAATTGTTCTGTTTTGACATATCTATTAGTGTAGCTCTGGCTCTAGACAAGGTTTCCTCCATATCTGTCTCTGCCAAATACCATGTACTTGTGCCCACATAGTATAGTGAGTTCTACTTGTTTTTTAATGTGTATTTTTGATCTACCTTATTCTTTACTTTATATACTTATACTTTATCTATCCTATTCTTGAGGTTCACACTGTTCAAAACACATATTTTATCACAAAATACATTTTAAAAGAAAAAAAAATGTCTTAAAAGCCAATTCCATAACAGATACAATCTCTGTTTGATGTCCAACCAAATTAGGTTCCTACTTCTGACTCTCCAAATTCTTATATAATGCAGGAAAACACAGTAAATGACATGACTTTAAGAAATAAAACAAGTTCAGTTCAAGTTTCAGAATCCAAATGACATATTCAACATTTATATGAGCAAAAATGCAATCTATATAATATTTGCCCTATTTCTAACAACCTATTTATGACTATTGTAATCAAAAAGAACTTATATCAGAAACTATGCATTATTGTCATATTTTTATTTTAGCATTTATTGGTTAGTTGCATGCATACCAGTGGAATCAAAGGCATATTGAAAGATAGCATTTTGGCTGTGACATTCCACCACCACTGTAATAAAATACTAGTTTGATTTGGCTTTCATTCCAAGATTTCATATCCCTTTTTTATTTGGATAAAACTTAAAATGGTTTATTTTATACTGAAATGTTCAGAGTTGTTATGAACTTAGTCCTCAGTGAAGATAATTGCCTTTGTAAATCAAATTTCTTCAAATTCATTAAAGAATGAAGTTGGCTCTTTTCATAATCCAGAATTTTATATGGGCTCAACCTGGCAGTTATTTGATTATTTCCTCATAATTCTCTTTCAGTGTAGGGTGCTCTCATGTTTTGTCAGAAATAAATTGCTTATTGATGATTTGCTGAGAAACTGGCACAAACAGGCAAATTCTTCAATGACTTTTTAAAAACTTTTAAGACTAGTATTGAACAAACATTGATAAACACAATTATAGTCCTATGACCAAGGCAACCCAATTTGTTAAGTCCCTTCATACCTCATAATTGTAAGACCCTGTTAACTGACATTAGTTAATTAGACAGCTTATCTCTTGACAAAGTAAGTACCGCTACTTAAAATATGCACCTTTTTTCAAGTTGTCCCCCCACAAGACACTTTGGAGGTAAAAAAAAATGTCATTCGAAAATGAAGAAGAATGGCTAACTGTACTATAACAGTTTGACACACAACATAATTAACAGAATCCTTGATGGAACTGTCTGGATCCTACAGACTTCAGACAGCCCTTTGTAAGACGTTAAAGCGATCAACACCTGACATCTGTTAGCAAGGAGGCATTCTGAGGTAAAGAGCAGCTAAATCTAAAGAAATCAGGTACTTAGACCAGTTTAACTTTTTCATGAGGTGATATCCTTCCTGACACTATAATCTTTCTTCCTGGGGTGACGCAAGACTTTAAGTAAAAGAAAACAACTTGTTGTCCCTCCCTCACAGCATACTGCAGATATATTTAATTTTTTTTGAGCGAGAACACTGATGAACTATTTATTCCCATTTAAAAAGGAAAAATATCAAATATGTGCTGGCAATTATACAGCTACAATGCACAACACATCCCTCGCAACTCTACTGTAACCTGGACAAACAGGACTGTTCTAAAACAGAACTTTCAATATTTGCCTGCTCAAGGAAAAGAATATTCACTACACCAAAGTCCAGCCACAAAAAGAAATAATTTTGATCAGATTACCAAAGCCATAAATGAGAGAGGGGGAGGGAAAAACTATTTAAAGAGATATTTGGAATTAATCATATACTCTATGTGGCAAATTAATTTTTAAAATAATTTTCAAATGTCCATCACTTTAGCTCTTTACAAAAATGTTAAAACATACAAAGATGAAATATCCCCCCAGGATAAACTGAAAGCTACAAGTATTGCTATGAAAATTTCTGTAGCAAGATTGCCCCATATTATAAATCTGCTATCAATGGCCAACTACACAGATATTTTGGCTTTTTTTTTTTAAAGTTTTTTTTAAGTTTTATTTTTTGCTATATTCTGAATAATAATTCTCATTACCTTTACATTTTTTTCCTTCTATTTCATACTCCTGGGCACTTTTTATGCCTTGAATATTCACTTCTGTATGACCTGGATGTAAGATTGAGCTAGTCCAAACTGAAGCACGTAGAAACTGTGAAGGCTCCTGTCCATTTTTCAGCTTATCACTTTTGGAATGCCTTTTCCTATACAAGCGGTTTTCTGTTATAGCTACATAATTCCATTTGTGATATCTGCCAGGAAGATGCACTAGCCTGTCCCAGGCTGGAAGGCCATTTTTTGGAGGCTTGACAAACAGTGGTTGACAAACTGTTGGCATTGCCAAGATCTTGCTCAGCTGTGGACTTTTGGAAAGTAAGTGGTTTCCCAATTCTCTTGATCTGGTGATATTCTCATGCATCTCCACTTGACCGCATTGATAAGATGCAGCTTTTCAGCCATGCACTTTCAGCCACCATAGTCAGTTTCCCTTCAAAGCAATTAAATGTAATGATTTCTCCCTCGATTAAGCCTGAAAAGACAGCTGGATCTAGATGCACAGGCTACCACTAGACGCAACTTTCCCCACCACCACAACTAGAACATGGGCCCAGAGACAAGTTACCATCAATTTATTGCCTCGCTCATATGATCATTTGAGGTCTTGTGGGTCGAGGCTGGTCGTGTACAATTTTCAGATACTTAAAACACAAAACATCAAGGATTCAGCCTTATTTGACTTTGCTCTTATCGTAGGCTGACCTGAGGGACACTCTGTTACCTAAGTATGACATTCTTATGTGGGCATGCTTAGCAGTTTCGTTCTTGTTACCACTACCTTTCCTCTAGCTGAGATCACCAGTGCAATAACAGAGACACACATTTTGTCTTGTGAGTTTTAATGCAAGGCAAATCATTATTATATTTGGATAACAACAGGACAAACCTATTTATTTATTGTTTTATATATAACATTTAAATGCTGTTAGTTCATAAAACTATATATCTAAAAATAAAGCCGTTTTACTACTGGCCAGCAAAGCTAGCTTTTACAGTAATGTCATTCTATAGCTGGTGTTCCAAATATACACAAATGCTTACTTTTTAGATAATATGAATCAAAATTAAAACATAAAATAGTTTTACAACTTATGTATTGAAAATCACTCTCAGGAGATGTCAATTTGATATTCATTGCTACATCAACTGTGATGAAATACTGCTATTCTTATGGACTGAACTGGTAATTTTAGAGTCCCTCTAAATGTCCCTCAAGAATGTCCCTCAAGAAAGTTCTCTGTATACATACAAATTAACTATGCAAGTAGATAATAAAGCTGTTTCAAAACAATTAGGGAAATCTGATTTTCAGCATTACCACACGGTTGTAAGTTTTGAAAGTTTTCTCTTTTTATATTAGTAATTAGAAAATTGCTATTAGAGGACTCTTTTGAAAATGTCTGGTCAGAAAACTAACCATTAAATACTGTTATCCCATGTTTGTCCTCATTCCCATATAGCTTATTTCCAAATACTGTATTTACTCAATTTATAATTCAAAGCAATCCTTTCCTAATTGCTATCAATGCAAGCTCAACCTAGTATTTAAAAATCAAGCTGCATTCTTTCTGTTCTGTGAACCTCCATTTACTATTCACCAGAACCTAGCTGGTGACATAGGTGACTGTGTCTAAGCTAGGAGAAACTAAAATACAATTTGCTAGCTCAATGGTTCTCTATAGCTCTTACCTAGCTCTATATTCTCACCATAATTCATACTTGGTTTTGTCAGTAACTACAGCACACTAGCCTAAAAAGACACACATACACACATTTGTATGATGCATACTATTCAGAAAATGTTGTACAGAATTTAAGAATTGTAATATTAAAACACACATATTTCAGCTTTCATTTTCTGAACATGTTCATACTTTGTAAAATTCAATACTTGTTTAAATATAAAGGAAATGATGTGTTCGTTACAATGACTATCTATATGCACTTACTGGCAGCTTTATGACAATAAACACTTTCTAGTGATATTCTGCAGATTTTTGAGGTCTCACCATACGTGAAACTGTAGGGAACAATGTGCTATAATGTAGTATCCCATAATTCCCTGTATATTCTCAAAAAATTCTACCCCTCCAGTTAATTTCATTTTCCAGTGGTCTCTGTATGGAGGATCTTGTTTATGCATCTCAATTACAAAGGTCAAAAATTGGCAAGACTACACAAATATGCACCCTCACACAGATATTTTTATATTTTGTTATTCATATTTCATAAAAAGGCCACTGCAACCCTGGCAACCACAGACTATCAAAAAAAAAATTCAGTTACATAATTTAGTTAATCTCAGGACCGGAACTGAGATTTATAATCTAGACAAATTCCAAAGGGGTAGCCGTGTTAGTCTAGTTCAGCAAAACAAACAAGGAGTCCTGTGGCACTTCTAAAGACTAACAAATTTATTTTTTTGCATCTCATGCGAAAAATACATTTATTAGTCTTTAAAAGTACTACAGGACTCCTTGTTTATAATCTAGACAGTTGAACTTTTTAAAAGTAAATATCTGTCTTTTTCACCATTATTATTTTTGACACAAAAATCTATCTTTAATGTTACTCTACCATGTGGCTCCAGTTTAGTTCTGAAGAACATTTAAAAATAAACAAGAAGGAAAAAGGTGGGCTACATAGCCACCACAACTGGAGAAAGTAATGCACCCTGAAAGGTTCTAAGAGAATGCTTTTCAATAACTTTGTATTTTTAAATTTACCAAGGAATTTAAAAAGAAGTCTTTACATTAAAGAAAAAGGATAAAAGCTATATTCTTTTTTTTTAAAAAGTGTCTCAAGGACTTTTAGACTTGAATATTAATGTATAGAGCCTTGTAACCCCATAAGTGTGCGATGTTGCTGTAAAAGCTATGGGAACAGAGCTTGTATTCTCTGAAATTTGTCTGTGCAGTTTCAGATTTCATAACTCAGTATCAAAATGATCTTTTCTTTTTTGATATATAATCTTTGAAAACTGTCTCACTATGAATGTTTGAATTCCATGCCAATTGCAGCGTATTTAGTTTTACTTCTTTACTTAATTAATGCTGAGTTGCCAGCTTTCTCCTAACGGCTGGTGTATTCAGCTTTTGTCAGCACTTCTTTCAATTCAGTAATCTCAAAAGAAACTAAAAAGAAAACAAGGTTGGACAGGTGTATTCCCAGTTGAACTATATTAATGGACCAGCTAGAAACTTGATGCTAGAAGTGGGAGCAGCTTGGGGAGCGGGCCACTGAGAATAGGTCGAGATGGAAGGTGAAATGATTCCCAAATTCTCCATTAAAAAAAGCTGAACAGAGTGAAATGTAGCTGATGGAAAATACTGGGCCAAATACATCCTTACATAGTGTAATTCCACTAACTTAATGAAGTTAGATCATGGATATATTTGGATCACTATGTGTAGAAAAATTCCAAAGGGGTAGCCGTGTTAGTCTATTGTAGAAAGACAACAGAGTCCTGTGGCACTTTTAAAGACTAGCAGATTTATTTATCGCATGAGCTTTCGTGGGAGAAGATCCC
>ML685787.1:19125765-19159580 GCA_007922175.1 Pelusios castaneus
CTTCAAAGCATCTGACAAAGTGGGATCTTCTCCCACGAAAGCTCATGCGATAAATAAATCTGCTAGTCTTTAAAAGTGCCACAGGACTTTATGTGTAGAAAGACATGACAGGGGAAAAATTACTTGAAGAAATTGCCTCTCAAAATCTCCTTTATAAAATGAGAGCATTTGAAAAAGGGATTTTCTGTTATAACTGATGCCACAACAGGACACTTTCCATGTACAACAATATCCATTTTCAAATAATTTCTAGGCATGGTTCTTGAGCTGTTGAGATTACTCAGACACAGAGATGTGCAGGGGTGCAGGAACTTGCTTGATCAGAAGCTTAAAATGGGCCAAACTATGATACCCTCAGTCATACTGAAAAGTATTTTGCACTATACGCAGTGCCACTGAAGTCAATGGGAGTGTTGTGGAGTAAGCTATTATTCAGCATGGGCAAGGGCATCTGATTCTGCCCCATAATGAGGTTCTGATTTTGAAAACAGCAGCAGCCCAGAACAATGTGCAAAAAGATCAATTGTGATTCCATGACTGTGTGTGTGTTTGGTACCTATATGGCCATTTGCATACCTAAACACCAAATTTGCATTCCTCAATCACGGTACAGTAATGGTGTGTGAAAATCAGCTGTGCAGTTGCACCTTTATTTTCATGTGGGCCAAATTTTACAGTGTTTACTGAGGCAAAATTTGTGTTAACTTTAGTAGATATTGTACCCAAGTATAAGTTAATTAAAGCCTCCAGAAGCTATTCTAGTGAGCAGCCATTAGAGGTTGGCATTTGCAGTGTTGGAGAAAATGTTGAATTTATGGATTAGTTAATTTATTAATTAATTATTTTCCAAAGTACTTGGTAGGTCTATTTTCTTTCTTATGAACATGTTGGCATTTCTCATACTTTCAAATTGGGTATGAAGGGCCAGGATCTGCCACAGATGATCACTCTTTTAATCTGCTTTCCTCATGTTATTATGGTGTCGTATGTTTCTATCTTTCATTATGGTTTAGCTTGTCAAAATGTACATTTTTTTCACCATTACATAACAATATTATTTCTCTTACACCTTTTCTTCAACACGCTTTGCCTTAGCTTAGTTTGTCAGCAGCATTTCCTCCAATAAAAAGAGCATTTTGAACTTCTGACATTCATGTGATTTCTTATTCTTGGTTATGCCAATTACTCCTTGATAAGGGAGGATAGCTTGGTTAATTTTGTATCAAGTTTCCCAGTTGTAAGAAAAGAGCCACCATGCTCTTCCAGCTACTGTTAAAATGGCCATACTCTGGGCGAAAAGCATAAAGACATCTTTGGATGAACCATGAATAAAAAGAGGCCCTATTTCAAAGTGAACATAGCCTAATAAGAGGGCTTAGAGCTTTTCTTATGCTATATAGATGAGGATTCATCTAGTCACTGCAGAGATTCTGTAACAGCATATAATGATAATGAGAATTTCTTGCCACCAGAACAGTCAACAGTTCAAAGGATTTTCTCAGATGCCTATCAAGAATGTCTTTAAGGATAATATTTCCCTAAAGAGGAAGCAAAGACTCAGCTAAGGAAGAGTCCATCAAATAAAAAAGTCTCCTTTTCTATTAGAAGTCTGTGCACCCAGCATAAATGAATGTGCAATAAGAATTTGATGCGAGTGGGATGTAAGGGTAGGATTGTTGTCCCTTCTTTCTTTCTACAGCCAACAATAACTCTTTGCAATGTAGATAGTGGGCCAGAAGGGTCAAAATACAATCTTTGACTGATGTTTCTAGAGGTATGGTTAATTTTCCATTCTAATATATTTCATAGAGTTTCGTTGTGTCTCTTCACCTTCCTCCTTATCTCCTCTAACCTGGTATTGCAGTTACTGGACTTGCAAGAGAGGTGAAGACAGATCTTTTCATAACGAGATGGTTGTGACCTATGCCATGCTCCTCACACTTTCCTGCCTTAGGATGTGGGTGTGATCTGACGACCACATTTTCGGGGAGTTAGCAGAATTGTTAACAAATAGGCCAAATGAGATACCGCCTGGGCTAGAAAGTGAATGTATCAGAAAGTCTCAAACTGTTGTAGTGTCCTGGGTGAGGGACTTCATGTCTCTCCTCAGATTTCCCTGTGAAATGAGGATACTACTAGTCACATAGGCTGCGTCTACACTGGTAAATTAAGTCGACTTAAGCTTGCTTAAGTCGACTTAATTTACCCTGCGTCTACGCTACACTTTCCTTAAGTCGACTTAAGCACCTTGCTTAAGTTGACTTAAGGAAAATAAATTCGACTCAATTAAAATTAAGTCAACTTTATAACACCACCTTTAAATTCGACCTAAGGCTTAAGTTGACTCCCTAAAGTCGACTTAAGCCAGTGTAGACGTGGGGTAGCCCTAAGTCGACTTAGGGCTACCCCAGGGCTACACCAATGCCCTCCTTGCTGGGGGGGGGCACAGGGGCAGCCTGGCATGCCCCCCCACAGGGCAGGGCAGAGCTCTGCCCACCCTGCCCCTATGCCCTGCCAGGGTCCCTGTCCCTTTTTGCCCCCCTGCCCCCGTGGACCTCCCCTAGGTCCCCCTAAGCCCCTAGAAGTCGAACTAGGCGTCCAGTGTGGACGCTCTAGGTCGACTTTTTAAGTTCCCCTTTAAGTCGACTTTATTTTTAAGTGTAGACACATTAAGTCGACTTAGTTAAAGTCAACTTAAATTAACAAGTGTAGACATAGCCATACATAGCTAAGAGGGGAACACTGAGGATAAACTGAATGGAGCCAGGTTGTGCTTTCTCTATGGGAGGCTCTGCAAGGAGGAGTGGCTGCACGGAGCTTTCTTTCCTTTCTGCCCTCATGCAGGGACCAGAGACTACTATAGCCCCTATGCTTTTGCCCTCTGTTGAAGGAGAGGAGCGTTTCCTTGAAATAAGGAGCGGCTTCTAGATCTGTGTAGCCTGGGAAATCAGGAGAGCTTTCTTGGTGCTTTCTCTCCCTCCCTCCCCCCCCTTAAACCCAGCCAAAAGTAAATAGCTCTCATTACAAATAGGAGCTATCACTAAAAGTGAAGTTGGAAAAAATGAGTAAAGAACATAAAAAGAAAAAAGAAAATTTAAAACAAACCGATATACACAGTGTTATTTGAATTTCAGTATACAAAAAGGGCTATCAAAGTCCCAGTGACTATAGCCATCATTTTTTTTTTAGCTTAAATAAACCTACTCGCATTTTTTCTGCTTCTCTATTTCAATGCATTGATGGGTGTGCTAGTGGAGAAGAGGGCACAACAGGCTTTTTCCAGTTTTCTCTCTCTTCCCTGATGCATCTGGACAGTAGGAAATCACAAGGTGGCTTCCAAGAGTAAATGGGAGAGGCCGGGCTCTGACTTCAATAGGTGTCCTGAGAATGGGCTAAGGGGGTGGCTATGGTCCTGATCCTGTGCACTGACAAATACTGTGGAGCACAGCTGCTGTTCAATGCGCTCCCTGCAGTGACCCTAAAGACGCTGAGCCAGACTTCAGCGGGTGTAAATAAGGAGGCATATCCATCTATATCAGCTAAAGATCTAGCCCATAACAGGGCTATTTTATGATGATGATTAAACGTTTATAGTGTAGTAGCACCAGATGTCAACCAGATTGTTCCACTGTGCTAGGCGCTACACACATATATGGCAAATAACGGTCCCTGCTCCAAAGAGCTTACTTTATCCATACCACTGTGGTGCTACAGACATTTCCTTCGCTTCTCTCATTCAGCACATGGTCATAACTAGGCTGCGAGGAAATAGGTAAAGCAGTATTTCACTGGGAGGCTGTTGTTTTTACTCATCCCTCAGTTACAAGATACAACATTAGTAACAAGACATCCTGAAGAAACAGACTACAAACTACTGAACTGCTATTTTTACAGTAACAGCAATCTGCTCTCATTGCAAAAATTTATTTTAAATCTAAAAGGAGTTCAAAGTCTACCACGGTTTCTGCTTGTACATGATGAATGCAGTTGCAGCAGATAAAGAAAATTAGCAGTCTCTCACTTGCATCTAACCGACTTGCTCGGAAAATAAAAGACTCAAAAAAGTGAATCTTTTACACAGCCTTGATTCTGATTTGCACCTTGGATTAAGACTGGGCAGCAAGGATGATGGTGTTTTCTGTTTTAAACGCTAAAATATACGGGCATCTAAGGGCACAAAAGTGGGCTGGTGTCAGAGAGATCAGCTAAGGTAAATGTAATCAGTATTATGACTAAGGGTGCACAGAAGGGTGATCAAGTAGGCTAGATTTGCATGGACACAATCCAGAAAGTGGATGATTTTTAAACAAGAAAAGATAAAGGCACAACTAAAGAATAAGGAAAAGGAAAAAAAAACCTAAACTACATACCATCTCATAAATTTGTGTCTTGGAGCAGAAGGAGTTTATCAGGAGAAGGTTGTAATGTGTTTTATGCTCTAATTTGCTTTGAATGATAAAACTGTCTATTCCAAACAAGTTTAAAGATTTTTTTTCTTCCCGAGTTGCACTTTAGAGAACATGTTTTCTCTTCCCCAGGAAATCATGGTAATATTATATGCCCTTTCCCCAGGAAATATGAAGAAATTTCCTACATGGAGTTTTCTGAATATGAAACTATCTGTTGTGTTTAATGCTTATAAGGGGCAGACCTACTACAGAAAGACCTGCTTTTTATGTGCAAACATCAGATCTGTCACTTTATTGGCCAGAGGTAGATATGGCTCTCCACATAGCAAGAGCAAGCATTTGTGTATGTGAATTATATCCTAAATCTCATACATATAAAACTATTAAACTTAATACAGAAAAAGTATGTAAAAACTGACAAAAATCTCTAATCCAACAATGGAAATACTATAGCCTAGTGCTACCACCATGTAACTTCTGGTATTTCACTAAAGAAAAATAAGGGCATGTCTACTTTGCAAGAAAAGAAACAAAAAGTATCCAAACAAACACGTGGCAGCAAATCTGGGAGTCCAGGTCAGCTGACTGGAATTTGTGGGGCTCAAATTATTTGGCTAAAAAATGGCAGTGTAGACATTTCTGCATGGGCTGAAGCCTGGACTCTGAAATTTGGTTAGTGGGGTGGGCCTAGCAAGTCTTTGCAACTTTAATGACATTCTTTTAACAGGTTTTGGAGTGGATTTTATTAGGTTTTAAAAAAAAGAAATCTGAAAAGATAGATTCCATTGTGTGCAATGGTAATGACTGCCCCCTATATGATTGAAAGGAGGGTCTGAACTTAGGACCATCAGATCCATGCCACAGTCCTCTGTCACTGGAGTTGAAGGAGTAACTCTATTACCTGGAAAAAAAAAATGGAGTCCTGTGGCACCTTAAATACTAACAAATTTATTTAAGCATAAGCTTTTGCGGGCTATACACTAGTATGATGTGTAAGCAGAGACCAACTATGGAAAATTTCAGCTTGAATAAGAGAAGTACTGCTCCACATATTATAAACAAGAATTTTTAATACAGAATGTAAAAAAGAATTTTCACTGCTTACATTTAGTCTAATAGTCAACACGATGAAAGATGATCTTCACAAAGATCAATGGCAGAGTATTTCATATTCAACCTCAACAGCCTCTTTTGTGGCTTACACTTAAAGATAATTTATATGTCAGGAAAAATAGATTTCATTTATGGAAGCAACAACTACTGCAAATTGTGTTCATATTATTGCTTAGCAAAAGCTAACAGATAAAGTCTACAGCTGGCATTGTGACCTATCCAAAAGTACAGTACATACTGTATTACCTTCATACCTTGTTGTTGTTGACAGATGTCATAAAACAAGCTCTCCGGTATGAACCCATGCAACTGCTTTTTTAACAAACTCTATCAGTGCCAGCTACCATTTGTTGTGCAGATACACTGGTATTAATTTAACTCTGTATGTCTCCTTAGGAACTTGGGTAGGACATTATGCTCAAATAAAGAGAAGTTCCTAATTACTTAGAGGGAAAAATGAATCAGAGGAAACTAATAACTAGAGGAATATAGAAGCCAATTTGCAAGTTAACCACTTACATCTGCCTCATGTCCTTAAGCACAGGGTCTTCTGCTCTCATTACTTGATTTATAGGGATGAAAACCTGGCCCCACTGAAGTCAACTGGAGATCTGGAATTGACCCAGGATAGACTCTAAGGTCAGAAGGGACCAGTATGATCATCTAGTCTGACCTCCCGCACAATGCTGGCCACAGAACCTCACCCACCAACTCTTCTAATAAGCCTCTAATCAATGACTGAGTTACTAAAGTCCTCAAATCATGATATAAAGACTTTAAGATACAGAGAATCCACCAGCAAGTGAGTCATTCTCAGTGCTACAGAGGAAGGTGAAAAACCTCCAGAGTCCTAGCCAATCTGCCCTGGGAGAAAATTCCTTCCCGAACCCAAATATGGTGATCAGTTAAACCCTGAGCATGTGGGCAAGTCTCACCAGCCAGTCACGCAAGAAAGAATTTTCTATAACAACTCAGAACCCACCCCATTTACCCTCCTTCTTAGGCCACTGGTATATTCACCACCAGTAGTCAAAGATCAGGATTTCACCCTAGGTTTCAAAGATGGACTATGTAGACTTGTGACAGCTACTGAAAGTAAAAAATAGTAAAGGAAATAGGAGGCAAAAGGAAAAAGGATGTAAAGCAACAAATGTGGAAAACCACTATTATGTAATAAAACGGGAGAGTTGCCGTAAAACAAACATAAAAGATTAGTTTTACTTGACTCAGGAAATCCAGAAGAGGAGGAAGTTTTCAGAAAAAAAATCACATACCAGATTAGTGAATTATTATTACCATTATATTATAGCCAAAGGTATACTAGGTGCTTCTTTTAATTCTTGTTGACAGTCTAATTGACCTTTAGCAAAGTAAAGGGAGAAGGCAAAAGCATAGCACCATTTGAGAAGACTATATATGAACTTGACTATATATAAAATTGATCAAGTCTGAATGATACTTTATTGTAGCTGTGAGGGAAATGAAGTGGTCCTTCTTCTATGCCACATGCAAAGTCTTGACCAGCAGAACTTCTCTGGCCATGAATCAGTTAATTAATTCAGATTGCCTTTTCCCAGTCTCAAATTGGAATATCACTCACTGGAAGGAGCTCACTTCTTTTCAAAGGCGTCTGAATTAGTATGATACAATCTCTCTCACTCCACAAGTCAGCAGGGAAGTCTGGAATTATCAAACATGAAATTAAAGAATACATCTAGGCAAAATGTGGTCATGACACTGAAGTTAACATTACTACTGTGTTGAAAAATGTCATAGGATCTTCGATGACCATAAGAAGTCAGGAGTTAATAGGAGATCTCATTTGAAAATAAACATTGCCAATACCCACTAACAGTGTACTGCCTCACTGGCTCCTTACTGGCTGAAAGGGAAACATGCTGCTTACTGAACTGCCCATACCATTTCCTGTGGCCATAGGTTTTCCTTGAGGTCCTCCACTAGTGTTATACTAGCTTTAGTGATGCTATGCACTGGTGTGGGTACCATAGTGCAGGGGAAAAATCTTAGCCTCCAGTTTTTAAAATATATAATTTCATCTGATATTCTAACCACTGAATTGAACACAGATAACACAATGATTAATGAACATTGTATACATTAATTAGGTCTCTTTTGAAGACACCTCTGTCTTTATAGTCAAAACTTTAGGACCAACACTTTCAATTCTGGAAGCCAACACTTAAGTTTCTGTATCTATATTTAGGCACCTAAATAAAAAGCATTACTGTATTTAGGACCTTAAATATAGTCTTAGTGTTTGCTTTCAACATACACATTTGAAAATTCTAGGCTACCGGATTTGTGCATGTGCATGGGTGTTTGTATACATAGAGAAAAATGCTGCTGTTAAAAATAAACAAAAACAGTCAAAAAAACATTCAATTATTTTATCAAACCAAGGAGTATGTGGGTGCTATATTGAAAAGTAATTGATATGTAACATCAGCAGCTTAAGAGGAGCGGGCCATTACATGGTGACAAGCAGTGAACTACTTAACAGTCTAACAAAGCAAAGCAACAGAAGCAAGTGAAAAAAAAAAGAATAGTTTTAGAAAGGCCAACAACAATTTTGCCAGTTGTAATTTTGGTTAGCAGAATTATATGTTATTGCTTTGTTAGAGGGATGCTAGGATTACAAATTATATACATAGTGTGCAAATACATAGTATATATTTTATATGATCCACCTCCCTTGACTATTGCTCCAATCCAATTGTTCTGAAACAGAAAGGGAAATACTCATCCAACTTCGTCCAAAGATTTAACTTCCATCCTCGCTCATGGCAGAGATGGGGAAAAAAAAAAAAAATCAGAGATACAGAAAATGAAAAGCATATAAACAGTGGGAAAAACTTGGCGCTGAAAGGCTTTATAGACTCACAGACTCTAAGGTCTGACCTCCTGTACGTTGCAGGCCACAAAACCTCACCCACATACTCCTGTAATACACTGCTAACCTATGACTGAGTTATTAAAGTCCTCAAATCATGATTTAAAGACTTTAAAGTACAGAGAATCCACCAGCAAGTGAGCCGTACCCCATGCTATAGAGGAAAGCGAAAAGACTGCATTTCCAACCTCTTGGGATGCGAAAAAGTATGGAAAGATTTCTGCATAGCTGCTTCAAAGAGTCTGACAAAGTGGGATTTTGTCCCACGAAAGCTCATGCAATAAATACAATTGTTAGTCTTTAAAAGTGCCACAGGAATCCTTGTTTGTTTTGCTGAATTAGACTAACATGGCTACCCCTTTGGAACTTCTACTATGAAAGTTCCCTTGGGAACAAATAGAGAATGGCTTTTTGAGCTTCTGGAAAGGACACAGGGTTCTGATTAGCAACTCATTCATAAAGGGGAAAGTGACTGTTTTCTCTTCAGAAGGCTGAAGTTGTTTCCATTGCTATCATGATCTTATAAAAATATATGGATTTGTGGCCTGGTTTCAAAGAAGGAAATTTAGAAGTGTTGAATCTCATCTTTAAATCTATGGAATAGATAGATTATGTAGCCACAGTCTGTTGAGACCTTACAAATGACAAAGTCTGGGGCCACGTGTACACAGCTAAACCTTTGGATCTTTAAGTGTTAATCTAAAATAACGTGATTTAAGACATTTTAGTTCTAAAATTTGCAAAAAGGAGGACTAGGAATGAAGCTTTTGCTCAGGAATTTGGTCTTGAGCTGTGATTATGTAGGGTATGTCTACACAGTAACTAAACACCTATAGTTGGCTAGTGTCAACTGACTTGGATTCACCAGGCTCAAATTTTACTCATGAGCCCAAGTCTCATAGACTCATAGACTTTAAGGTCAGAAGGGACCAGTACGATCATCTAGTCTGACCTCCTGCAAAGTGCAGGCCTCAAGACCTCCCCCACCCACTCCTGCAATAGGCCACCAACCTATGACTGAGTTATTTACCTCCTTAAATCATGATTTAAGGACTTAAGATACAGACAATTCACCGGTAGGTGAACCATGCCCTGTGCTACAGAGGAAGGTGAAAAACCCCCAGAGCCCAGGCCAATCAGCCCTGGGGGAAAATTCCTTCCCGACCCCAAATATGGTGATCAGTTAAACCCTGAGCACGTGGGCAAGTCTCAACAGCCAGTTATCCAAGAAACAATTCTCTGTAATAACTCAGAACCCACCCCACGTACTCTCCCTTCTTAGGCCACTTGTAAATCCACCACACGTAGCCAAATATCAGTCAATTTCCAAAATAGGCTAATCATACCATCCCCTCCATAAATTTATCAAGCTCAGATTTGAAAGCAGTTATGGTTTTTGCCCCCACAACTCCCCTTGGAAGGTCATTCCAGAACTTTACACCTCTAATGGTTAGAAACCTGCGTCTAATTTCAAGCCTAAATTTCTTGATGGACAGTTTATAACCATTTGTTCTGGTGTCCACATTGGTGCTGTACTCAAATAATTCCTCTCCCTCCCTGATGTTAATCCCTCTGATGTATTTATAGAGAGCAATCATATCCCCCCTCAGCCTTCTTTTGGTTAAGCTAAACAAGCCAAGCTTCTTGAGTCTCCACTCATAAGGCAGGTTTTCCACTCCACAGACCATCCTTGTAGCCCTTCTCTGCACCTGTTCCAATTTGAATTCATCCTTTTTAAACATTGGGGACCAGAACTGCACACAGTATTCCAGATGGGGTCTCACCAGTGCCTTGTACAGTGGCACTAACACCTCCCTGTCTCTACTTGAAATACCTCTCCTGATACATCCTAGAACCGCATTAGCTTTTTTCACAGCCACATCACATTGGCGGCTCATAGTCATCCTATGATCAACCAGTACTCCCACATCCTTCTCCTCCTCAGTCCGTTCCAACTGATGCGTCCCCAACTTATAGGAAAAATGCTTGTTGTTTGTCCCTAAATGCATGACCTTGCACTTCCCATTATTAAATTTCATCCTGTTCCTGATACTCCAGTTTACAAGGTCATCCAGATCTACCTGTATGGTATCCCGATCCTTCTCTGTATCGGCAATACCTCCCAACTTGGTGTCATCCGCAAACTTTATTAGCACATTCCCGCTTTTTGTGCCAAGGTCAGTAACAAAAAGGTTGAACAAGATCGGTCCCAAGACAGATCCCTGAGGGACTCCACTGGTAACCTCCCTCCAGCTTGACAGTTCACCCTTCAGTATGACCCGCTGTAGTCTCCCTTTTAACCAGTTCCTTATCCACCTTACTATATTCATATTAATCCCCATCTTCTGTAACTTAACTAATAACTCCCTATGTGGAACTGTATCAAATGCCTTGCTGAAATCTAACTAAATTAGGTCCACTGCATTCCCTTTATCTAAAAAATCTGTTATCCTTTCAAAAAAGGAGATCAAGTTGGTCTGGCAAGATCTCCCTTTTGTAAAGCCATGTTGTATTTTATCACAGTTACCGTTATCCTCTACAGCCTTAAGTACTTTCTCCTTCAAAATTTTCTCCAAGACTTTGCATACTACTGAGGTCAAACTAACAGGCCGGTAGTTACCCGGATCATTTTTATTCCCTTTCTTGAAAATAGGAACTACATTAGCGATTCTCCAGTCATACGGTACAACCCCCGAATTTACAGATTCATTAAAAATCCTCGTTAAAGGGCTGGCAATTTCATGAGCCAGTTCCTTTAGTATCCTCGGATGGAGATTGTCCGGACCCCCTGATTTAGTCACATCCAGCAGCTCAAGTTTGGCTTCTACCTCAGGTATGGTAATTTCCACATTCATGATCTCGTTCTCATTAGCTTCCCTACCTCTACCCCCCAGCTCAACTTCACTCTCATTGAAAACAGATGCAAAGTACTTATTTAGACATTGAGCCATGCCTAGATTATCCTTGACCTCCACCCCATCCTCAGTTTTTAGCGGTCCCACTTCTTCTTTCTTTGTTTTTTTCCTATTTATATGGCTAAAGAACCTTTTACTATTGGTTTTAATTCCCTTCGCAAGGTCCAGCTCAGCTTGACTTTTTGCCTTTCTCACTCTCTCTCTACATGTTCTGACCTCCAAAAGGTAGCTTTCCTTGCTCATCCCTCCCCTTTTCCACTCTTTGTAGGCTCTGTGCTTCTTCCAAATCACCTTTCTGAGATGCTTACACATCCAGCTTGGTCCACAGCTCTTGCCTATGAATTTTTTCCCCTTCCTCGGAATGTAGGCTTCAGATAGTTCATGCAACTTTGATTTGAAGCGATTCCAAGCCTCTTCTACATTTACATTCCTGAGTTCTTCTATCCAGTCCACTTCCCCAACCAATTCCCTTAATTTTCTAAAGTTAGCCTTTTTAAAGTCAAAGATCCTGGTCGCTGATGACACCAGACACCTGTGGGTTTAATTGCAGTGTGGACATACTTGTAAAGGCAAATGCTTAAACTAACAAAGCCTTGACAAAGGTTTAAGGAAAGAAAATATAGTTAATGTTGAGAATGCTTGGCCAAATAGGTCAACAACAGTCATCTTTGGAAAGAAGATGTGATTGGGATGGGAAGAGAGATTTCTTTTAGAGCTACAACTTTAATATGTTCCTTTTAAAATTTTTGAAGGCCTTGTGAATGTGTTCACACTCTGCATATCCAGAAGCAGCCCATAACATCCTCTCTTTATATCAACACAGTGAAATAATAATTCCAAGACAAAACCTTGAGCTAAAATTAAGCTTTTAAATAAATAGTCATTAATTTAAGACAGCAATACAATTATCATTAAAATGGCCTATAGTGATTATAAAAAATCCTGAACATTTGATAATGAGCACATTTGTACCTGAAATTCAACAATGAACCTTAACTTTGTTGCTAATTCCCTGCCCCTTACATGTCTAATAGCATTTCTAAAGTCACTATCATTAATATTATTAGCCACCTACCAGGGCTGGGATATGTAATAGTGATTAAATTTTTAACTTATTGACTGAAAATAAAAACATTATATTCTGAAACTCTGTGAGTTCATTTCTCTCCATGATAAATAAACCTTCACTGTTTTGGTGAATGAGATCTGTCGAGTGAATCAGTGATGGTTGGATATGCTCTCTGTATTGGAAAGGTGGATTCTTTGACTCGTGTCTCAAGGTGAGTAGGAAAGGAAGTGGGGTTTTCCAGCCTGAACAGGGAGATGGATGGTTTAGATTATTTTTGCTAGCTTCTAATGAAATAGGAGATAAGGGGAAATGTTACTTTTGGTATTATCTGGATAAGATAGAGGTTCTTGACCACAGCAGGAATTTGGAATTGGATAGGATAAAATCCTTGATCTATATATGAAGGATAAATGAGATTCTGGTGCCTCTGACCAGTAGCAGAACTGAATGATAGTTTGTGGTTGGGTCTATGAACAACTTGTGGTGTGTGAATGGTAGTTTTGTGGGCCTTTTTAGAAATGGCTATTGGTTTCTGGTCTACTCGCTCAAACTGGAAAACACACAGGGAAATAGATTGATTTAGCTATTTTTTTAAAAAACAGTTTCAAATTGTTTTTCATTTGAAATTAACAAACAAGATTATAGCAAAAATGTAATACAATCACTTCGATATATGAGGGGCAGAGCGACGACGGATATAATAGAATGACAGCTAGCTCAGCTGAGAATGGAACGCTAGACTCCTTATTCACAGTCCCATGCTCTAACCGCAGGGCAATGTATCAGGGAGACAAAGTTCCAAAAGAAAACAGCTTTTGTTCCAAGTGAAAGTGACCAGTCTAATTGTAGAGGAAGTGGCAGGCTGAACTATCCACAATTTTTCAACATAAGAAAAGATTTTAGAAACTGACCCAAATGTACTTATTTGCTTACTGAGAGGAATAGAAAAGAAGAGGGCACCAAGACTCTAAAACAATGATCTGTGCATAAGAAAATGGCTAGCAGACTTTAGCGTTAAAAACAAACAAACAAACAAACAAACAAACAAATGCTTTTTCTTCCTCCATTCATTAAAATCAACCTAATGTGATTTTATTTTTTTTAAAGACAAAAGCACCTTTTGTCTGGAAGATGGCTGTTCAAGTTGAGTTACAACAGTAATATTAAATAAAGTTTCTAACTTGTGTACCTGCACAAATGCACAGAGATAAGCATTTCTTGTTTTGTGAAGATGGAAGTGTTTTATTATAAACCTGTTTTCTATGAAGCAAAAGCAATCCCAATGTAGTGCTAAGAAATAGTGTCTTTAAACATAAAAGTACTGGATAAATAAAAAAGCATCCTTTATAAAAAGAGTAAAAATTAACATTAAACTACCATGTCTACATGGTCCAACCTATTAAATATGTTATTTTTAACTGCACATTAGAAAATACACCTTCCTAAGTAATAAGAGCCTTTGTGGAATGATTCACAGCTTCATGCAAAATCAGCCCACATTATAAATCTTGTTAACCTTTTGAAAATTCCCAGTAGCTTACTACAAAGCTGCTGAATCCTGGACTAACCAAACCCTATATTAAAGTATTTCCTGTCCTCCTAAAAAGGCCATTAGTTAAAACAAGTAATACTTTGGAGTTAGTGGTCTTTTGTTCTGTTCTGCTGGAGAAGAACAGGGAGACAACTTGCTGTGCCAGATAGTAATGTGGGTTAAATTTAATTACCTTAAGAAAACCATTCTAGGAATTTATGAAAAATCATTCCTCAAATGATGCTTGACAATCAACCATTTTCCATCTGAATTATTGCAGAGTGCTATAGGTTAATGAGCATTACAGATAAATAGACTACACAGAAAAAGTGACTGTTTTATCTGAAACTATTGCTTTTCCCAGTTGTTTGAAATTACCTACACCAGTCATTGTGCTACTCCTTCGCAGATAGATTTGTTTTTATAAAAGCTGATTAATTTGCTTCTCCAAATGAGTGACCTATTACGAGAAATATTGCATATTAAGTTCTACTTTCTGAAAATATGTATTTATGACATTTAAATTATGTTCGCCAGCATGAGCACTTAATTGTATTATAATTCCTATCTTGATCCAACTTTATTCTCATTCTCAAATAGAACTGTAGTAATATCTGGGAGCTGGAACACGATCTCTGGCTGCATTATGAAAAGATATACACTCGGCGTGAAATCCTGCCCCACTGAAGTTAATGGCCAAAAATCTCAATGACTTCAGTAGTATTTAGCATTTTACCAGAAAGCAGAAATTAATGTGACTATACTGTATATTGCAACTATTATTTACTTGACAAACTTGGGCCCAGACTTGACTCTTGCTCAGTTCATACTACAGGTGAAGTCAACATGAATTTTGCCTGAGCAAGGGGTACAAGACTAATGTCTCAGCACTTGACCCTGCCTGCACTAATGGAATCAATGGATGTTTCACCACTGACTTCGGTAAGAGCAGGACCGGACTATCACTGAATAGGCTACTGTAAATGGTGATTCTAAACCCATCAGATCTGCTAGACTATTTGAATAAAAGAAGTTTTGTTATAGACTGTGCTTCAAATTCTAGCTTATTGTTGGAAAATACAGTATCATCTCAAAGAGGGAGTACCAGATCCAAGCCCATATGTATTACAGTAGACAAAATTATAATTATAGCTGAAAAGGCAGTTTCTTTATAAGCCCTTGTTTCCAAGGTACTTATATCTTTCTGCAAATATTATTACTTGGGTTGACATTTCTCACTGCAGTAGTCAGGCTGAAGATGAAATTTTTTAGAGGTATTGGGGTGGGTAAATAGTCATTTGGCATTTTTTAGTTATTCAGGCATAAATAAAATAATTCTTCAAGACTTTTTTTTTTTTTTTGCAATTCACACAAGGCTTCTTTAAAATCATTAAATTTGCTATGGAGTCAATCAGAACTGAGAGTAAGTGCCTTTAATATGTTCAAAAGAATTTGGTTTTGAAATAGAAAAGTTATAATTATTTGAAAATGTACTGTGTGCATGCATCATACATAATTTGTCATCATTTATTTAAGTATGTGCTAAGATGCTGAAGGCGGTTATATGAAGGTATCAGCATACATGTATCTGAGATCACATTCAGCTCTGAATCCTATCTGCAGTATGTCCAACCACTCCTCCTCCTGAATTTCCTCTTTATATGGATGTGTGATCATTATAATCTGTACTAAAAATGTATGCCTCTGAATGCATGCATCGTATAGACTGTGCAAAATTTGAGATTCACAACTGCTATGGTAGTAAAGACATATAGACTAACATGAAGCATGCCAGACCTGCTCTAAGATGAGCTCCCAAAGTCTAGTTTTTCAGCTGACCCTTCCCACATCCAGAAATTCCAAAATGTCATGCACTCGTAGGACTATGTTACGTACATACCAAGGGTTTGCTCCAGGGTGAATTAAGTTTAGCATGATTGTGCATTCTAATAAATCCACGTTCACATTTGTGTAAGAGTTTATTTCTCCCTTTTTATTTTCACTTGGTTTCACACAAAATCACTCACGTCTAGTGCAACTTTCAGTTTCTCATCTTATACATCTACATAAAAAAGGAGTCTCTCTTCCTGAGAAAGCAGGTCCCTTTTTGACTGTGTCACAAAACCAATTGCCACCTGTCCTGAACACCCCCTTGTGACCTGAGATCCATCTCCAGGCATTCTGCTTCCATTTCTCCTTTTCAAGAGACATAAGGCACAAAACAAAATTCAGTTCTGGGGCTTCTTTCTCCCTCTGCATCTGTTCTTTGCAGCTTTTCCCTGCCTTGGCAGGCCTCTTTCAGCCCTATCTGTCTAGAGTTTTATCTTATTCCCACAGAGTCTGTTTTCCTTGCCACACTGCTTTGTTCAGCCCTCTTGCTCTGACTTCCAGCCCCCAAAACTTCTCCCCAGTCAAGGGTCTCTTACAAGAGACTACTGCTGACTGCAGCTTTTCTGCTCTCTCTGCCTCACCTTCTTTTGACTTGACCATCCTGTTAGCAATTTCCTATTGTTCTTATAGTGCAATCACCTGATCCCTGCTCAGACGTCCTGCTTTAGTAACTAGGATTGACTGACCTCAGGCTGTTAACCCTTCAAGAAGCAAAAGCCACCTTGTTACAGTGGCTCAAATTGGGCATCCAAATGAGGCACAGAAAATCAATTTGGTAATTTGACATCTCTCTTGATCTTTATTTCTACACAGAGGTACAGCTAGAGAGACAGACAGATACACTTCCAGTTCCACAGACACATAGACATATACACGTATGCTAAGGATACTTACTAGAAAATAACCACTCTACTACAATGTTAAAGTCGAGATTTCAAATTCTCCAGAAAAAATAATTAAAAAATAATGACTTTCACAGTAACTGTGTCTTGGTTATACTACAGAGAGTGCCAAACCCTGCAATCTCTTCTCAGGCAAAACTCCCACTGCTTTCAGTAAGGACCAGAATGTTTGATTAGTATCTACTAAGTAATCAACTTATTATTCAAAAACGTAACATACATGCAAGAAGGCCATGTATAAATCAGTGAGCAGCTATACATCCGTATAATACAACATACAATTCCTGGCAGTCTAACACATTTTGGGCAAGCTTTTGCTCTCACACGGATTTAAATCAAAGGCAACGTCACCAACTTCAGAGAGCAGAAGCAAGACCTATTTTAATTCATTAAGGATGACCTCCCATCTGACTCCAGACCTTTCTCAAGCTATGCCATAGTCAAATATTTGAACAGTTTTATATTCCAGGCATGCTCTTTTCTGCATTCTCAGTCACGCAGGGAATTACAAACTCTCTTAATAAGAAATGAAAAATGAAAATGGATTGGGATGAAAAACACTTGAATGCTGCAGCTGCATCCACACTTTTAGTTTAAAATCAGCTGCTTTCATCCAGCTGTTTTTGCTTTACACATGTCTGCTGCTGCTTTCTACTATTTATAAATGCTGAAGAGCCATGTTAATTAACCCCTTCCCTGCATTCAGGGTGGTTCAGATTCATCCTCCCCATGGAGAAACACACTGAGACATTTTGTTTGGGGAGTCACAATATCTCCACCGGGTCCCAGTGCATAGAGCCTGGACTTTGTGTCCTTTGGGGGTGCAGGTTTCTACCCTGTGTGGCACAGTGCATGGTGGAGAAGGGCAATACCTTTCCCTTCTTTGGGAGTAGAGACGGCATGTGCCCCCTGCGCACAGTGACTAGGATTCAGTCTGACCTCTTATGACTTCCTCCAGTTAGCTCAAAATTACCATCCTGCATCTCACACATGAGCTTTTTAACTAAAACATGCAAGTTTCAAAATGATAAAAAGTTGCTGACAAATATGGCAGCACCAACAGTTCCTTTCTGAAAATGCAAATCTAAAACCAAACCAAAGCAAATTAAAAAAAAAACCCCTAAAATGTGCTGTGAAAGTGAGAGGTTCTCCGGGATTCAATATAATTCCTGTGTACTGCATCTTTAGAGACAACCCAGTCTTGGATTACCATTTTTTTAATACCAGTGATTCTAATGATATTTTATATCTAAAAGGGGACAGGATGTCAAGGGGACTGGAAATGAAGTATAGAGCCTTTTGCCTCTAGTTCCTCAGATTCAGTTTACCCCAAGTCAGTAGTAATGATAGCCATTTTCACAGGATGATTGCTTGATGTCCTTAGAGGACATGTCCTTGTCACAGAAAGCACCTCCTAATACTATTGGTAGCTATTGCCATCATGTTGGCAGTTTCAGCAGAGGTCAAGGAAGGAATGTGCCCAGGCAGTGAACTACTCACTCACTCACTCAGTCGTTGGAGCTAGCCGCTCCAACGGGGAGGTAAGGCACATATGTAGGGTGATGGGGGGAGGGAAACTTTACTACTCCTCTTCTATCTGTTCTGGGGGTACAAGGAGGATTCTGTTTCCAGGACCAATTCAATTCAGAACCCTTAAAAAGTACTCAATACCTATAAAATGTGAAATAAAATAATACATAACACTGTGTAGAGACCTCATACGAAATACAGGTACCTGACATACTGCTGGGAGTTATGGATAAGTAGTCATTCTCATTCTTCTTTTTCATCAATATCACCTGCCAAAAGAAGAAAACAGATATGTGATACATCCATAAATGTAAAATAGCTGGGCAAACAGCATTTAAACAGGATAAGATACTTCTGGTACTGAATGCCATCGTCCAAGTCTGCTGGCATTTCAAATACCACCAAATCTGAGATGCTTTGCATCACTGCAGACGGCAACAAACGTGAGCTACTGCTGGAATCCTGGCAGACTGGAAGGGCTGTGGAAAAACAGGTCTCTGGATGCATATTCAGAGAGGATGAGCCTGTGGGAGAAAAATGCAGCCTATCACACCATGGAACTACCAGCTGGGGGACTCTTTCCCCTCGAGTTCTTGCAAAAGTTTCTACTGGGTTCTCATTTATAGGTAGTTTTGGAACATATAATATATACCAGAGAATTTGGCCCATTCTGCATGTTTACAGGTCTTTAAAATTCTCTTTTATGTTATTGTTTCCAGTGAAACATGTATAATAGTCTGAAGTACAGTAGTAAGCAAGGAGTCAAAAGAATTAGTAAACTCAGCTTCCTACTACATTGCTTCTTCTGCAATCATCTGACTGCAGAAAATTTGTAAAATACTAGTCTTTTAACCCTAATGAATATTTCATAACCAAAGGAAGCATTATTTTCACTAGAATAGCAAAACGTTCTTGTTCCTTTTTATTAAACCTGTGAACAAAGGCATTTTCCACATTGCCTATAAAGTTATGGTTAGAAGGACTATATATACACAAACAACTCTTTTTCTCGCCACACGTGCCCCTATAATATATATATACCTATATATGTATTGACATCCCCCTACTGAGCAGTAGCAAATGTCTGCAGATCAGTACCATACTGGAAGAGAAATCAGTGACACAGAGTAGAGGTGTCATCTTAGTGCAACCTATTCACTTTAAACTATTATAGAGGTGCCACAAACAGCACACAGGAATCTCAATCCAAACACTAATGCCAAGTTCCCAGCGAGCAACTCTGCCCCCATCTTTGACTCTAGCTACTGACATGACAGAGAACAAATTCTCCTGCTCCTTGCAACAGCTCCTCCAATGAGAAATTACATCACAAAGCTAAAAACAATGTAACATTTCTTCCAAGACCAAAGAGTGCTCCCATACTAAGAAAAAGGAGTGTAGGTCTATATGTAACAGCACCAGCTGGTGCTTTCATCGTAACAATATCATTTATCTCCCTTGCTGTTTCTCCCACCATTTCTATCTACATATTTCATTATATCTATCTGAGAATGTGTAGGTTTCATAAAGGAAAATGAATGAATGTAAAGTTTAAAAATGCAAAGACGCTTTGCTGAGTCAGAGGAAATTACTGCTATTAATTGAAAGTTTTTTGTATGTGTATTCTTTTTTGCTTTAGATTTATTTGGGTTCGAGGAACACTTTCTCCCCTCCTTGAGAGATAATCGGCCTGCTCTCCAACTACAGTTCTGGCCTATAAACTTTATAGTAAAGTTGTTGGCATTATTTCACAATAATCAATACATCTACATAGTTGTTATGTGGTCTCTTTCTTATAGACAAGTACTACAAAACATAGTATTTCCTTCAGGAATTAAATAAAAAAGTCAATTGTAAAAGAAATACAAACTTCAGGTACTGTAAGCATGAAGATGCTATATATTGTTAGCATTGTTACTCCTTTAACTGAAAATCCCTTCTAAAATGAAACTGGAGGATATACTGTTAAAATAAATATGCCTGTTTCATATATTCTCAGACTTCATTGCACTACGACCCCCTTCAGAAAACAAAAATTACCACATGACCCTGGGAAGGGGGGCCAAAGCCAGACCCCACGCCTGAAGCCCAGGTGGTGGATGGGGGGCAAAGATGACTACTTCAGACTTGGGGCGGGGGGGGAGGGAGGGTTATAACTCACTTTGAGAACCACCGCTTTAACACACAAGCGGCAGTATGTGAAAGTAAATTCTTGGAGGAGGGGTGGGGGGTGTAAATGTAGGATCCTAACCCACAAATAGCCAGAGTAATCAGTCAGGCTTTGTACTTCGAAGTCCATGGGGACCTGGAGGAACAGAATCCACTACCATACAAACCTTTGCGTGGCATAACCGCTCACCTAGGAGTTGGAATATCAACCATGCACCCTCTGCACCATTTATGTGGAGGGGTCGGGCCCTGGGATTCTAATAGCCCTTCTGTGTTGACCTACATGGCCTGGCATGAAACCCCCTCTGCAGAGTGTAGGAACCTCCTCGTGCAGACTTCATGTCTGCTTCACTCGTCACCTCCTCGTACAGGGCAACCATGGGTATAAGACAGTGCTATAAATTAATGTGCTGTCGTGCCAGTGGCCAGTGAATATTGAAAATCAGCCAACCATTTTATGAGGACCCACATCAGGGTCCCCAGATAAAATCAGCATAATGTGCCCTTAAGGTAAAACAAGAAAAATGTTTTCCCAGTTATCAGGCCCACTTGTCCACATTACCTCCCCTTGATTAATTATGCAGCTGGAACCCCTTACTATAATTGTCTGTCATCATGTTATCCTCTAGCTCCCTCTAGTGCACCACCGATACCAACCATGAACAGGACATCATACATAGCTGTGAGTTAGGACGCTGAGCCGGTCAGACCCACTAAAGTGATGAAGGAAGTCTGCTCCAGCAATGAAGAAAGTATGACTAATGTGTTAAGGGAGTGACTCTCAGGGGGTAGAAAGTTAACAAGAAACAGTCAGTAGTGGGAGGAGACGGAGACAGGAGCCAAAAAAGAATTAGCAGAGATGCATGCAGAAATGTGCACGTAAGCAGGTGAAAGACAGAAGCTCTCTTTGGGAACCTGGGCAGGGTACAAATCTGAATTTAGAGCCACACATGATACAAAATAAGAAACAGCTGCCTGTAATCTCTTGAGTCTCCTTGAGCTTCATTCTCTTTATTTATGACACTGACATATACTCCTAATGAAATTATAACCCTATAATTCACTGTTATTTATTCTCTCCAGAACTTACTAGAAACTTACTCATCCAACATCAGGATTTTTTTATGCAAGTTTAGCCCACATAATGTAATGGATTTGTATATTATTGTCATTATAACTTATTTGTCATTTGTTTCCATCTTTTTCAAGCCATTTAATCTGATGCATTTGATCAATCTCCAAGATTTAGAATTGCTACATGAAGTTCCCAAAGTATTTAAAGGACCTCAACTTTTATGATAATTATAAGAGCAAGTAAGAAAATAAAACCTGCTAGGTGAAGGTTTTATGGAACAAAAGGCTAAAATAATCAGTTGGATTGTATGTTCTGAAATGTTTGTGTCTCCTCTTTCCATCCTCTCACACACATGCTGCTTGAAGGCATATTTGGACTTCTCTTAGAAATAACAGTATGTCCTTTAATCTCTGGGAGGAAAACAAATATTCTGTTTCACTTTAGCCAGGCACAAACAAGTACAAATAGAGGCTACAAAGAAAACTTTGTTCTCTTTTTACTGACATCTTGTGGAACCCTGAGGTATTTTATACTCTGCAAATAACAAATGAAACAGGAAACAAGTAAACACAGATCAAGTCTGCTCCTACTCCCATTAAAGTCAGAATCAGGCCACTTCCAACATGCCACTGGAACTAGTGAATCTCACCAGAAAACCATTTGCCTGAATTTAATTGTGGTTAGATGACTCATTGACAACCATATATTCTTAAAAACAAATCATCAAGTTTTGGTAATAAACCATTTCTCGTTGTCTGCCTGTAAATAATTAGTTACTAATCCTAAAATTATTGTCTGCAGACCAATTAAAAAAAAAGGAATGAAAAGTAAAAGCTTTTTCAGCCAATTGTTTTAAGAACCCAAACCCAATTCCACTGGGAATTTTGCCATTTTCCTCAATGAGACCAGTATTTGGCACGAAATAGTCACTTGTGTAAAAGTTCATTATTAAACGAATAAAAAGAAAGATGGTCACTTATTTAAGTCACTGAGACTTAAGAAATCTGGCACTGCCACAGACTTTCTGTGTGATGTGGGTCAGCAAGTCACTTAAGCCTTCTGTGCCACAATTCCCTCTCTGTAAAACTGAGAGACTGCTTTCTTCCTCTTACCATTGTCCATGTAGCACAATGGCGCCCTGGCTGGTTGGGGTTTCTAGCCCCTCCTGTACAACAAATAATACATGAAGCAACTGTTTTATAGATGGCAATGATTTTTAATAGTGTTTCTTGATTAAATGATTCTGAAATTAATAATTATTTGCAGCAAATAAAATTATCTTCACAATAAATAGGGTAACTTTCTCTTAAGGAATGTGGCAAGTTACAGTTCAGTCTGTACTCTTTCTATTTTGTTGCCTCAAAGGTTGAATGTTTGTGACCACGGATCCACAAGTTCATACTTTGCCTCCAACCCTTGGGCAGTCTCGCTGGAAGAATACCTCTTTAGTGATAGGGCTTAGGTCTCCACTTTTTATAAGGGGACCCCTCTGGGCCTCTATCCCATTGACTTTGGTACCCATTTCTCACCATGGCTCTTCCAGCTAGTCCAAAGGAACTGAAACTCTGGTTTCAGTTTTTACCCTCCTAGGAAGTTACGCAACCAGCAGATGCGTTCAGTGACACAGGCTGGTCTTTTCAAACCAAGATAGCGTATGTTAAGTCTATGGCCTTGTACACACTACAAAGTTATCGCGCGGTAAGGCTCTTTACCGCGCGATAACAATCTGAGTGTACACACACAAAAGCTTCTTGTTGCGCAACAACAGCCCTCTTGCCGCGCAACATGTAAACCACCCAAACGAGGGTGGCAAGGCTTACCACGGAATAGCTGTTCTGTGGCAGAGCCTGTGTGTACACTTGTTCCATTTTTGACAGCCTCCAGAAATGTTCCAGAGTGCCAATCGAGGGCACTCTGGGACACCGGAGCTGTCAAATTTGTCAATTTTACTGCTCTAACAGAGCAGTGAAATTGACAAATAGCAGCTTGAGCCAGACTTTGGCTCAAACTGGCAACTGGGCTCCTCCAGCACGGGCTTAGGGCTCAGCTGAGCCCTGCCGGAGCCTGGTGGATGGCGGGGCTCAGCTGCTGCCGGTCAGAGAAGCCCAGCCATCGGCCAGCTGCCACCTTTTCACTAGAAGGAGTGCTGTGAGGACGAGGTAAAGCGTTATAATTATAACTCTTGCTTGTCCCGCAATAACTTTTATTGCGGGACAAGTCTGTAGTGTGTACATGGCCTATGTCTATACTTAAACCACAATAATGGCACTGGTGTAGCATTTCAGTGTAGACACTCACTATAGCAACAAGGGGCAGGGGTTTCTCCCACGACTGAAGTTCATCCACCTCCCTGAGAAATGGTAACTAGATCAATGGAAGAAACATGGGGGCGGCCGGGGGGGGGGGGGGGTTAAGGTTGCTTAACTATGTTGCTCATGGGTGTGGATTTTTCCCAACTCCTGAGCAAAGTAGCTGGGTTGGCCTAACTTTTTAGTCTATACCTGGCCTTAGTCAACATACTGAAGGGTCCTTAGTCTAGAAAGGAAAGTTCTGATACTGAGGTGCTCACACTTCAGCCCTTGGCCACCAGCTGTTGAGAGTTAATGTGCAGCCACCAGTTGTTGAGAGCTAATGTGCAGTCACTGGTTTTCCATTTTATCTCCAATCCAACTCCATTCATAGGTAGACAAGTCTTGATAGTTCATTCGTACCAATTCAGATCTGCCTATGTGATGCTTACCCATTCCATGTCCCAAGAAAAAAAAAGTAGTCCCTTCATGCCCAGGGGGTAACAATACAAAACGAGAGGGAAAAGTGAGTTACACAAGTATTTTCATAAAAACAATACAGAAATGTCCACATTCTTTACAGTTTTCTCTATAGTATTGTAATCTGTTTGAGGGGAGGGAACAGAATGGGTGGTGTCTAAATTAGCTACAGAAGTGAGGCTGGTTAAGTGTGGAGGATGTGAGAGAAAATCTGGTTCTCATTCAAAATCAGTTACTGATCTAAAAAGGGTTGTAAAAGGGAGCAAATAGCATCCCGGCAGGAGATTTATGGGGCAGATCCCTTCACCTCAACAGGCCAGTAATGTATGGGAGTCATATGTTATGAAATTTAGTGCATAACTTTCCCTTTCTGCACTCCACAAATGATATAGTTTTACATGAGACACACAAGGTGGATGAGGTAATATTTTCTGGTCTGGGAAAAGTAATCAGATGAGTCACAGCTAAATACAAGGTACAAAAGATTGTATTTAGCTGTGACACTCTGGTTATCTTTCCGAGACCTGAAGAGGAGCTCTGTGAAGCTTAAAAACATGTCTCTTTAACGAACAGAAATTGCTCTAATACAATGGTTTTCAAACCTTTCTCCTCTGGACCCAATTGAAAAAATCATTTATGCCTGTGACCTGTCCCTGGGGCAGAGGTTGGCAACCTTTGCCTACCCCCATTCTGGCCCCTTCTCCCCAACACTTCAGCTATGCAGGGGCCCTCTCCTCCAAAAACAGGAGCCACCACCTGAAAATTCGGTGGTGGCCAGGGCTGAGGGAATGGGGTGGTCCTGAAGCATGCATCCGAAAAAGCCTGGAGCACTTTTTTCCTTGGCATCCTTGGGGACCCCCACCTTGGCCACTGCCGAAAGGAGCCACTCCAGGTGGATTCGTTTGGCTGGGGCAGTGGTCCCCAGGCATGCTGCAGACAGCGGCCGCAACCCAGTACCTGAGCGTCTGTGATCCAATACAGGGTCACGACCCATGGTTTGAAAACCACTCCTCTAATAAAAGGTATTACCTCACCCACCTTCTCCGTCTCATATCCTGGGACCAACACAAATACAACCACACTGCAAACAACTTTTGGATTTCCACTGTTAGTATGATCGCCCAGGAAGCAGTCTCATGAACTTTTGTGCTTCTATGTCTCTATCTAGTGTTTCTGCAAGGGAACTAGCCAGGCTCTTTCCTTAACCTCTCTATTCATGAAGGATTTCCCTAACAGCTACTTTCAGATAAGCCCCATCCCAAAGCATTAGTCACAGATTCATGGCCGTTAAGGTTGCAAAAGATTTCTCCTGTCCTTTCAATGTAGATATTCTGAAACTTATTTCCAGGCTTCAGATTTGTAGTCACATGCTGTGTGGGTGATGGATGTCAGAGAAAGAAGATTCATAATTGTCCAAACACAGAAGAAATACTAAAAACAGCTGCATACTCCTCCTTTCCCTGTATCATATCTTCAGTATTTCTAGTCTCCCCTGGCCAGAGGTGGTCATATTTGGAACTCATTCCCAAATCTGGGTCTCCAGTTTAGTAGCACATCCGTCTCTTTGCTTGACAAGCCACAAGTCAGTTATTGTCCTTACTCTTTTTCACTATAACAAAAGATGATTAACTAGTTAACTGTATCCACTTTGGTTAAACACGCACGCACACAACACACCCCACCATCCAAACACCTCCTCTCTCATGCAAACTCACTGGATCAAACAACCAACCTGAGAGGCGTTGAATAGCTTAAAGAATTAGGAATCGGGTATAGGTCTATCACTTCTAGTCCACTGTTGGAGCTCTAAACAGTGGCTGATAGTCTTTACCATCTTCTGCTGTTTGGTGATGTATGTAAAATGATTTTATGTTTTGAGTTCAGTCCCCTGAGGATAAATGTTCGCATCACAAACGAAAGTCTTACTGGCAAATGCCAGCAGGGATAACAAGGAGTGAATGGGCATGAAGAGAAATGACTGACTGACTTTTCATCTGGTCCCTTTCCAGAAAAGAGCTGCTAGGCAGTATGGAGGTCGCATTGCTGCTGCCAATCTATTCTACAGAGAGAAGACTCAGTCTCCAGTAGTCAATCTAGCATCTGCCCGATAGCAGTAAAAATTCAGTATATGACCCCATATACCAAGTGAAGTGCTGGAACTCTGCTTCTACTGTTGTGTCCCCATAACTTCGTGAGCACTATCATGACTGCATCTGTTGCACCATTGTGGAGACACATAGGTATAGGGGTGATCCATCCACCTTTAATTCCTTATATGGGAGCCAACCCAGCCACTCCTTTTGAGAGGATAACCAAGACCCTTATGGAGCTGTCCTCCCCACAGTTTCAACCACTAACAAGTTGCCACTGGAACATTGAACTAAAAATTGTAGTGGACTCTCTGTCACTGAGAATATTTGAATCAATACTGGATTTTTTTCTTTAAAGATCTGCTCTAGGAATTATTTTGCGGAAGTTTACAATCTCTGGGTTACACAGGAAGTCTGACCAGATGATCAGAACTGTCCTGTTTGGTCTTGGAATCTTTGAATATTCTGTGCTGGAGATGATGATGATCTGGCCTATTTTATAGTTTTCATAAGAACATAAGACATAAGAATGGCTCTACTGGGTCAGACCAATGCCAGATGCTTCAGAAGGACTGCACAGAATAGGTCAATTTATTAAGAGATCCATCCTCTATTGTCCAGCCCCAGCTTCTGGTAGTTAGAAGTTTAGGGATAGCCACAGCAAAAGGTCGTATTCCTGCCCATTTTAGTTAATAGCCATTGATGGACCTAGCCGCCAAGAAATTGTCTAATTCTCTTTTTAACCCAGATATACTTTTGGTCTTCACAACATCCCCTGGCAACAGGTTCCACAGGTTGACTGTGCACTGTATGAAGAAGTACTTCCTTTGGTTTCCTTTATACCTGCTGTCTATTCATTTTATTGGGTGAGGACTGATGTTATATTAAGCAGTAAATAACACTTCCTTATTCACTTTCTCCACATGATTCATGATTTTATAGACCTCTAGAATATCCCCCTTTGGTCTTATTATTTTTCTCCTTATGCAAATGGTCACCATCTTGCATTGCTGTCAGTGGGATTGAAGCCACATGTTGCCCTCAGTCAAAATGATTGCCTTTTCTCTACAGTCGCTGAAGAAGCAAGGTTTCCAGAGTGAAGATGGCAGATAACTCATATTGTTTCTAATAGGGTTGAAGGGAGGCTGCCCTTGGGAAAACAGCCACTCCCTGTACTCTGTGGTCAAAAAACTGAGGGGGAAAGGAGGAATGTGTGGAGGTGGGAGGAAGAATATGGGGAACAAGGAGCAGGCTGTTGAGGTTCAGGCAGTTGTGAGGAGCAGGGAGCAGAAAGAGGGAGGAGATGAGAAGGTAAACAGAAAGTAACAAGACGTATGTGACATGAAAAGAAACTGAGGGTTATACAGGAAATAGGTGAATCAGCAGGAGTGTTTCTCCTATGAGAAACAGGGAGCAGGTAGGGAGCAGAAGACTGTGAAGGGAGTCAATAAAGGTATATGACAGGATAGTGATTAGGGATGGGGAGTGGAGGGAGACAGTAGATTAGAAGAAAGTGAAAGGAATCCCTTTGGAGTAGGCAACGGGGAGACTCACATTTAAGAGAAATTTTTGAACCTGAAAAGCTCACACCCACTGTGGGTGACTTCTCCTAAAGGCTAAAGAAAACCCCACAGAAGCTGGTGACACACAAAGCCATTTAATTAAAATCTTATGATTTTGGAGTCAATATAATGATATTGTGGCATTGACATTTGATTTTTAAAAGGTTGAGGCTGGCAATACAGCTTGTATTCCCGTCATTTCCAGAACATCTGGCTGGGATCACATAAACACAGCATTATGTCTTGAATGCAGGATCAGGCAGGAAGGAAAAATGAGCTATGACGGAGAAAGCCTTATTAAAACACAAACACCCTAAGGAACAGCAAAGGGGACACTTAAAGGCAGTAGTTGAGCACATTTTGTTGTTTAAATGTTTTTAGATTCCTAAGGCCAGAAGGGGCCATCATGGTCCTCTGGTCTGACCTCCATAATGCAGGCCATAGAATTTTACACAGTGATTCATCCAAGGGGCCCAATCTCCCCCCATTCAGCTTTGTTTTAATGTAAATGTCTCTTTTAAATGCAGTTTTTGTGGTTCTGTAATCGGGAACTGGTAATCTGAAGGGAAAAACTCCCGTTAATTTTCATCAGGTGCCCCAGGCTAGGAGCCCTTACATTTTATTTTGGCACAAGATGTGGCACTTTTATTTTTCTTGGGGGCTATCTTGGCTTTGTGGGGAAGGATTCCCTGATGTGTCATCCGGACATTTTGTTCTGTAAACTCTCTCCACAAAAGCTACTTTCACTTGAGCTTCCACTTTCTCTGAGAAAAAGTCTGAATTGGAGAGGCCAACTGCTATTTATTAAAATCAGTCAGCAGCACATGGGCAGTGCTTATTATTAACTGAATATGCTTGAAATATATTTTTAATAGTAAACCAAAGTTAACATTTTTGGACTAAGTTATGTGGGAGATTCTTTTTCACTGGCAACTTCAGTGGGACATTCCGAGGCACAGTTTATATTAGATGATGCCTACAAATAAGCAAGCAGCACTCTCTTCCTTCAAACCTATATTGCATAACTTAGTGCCCTGTGAGAAACGATACCACTTCAGTTCCTAGCAACCTTGAATCCTCACCACAAAAAAACACCATCACAATTAGTTTCCCCAGGAAATAATTCTTGGTGGTAAATGATTAAGTATGATATACCTTTTACATAAACATGTTCAGTTTTACCTTGTAGCATCTGATCATATTTGCAAAAAGAGACTGTACCCTGCAATTAGGACATCTGCCAGAAGTATAGTCTATTCCTAGCATTTCCTTTTCATAGAGAATAATGGCAGTTTTCTAAGTAGTAGCCCTCTTTCCAAAGGGATACTTATTTTAGCATTTAGCTTCAACATTCCCTTATTTTATCTTGTCACTGATCTACACTGAGAGGTGCTGAGCACTCACAACTCAAGATGAGTTGCTGACCCTCTGCACCTCTCAGATTCAAACCACAAGATAGCGACTGTTCAGCTCTGTACTGAAAAGTACAGAAAGTCGCTGAGTTTCAGTAGGTCTTCTACAATATAAAAACCTAATAATTATTACATGCAGATAAAACTATTCTTGTAATCTCAGCATCAGCCTTCTGGTGTGGATTTTAGAAAACATTTGAATTTCAGAACTATAAAATTGGATCAGAAATTATAAAATGAACAGTGTTGGCTCAGATGGACAGAGATCATTTTTAAGAAGTACAATACTGATATGAGACTGCTGTTCTTGAACATGGCTTTCTGTGTATGATGATGAATATAATACTGTCCATGTGATACATAAATATTTCTAGACATAAGTTAGATAGATGGTCTATGACCTCTGAAAAGGTGACATGATTCAGTAACATAAGAATTCCATTTATGATTTTATCAGAACTTGTTGTATGCAATTATTTTGGTGTGTTTGTGTGAATAAGATCTCTCACGTACTGGAAAATATCACAATTAGTCTGTCAGAGCAGCAGAGGAATGCTGAAAGACAGCTAAAACATGTTCTCAAGATTCCCCAAAGATGCTAATACACCATTATGATCCCCTTTGCTTAACCAACCGAGCAGTCAAAATTTCATCAGTCAAAATTTTTGTTCCTGGAAACCCATCAAAGCCTACCAAACGCTACCTTATTATAGTCCAGGAAGAATGTATGTGTGCCTTTATGAATGCATAATAGGTTATTAGAAGCTTGTACCTCAGCATTAATGGAGCTGGGAGCATCACTTCCTTTACAGATGAGTTTATGGTACCCAGCAATTGATTTTTGAAAATTGAATGTTGTGTCTCTTTCTCACTGTTTACTAAGCATAAAGAGTGGAAAGGGTAGGGATTTTTTGTTTGTTGTTTTACATAATTTTTCCGCTTATTTTTATATTAGAAATATCAGGAATGTCAAATCTTGGCATCTGCTGTAGGACTCCTTTTGATTTTCAGAGATGTCGGTTGCGAGCCAAAAAGGGCAAAGGGATTGAAACACTGACAAAGATAGAATTGCTTTCAAGTGCTCTTTGGCAAATGACATTTAGTAATGATTTTGAAAAAAAACCTCTGAAAAAAATGTTGATAAAAATGTCACAGAAATGGGCCCCAAAATGAGTCCATTTCAAACCCTGCAAGATGAAAACCAATCTAGAAATTTCTGTATTTCCCATGAAATTATTTCTCTTAATTTTATAGTCCTTTCCCCTCACAATAGCTGTCTCTTGAATCTTGTTCTAATGTCTTTCTTTAACCAGTGACTATAAAAGTAGATAACACAGGATCTATAACATAAAATAAAAAGTCAAACCCCGTAACCTTTTCTAGGAAAAAAAAAAAAAAAAAAAAAATCAAACAAAGAAACCTTACATGCACCTTTGTATGTCACATAGATATTTAAAAAAAAAAAAAAAAGGATATGAGCCCTGTATTTTTTCTGGATAGATCCTCTTTAACAGAAAGCCTTTTAATAGAAGCTAGATGCACTCACAAATATTCTAATTGATTTGCAGTTGTGTAGTAAAGATGTGTAGAAAAGGCCTTGAATCAGAAAGGTATTTAAGCATATCCATAAGTATCTTGTTAACTAAGGATCATAGTGGGGGGGCTTCTGATTCTGAGATAGATAAATAAATAAATAGTTTAAATGTATATAGTTATTTTCATATATCTTTTAAATGTAAATGGCTATTGTGTTTGTTTTAAGATCACTGGAGACACCACAAGGTTTTGACGTTAATTTTTTCTTATTTTTGTTTTCTGTTCTCACAATTCAATACACATTAGCTCTCATTTAATTTTCAGTAAAGAACAATTCATCTTCCATATTAATTTTCATCACTGCTCATTGTGAAGTCTGTAAGTGATGAACTGTTCCCTGTAATTACTTACAGGTCATCTTGAATTCATCAGGAACTCTGCACAAATGACTAATAAAAGATAGCCATAAAAATAGTAGTTTTCAAACCATTATATTGAATATGGTAATTTTCTATCATTGTTAACTGGATTTTTAAGATGATTTTTTTTAAACCTCAGGGAGGAGGCATTTGAATGAAACTTGTCAAACAGACATATTTTGTCCATGTACCTTCTGTGTGCTGTGCCCGCAAGCATAGTGAATCAGAAATAAATATAATTTGAACTGCAAATGTTACTTTATTGAATGGAGATAAGAATTAATTTAGAGACTTACATGGGTTTTGAACTAATTCAGGGGTATTTCAGCAGGATTAATACAGTCTCAAGCTGAGTGCTTAAGCAAAGATTTATAGATACAGTGGTTTGCTTTAAAAAGTAAGTCTAACTACTGAAAAGTCATTTTCCATATCAAGGGTCTCAAGTAACTTACTACTGGCAGATATTTAGACCTGGGATGGACAAATGTAGAGATTTAATTACTGGCAGAGACTCAGACTCATGATTTTGCACCTAGTGAAATTTGAGTGGGTTTAAGACCAGAATCTGAATCTTCTACATGGTCCCTTTCTTTAAAACTGGCCAAACTAAAACCTTAGATCCAGGTGTCCTTATACTAGTGTCCAACCTCTAGATTAGGGGTCTCAAACACGCGGCCCGCAGCCTGTGACGAGAGCCGGAATTCAGGGGTCCCAACCCTTGGCTGGCTTTTCAAGTGGTCCACGCACCACCAGCTGGGAGCCGGCAGCCAGCCTCCCACCTGGGGTCCTCCGGCTGCTGCTAAGCTGAGCTTGGTACCATCCGCAGTACTTCCAAGCCACCCACGCCGTGCCCCCTGCCCCTGCCCCGGGGGCCTTGGTAGCTGCTGGGCAACCAGCGGGGAGGAGCCAACCGCTGCCTGGGAGTGGGACAGGAGCTGCGCCGCTCACCAGTCAGAGCCCCAGCCTGCAGCAGTGGGGGAGCATGGTGGGCCAGGTGAGTGGAGTGCGCCTGCGGCCAGGCCAGAGCTCAGGAGAGTTGCCTGGGGGTGGGAGGAGGGTTCCCATGGGGGCTCCAGGCTGGGGTTTGCATGCAGCTCTTTCTCTCTTTCTTTCTTTCTTTCGTTAAAAAAAGCTTTAAAATTTAATTTTAATTAAAAACCTTTTTAAAAAGGTTTTTAAAAAACCTTTCTAAAAATTAAATTTCAATTAAAATCCATTCAAATTCAATTCATTAAACCCAATTAATTTTATCTGCAATCATTTTGAATTCAATTAATTAATTTTTAACTTCATTTTGATTAAATAACTTGGTGGCCCTTCAGGGTTTTAAAAACTCTTGTATGAAAAGGTTTCAGTGACGCGGCCCTCGGGCCAATATCCTAGTCTTTATATGGCCCTCGTGATGACTTGAGTTTGAGACCCCTGCTCTAGATCAAGATCTGAGATCTGTGGAATGAGTGTATCTCTAATTATGGTTTGGGGAAATTTTTGAGATACTATTTAATGTGAATAAAATTTAAGTTATAGGACCTGGACAACGTTTAAGGCTGTTGCACAAGTTCCCTCTTCTCTGATGAATATGTACAGGCAGCAGAACCTAAAAGCATTGGATATAGGAAAGAAAAATCTGTCCTGCTTATTTCTGGGAACAAATTGGTTGCACGAATTCTGCAGCTTATCAGTGAACTACTTTATGAACAGCTAGAGGCAGAACTGATACTGGCCATGAGCTTGCAATGTAATATGACACCAAAGAAGGATAATGAAATTTTGGGATGCATAAGCAGAGGCATCATGTCTTGCAGCAGTAAGGTGATTATAATCTCTCCTTGTTTGGCTGTGGCGAACTCACACCTAGAATACGGACCTCAGTTGTAGACACTTCAGTAGAAGAAAGATATTAATGAAGTGATGAGAGTTAAGAGAAGACTGGTGAAAAAATGATTATGGGGTTGGACAGACTGATTTCTGAGTAAAGAACATGAGAGTTAACTATCATTTGGCTAAGTGACAACAAAGGGAGCATGCAATAACTACATATAAAAGAAGAAGAGTTGATGGCTGACTGCTCTTGCTATGATGATTTCAATCAAATTTCTGCTCATCATTACTGGCGAGTATGTAACTAAATTAAAAGGACAGGCATTTTAAAAAAATGAAAACTCTATTTTGAAACAGAGCAAGCCCACATGGGCATTTTGGAAACTTAATCAAAATCTTATTTGATAACAAAACCATCCAATAATTCCAGTAATAATTAAGCTTCTTAAGTTTCAGAAATACTTCTGTTGAAGTCTTATTTAAAAATTCAATTCAAAACAGGAGTTATCAGTTCATTTAAAATATATACACCAATAGTCAGCTAGCAGGAAGCATGTGGCCATTAAAATATCTACATATTTATTATAAATAATGATTGTTTAATTTAGGCATAGTGCAGAGAGGAAGCAAAAATAATTAATTTAACAAGAAAGAAAGAAAGAAAGAAAGAAAGAAAGAAAGAAAGAAAGAAAG
>ML685787.1:19159590-19246575 GCA_007922175.1 Pelusios castaneus
AAAGAAAGAAAGAAAGAAAGAAAGAAAGAAAGAAAGAAAGAAAGAAATATCCACAATGACTCAAGGACTGCTTACTTGAGTGGCAACAGCTAATTTAGATACTTGAGTGGCAACAGCTAATTTAGACCCCATTATTTTATATGTATAATTGGGATTACATTTTCTGGTGTACATTACTTCACATTTATCGACATTGAATTTCATCTGCCATTCTGATGCCCAATCACCCAGTTTTGTGAGATTCCCTTTATACTCTTCACACTTTGCTTTGTATTTAACTATCTTGAGCAGTTTTGTATTATCTGCAAATTCTGCTACCTCACTGTTTACTCCTTTTTCTAGATCATTTAAGAATATGTGGAACCGTGCTCAGGTCCCAGAACAGACCTGTGAAGGACATCACTATTTATCTCTCTCCTTTCTGAAAAATGACTGCTTATTCTTACCCTTTGTTTCCTACCTTTTAACAGTAACTGATCCATGAAAGAACCTTCCCATGACAGCTTGCTTTGCTTAAGAACCTTTGGTGAGGGACCTAGTTAAAGATTTTCTGAAAAACCTAACTACAGTATATCTACTGGATCAGCCTTGTCGATCCCCTCAAAGAATTCTAGTAGATTGGTGAGGCATGATTTCCCTTTTAAAAAAAACCATATTGACTCTTTCCCAGCAAATTGTGTTCATCTATGTATCTGATAATTCTGTTCTTTACTATATTTTCAACCAATTTGTCTGGTACTGACGTTAGGTTTACCACCCTAAAATTGTCAGGATTGCCTCTGGAGCATTTTAAAAAAATCACTGTCACGTTAGCTATCCTCCATTCATTTGATACAGAAGCTGATTGAAATGATAGATGTGAAATTGGAGAACTGCTAACTATAAATATGTAACCTAAGTTCCTTCAGAACTCTTGGGGGAATATCATTTGGTCTTGGTGACTTATTGCTATATAATTTATCAGTTTGTTCCAAAACTTCTTCTAATGCCACCTCAATCTGGAACAGTTCCTCAAATTTGTCACATAAAAATAATGGCCCAGGTTTCGGAATCTCCCTCACATCCTCAGCCGTGAAGACGGATGCAAAGAATTCACTTATCTTCTTCGCAATGGCCTTATCTTCCTTAAGTGGTCCTTTAGCATCTTGTTTGTCCAGTGGCCCTATTGGTTGTTTAGCATGCTTCCTGCTTCTGATGTACTTTACATTTTTTCACTGTTACTTTTTGAATCTTTGGCTAATTCTTTTTTGGCTTTCCTAATTGTATTTTTACACTTCCCTTGCCAGAGTTTATGCTGCTTTTTATTTTCTTCAATAGAATTTAACTTTCACTTTTTAAAGGATGCCTTTTTGCCTCTAATTGCTTCTTTTACTTTATTGTTTAGACATGGTGGCACTTGTCTGGTCCTTTTGTGTGGCTTTTTAATCTGGGGGTATACATTTAAATTGAGCCTCTATTATGCTGTCTTTAAAAAGTTTCCATTCAGTTTGCAGGGATTTCACTTTTGGCACTATGCTTTTTAATTTCTGTTTAATTAACTTCCTCATTTTTTTTTGGTAGCTCCCCTTTCTGAAATTAAATGCTACTATGCTGGGCTGCTTTTGTGTCCCCCATCTAGGATGTTAAATTATATTTTGTTATAGTCACCATTACCAAGCGGTTTAGCTATATTCACCTCTTGAACCAGATCCTGTGCCAAAAATTGCCTCTCTCTCCTCTTGTGAGTTCCAGGAGTATCTTTTCTAAGAAGCAGTCGTTTAAGATATCAAGTAACTTTATCTTTACATCCTGTCCTGAGGTGCCATAATCCCAGTCAATATGGGGATAGTTGAAATCCCCATTTTTACAGAGTTTTTTTATTTTTATAGCCTCTCTAATCTCTCAGAGCACTTCACAGTCACTATAACCATCCTAGTCAGTTCCAAAGGGGTAGCTGTGTTAGTCTAGGTCAGCCAAACAAACAAGGAGTCCTGTGGCACTTTTAAAGACTAACAAATTTATTATATAATATAATTTATTATAATAAATTTGTTAGTCTTTAAAAGTGCCACAGGACTCCTTGTTTGTTTGGCTGACCTAGACTAACACGGCTACCCCTTTGGAATTTGTTAACAAATGTATTTATCGCATGAGCTTTCATGGGAGAAAATCCCACTTCATCAGACGCGTTGAAGATGGGGAACTTACAGAATGGGAATAAATTAAATGCAGGGAAATGTATGACACAGGATCAGGTCAGGCTGTAACAGCAAATCCAAATAGGTGTTGGGATTCAAACACTGGGGACCAGCATATAGAGGAAGGTGAGGATAAATCACCTGTTGTAATGAGAATAAAATCCGCAGTCCTTGTTTAACCCTGAGGCAACGGTGTCAAATTTACATATAAATTCCAATTCTGCAGTTTCTCTCTGAAGCTGTGATTTTTTAATTCATTTGTTTGAGCACAGCTATTAACAAGTTGTCAATGGAGTGAGCAGGGAGATTGAAGTGTTCCCCAAATGGTTTTTGAATGTTGTGATTTCTGTCGTCAGATTTGTGTCCATTTATTCTTTTGCGCAAACACTGTCCTGTTTGTCCAATATATAAGGTGGGGAGGAGGGGGGGAGGCATTTCTGGCACATGATGGCATAAATCACATTGGTGGATGAGCAGGTGAATGAGTCCTTGATGGAGTAACTGGCTTAATTAGGTCCTGTGGTGGTGTCTTTTGTGTAGATATGGGGGCAAAGTTGGCAACATGGTCTGTTGCAGGGATATGTTCCTGTTATAATGTTTCTGTTGTTTGATCTGTAGTTGCTGGTGAGTATCTGTTTAAGGTTGGGGGACTGTCTGTAAGTGAGAAGAGGTCTGTCTCCCAAGGCTTGAGAGAGTGAGGGATCGTCGTGTAGAATAGATTGTAGATCCTTTATGATGTGCTGTTGAGGTCTGACTTGGGGGTTGTAGGTGGTGATGAGCAGTGGCATTCTATTGTTTTTCTTTCTTGGGCTCCTCCTGTAGTAGTTGACTTTGGGGTACCTGTCTGGCTCTATCAATCTGTTTCTTCACTTCCATGCGGGGGGGTGGGGACCCGCATGGGGGATTGTAGTTTTAAGAATGCTTGATAGAGATACTGAAGGTGTCTGTCTCTGTCTGAAGGTAGTCAGTAGTCTATCCCTACTACTATATAGTTATTATTTAAGAATGTAATTACTATCCATAGATATCCTATGGTATATTTTGGTTCATTTAAGATTTTCACTTCATTTGACTCGTGAAAAATCCACACCCTGAGCAGCATAGTTAAGGCAACCTAAAACCCAGCATAGATAGCACTAGGTTGATGGAAGAACTCTTCCATCAACCTAGTTACCGTCTTTTGGGGGACCAGGGGGAAATGCCTATGCCAACAGGATTACCTACAGCACTGTAGCTTTGCTACTATAGCATTTGAATTGTGGACAAAGCACTCAACATTCAAGTTATGAGTAATGAGTTGGACATTAGAAATTCCAAGTCTGGTTTCCAGAAAAGCAGCTCCCACTTTCAGAACTGCTAAAGGTTCATATGCCAGTCAACCCATCAGTCTCATTACCAAAATGGCAAGAGAGCAATATTTCGCCTCTAGCTTGAATTTAATGAAACCAAATATCATAACTGAATGCTAATACATGAGGATTTAGCCTGAATAATGGGAGTATAGCCTATGAAGTAAACACCTCCCTCCTCTCCTACCATATTCATCTTAATCTGCACTGTCTGCACACAAGGGGAACCTGGACAAAAGAGGGGGAGTTCTGACAATATGACACAGTCTTTCCTCACTACCCTTTACCCCCAAGAAGCATGACACTGGTGTTCCAGCTCCTGATTCAACCTCCACTGAAATAAATGGAAAAATGCCAGTGGGCCTTGGGTCAGATCCCAGATTCCCTCACCTACCTATGGGGCAACACAGCTCTGGTTTACACCTGTTTGGTTAACTTGGATTGTTTCTCTCTGTGCTTTGGAGCTGTCTTTTATTAGACAGACAAAATAGGGTGGTTTCTCATCTACTGTTTGGCTCTCTGTTGCATATTCTGCTTTTCTTGATGTCACTGGAAGTCCATGCAGCAACTGACTGCAAATTATCAATTAAGGTATCTGAAGTCCTTTGAGGATTATAATCTTCAGCACCAAGGAACCCCTTCGAGGTTTTGCTTTTCAGACATTCTTCAAAGAGAGGCTTGGGATGTAATAAAGAACTACACATTTGATATTAATTATAAAAAGACAATGACCGAATCAAAATGAAAATTTGTTCAGCTATCAAATATGAGAAAGAAATGGTAACAGTTTAATACAAATACAGTGTCAAATCCAACTTAGGCTAAACGTCTTTAATTACAGAGTTTTGCAGACCATCAGTGTGTAATCCCTTGTCCACACAAAATTTACTTTGGTATAATTTACATAATTCAGGGGTTTGAATATCTCACACCCCCGAGCAACATAAATTATAGTGATTTAAGCACTGGTGTAAACAATGCTAAAGATGGCTTCTCCCAGGAAGACAGCTACCACCTTTGGTGTGAGATGGAATAATAGAGCCAATGAGAAAGCACCACTGTAGCACTTCTCGTGTAGATATAGCCTACGTCTATCAATGAAACTTTTTTCTGTGTTTTTATCATTTTACCCCAATGGAAGGCATTATATAAGTGCTAAGTATTATTATTTTTACTTTATATACGTTGGAAAATTCTAGTGTGAGTTGGAAAAGAAAATCTTGCTTTTAATACTGAATCAAGTCAGGAAACTAGTAATAATGCCCAGGACATCAGAAAATATGTTCCATCCAGAGTCCCGGGTCCTCATCAGTACTCCAAGGACAGTTATGTATTAGAAACATGAATCTATATAGCCATAAGCAGGAAGGCCAACATACCTGGCTTACTGGGTCTCCCATTTAGACTAGAATCAGAGGTCTCATTAGTATTACCACAGTCTAAGACTCACTTAACTTTTAGACGTGGTCTTCCCTGTTTCTTTAAAAAGAAAAAAGTAAATGAAACTATGAATGTTTGCTAAATTCATTAAATAAATGTGTTTCCAGATGACAAATGACATTATTTTATATTATTTATTATATAAAGCATTCAGTGCCCTTCTGCCATCATTGCAAACTGTGTTAATTACTATGAAAACATGTGGCTCATAGATCTTTGCACATTGCTGCATTTTGATGCTGCCAGACTTCTACCACCACATTCACATCTATTTCTTCCTGATTGGCAGAAACAAATCCACATTTCATTTAGTGGGAGACCTGAGGAATTTCCTTTGCCATCCCTCTACCTTTTCTTTTGCTATAGTGCAACTCACTAGAGTATGTGATTACTACATACACTTCATGAGTGCCTGCACAAAAGGACAGAACTCCTGAGTGCAGAATGATACAAATGAGGAAGGGAGACAAAGTGGGGGCAGATGGCAAATCAAGGAGAGGAGAGCGCACATGAAAGAGGGATAGTGCAGCAAGAAGACACCAAGAAGGGGAAAGGATGATTTCATCATTAAATTACTGGAATAAAATTCTAGATATCTAGGTTCAATTCCTGGCTCTGCTGCAAACTTCTGACTTGATCTTGGACAAGTCATAGGGCTTGATCTAATGTTCTTCCTCACTAACATTCATTACTGCAGCTCAATAATACGCCCCTTCCTGGTCTCCTTTTCCCTCCCAGTTCCAGAAAGAGTTTCCACCAACCTCCTCTGCATTCCTTTGGCTCTCTTAAAAGTTTTGTATTAGGTTTCCAGCTGATATCCACAACAATTTGGAAATGGGACAGTAAGATATCATGATCAGGAATACTGAATGGCACAGATTGATGCCAAGTATAGAATGGCTGTCCTCTTCTTCAATGGACAGGAGGAAATCACATATTCCTGCTACTTTAGAACTGTCCAGTTTAGTAAGTATTAATATAGGAACTAGGTTATATTTCCCTCTGTCCATACTATATGTTTCTGTAATAGAGAGAAACAAAACTGGGACATTGGAAAAATAAATTTTAGAGGATGACCAGTGATAGCCCAGGAATTTGGGAACTGGACTGGGATCCAGGCGAACAGCTCTGCCTCTTATTTCTTGTGTTTTTTTGGGAAGTCACTTATTCTTACTGCATTTCAGTTTCCCCACCTGTAAAGTGAAGTTAATAATGCTCATCTCTACATTATTAAAGCAATCTATGTAGATCTATAAATGAAATGTTAAGTACTGTTTTTATTCATAAACATACTTAGGAGATGTTCTTGACTCAGAACTTAACTTTATAACATGTCTGGGCTGTTTAGTGTATTTTCATTATTTGGGGGATTAGTGTCTCATAATTTGGCATAGTTATTTTCAACTGATTTTCCACATTTAGGCTTATTTATTGAACTTGGATTTTATTGCATAGATGTTAATTCCATTTTACTGTTCATCCATTTTATGGGATTTCGGTCTCTGCATGATGGAGGAACAGAGTAGCATGATAATTCAGCAAACATCAGTTTTAGGGCCTAATCAAACACAACCAACTACTTTTTGTTCCCTGGCAGAACCACAACAAGCAGCCAATTTGCTATTTACTAAGACAAAGTGGGGATATTACGTCTAGGCAAGATACAGATGTAAAGATTGCAAAAGCCAATGGTTGAAATTTTCTTGGAAAAGTCACTTTATGTAGGTTTCTGAACTGTTCCCATGTGAGTCTGAAAAAATATGTTCACTATATAAACCAGAGAAGCAGAGCCATAAAAAAGAAAGAAACAAAACATAGAACTGAAATTACTGACATGACCAACTAATATATTTTTAAGGTATATTACTCCCTTCCCTTGTAGTGGGTATGTGTAATTTACTGTGCAGAAGGAATTGTATGATCTTGGGACTTAGCTTTTTGATAGCTCCATTACTGGAAGAAATGTTGTTTGGTGGGAAGAGTAGGGAACTTGTGAGTCAGGACTCATGGTACTATTTCTGGTTCTGCCACTTACTACTAATTTATTTTGGTCAGAGGTCTGCAACTCTTTTTTGATGCTCTAAGAGTGCCATAATAAATATTAACCTTTAAGGGATGTGGTGGTTCAACATCAGCTAGTTTTTGTGAAGCAGTGTTGACATCCATACATGAAAAGTTCTATAGGTGCCCTGTGCAAATTACAGCTTTGTCCACAAATGATATGCTTTTTAGTATCTTTGCTTTTTAGATATCTTTACTGTTCTCTTCACAGTGAAGAGTTCAACTCTGCATGTATCAGGAAAAAAAAATCAATGCATGCATAACATCTATAGTTATATATTCCAGGGTACATGTTATGCTACTGCTCTTGTTTATGTTCGGTAAAGTGTAGGTAAGTATAAACCAAAAGAGTCAAGAACATTCAAACCAGAAAAGCAGGTGAGCACTCTTCATTGCCAACTCTCCTTATCTGATCAAGAGTCTCATACTTGATGTATTTCTTAAAGCCCCAGCTCCTAGAGTCATGTGAATATGTAAGAATTTCAGCTTTCATTTATAAATTCAGAAATTTCCAGTCCTCACAGTGGTGGAAAAGAGATGCACCCTCAAAAGCAAAAAACAAACAACTAATTCAAATTAATTATTTTTAAAGAATATCATCATTACTAAGCCAATCTCATGATTTTTGTGGACTTGACTCATGGATGCCTGGGGTTGGCAGTCTTGAAGAATTAATAGTGTTTTGGGACCTATAGAAATCTCTTTTGCCATAATAAATGTGATATCGTGATATCATTGCAACTTATCAACCTACAGGAGTTCACAACTGTATTGACATATATATTTCTTTTTGTTTCAAAGTTACATGAAAGAACAATGCAAATGAATGAACGTTTCCCATATCCAGAAATATTAGTCCTACAAACATTTAAGAACCTGCTCTACTTTAAAACAGCTGAGTAATCACAATTATTTAAATGCAACCTTAATGGGTCTAGCAATGTACTTAATAACTAAAGATAATTTTTAAGCATTTGTGGAACTGAGGTCTAAGACACGTAATGTGGGAAAGTAAATTTTGCAGCATGAAACCCAAATTTAGAGTGGTTTTATCTGGGCAAAATCATCTTTGCAAATGAGATTATTGAAAAATATTTTTTCCGATTAAATAATTAAAAATATTAATAATCATGAAATGTTTGGCAGAATAACTCAGTGAACAAAGCTTTCTCTCTATATATATATAATATAAACTAAAGTGTAGATTAATTTTCTTGTGCACAACTGCAGTCACAAACCAGGCATCAAATTCAATATACATCTTGGCCAGAATTTCTCAGTATGGACTGACCATGTTACTGCACTGGCTGATGCTAATAAATCCTGACCCACTAAAGCAAAGCCTTTGATCTATTTAGCTTTTATATTTCTCTGTATTGATTCTATATTCACCAAGGCTTCAGCTGGTCAGCTGTAGGAGTCAGGAACAAATTGTGTTCCCCAATGCAAAAATGGACATTGTATTCTGGGATTTCCCACCTCCTGCCCCCAACCGTCCTCTGAAGTATCAAAGATTGACCGCAGTTGGAGACGGGACATGGGACGGCTTGGACCAGTGCTCTGAGGCCATATAGAGAATCCTTCCTTACATGCCTGTCTGGTGACTCTTGTTGACATGCTCAGAGGCAAGCTGATTGTCAGATATGGGGCCAGGAAGGAATTTTGCCCCAGACATATTGGCAGAGCCCTTGAAGGGTTTTTGCCTTTCTTTGCAGCATGAGTGTGGATCATCTGCACACATCCTCCTGGTGCCATTTCAGGTGCTCAGCCTAGCTTATCTCATGATCCCTTCTGTCCCTATTTTATGGGTACTTTATGTGTCAAAAAAAGAAAACCAAACGAAACCTGAGGCAGTGAGTCTCAGAGCCTGTATCAACAGACTCAGGCTCCTGGGTGGCTCAGGCCCTGCAATGGAACAGACAGCCCCCTGCAACCCTGGTTTCAACCCTAACCCGCCCCTTAATTTCCTGCAACTGTGAAAATGAATAGTTAAAAGATAAAATAACAATTAAAATGGCTATTGTCTGTTGAAATTACATACCAAGCCCCAAAATGATGACAATAGTACTTCTCTAACTTACGCTGCATCTACACTTGTAAATTAAGTCGACTTAAGCTTGCTTAAATCGACTTAATTTACCCTGCGTCTACACTACAGTTTTCTTAAGTCGACTTAAGCAGCTTGCTTAAGTCAACTTACGGAAAATAAAGTTGACTTAATTAAAATTAAGTCGACTTTATAACACCTCCTTTGAATTCGACCTAAGGCTTAAGTTGACTCCCTAGAGTCGACTTAAGCCAGTGTAGACGTGGGGTAGCCCTAAGTCGACGTAGGGCTACCCCAAGACTATACCAATGCCCTCCCTGCCGGGGGGGGCACAGGGGAAGCCTGGCATGCCCCCCCAGGGCAGGGCAGAGCCCTGCCCACCCTGCCCCTATGTCCTGCCAGGGTCCCTGACCACCTTTGCCCTATTGTACCTATGTACAATGGGGAAAAGGCTGAGCCCCCTGGCATTGGGCAAGGGGTGCCCCCCTGCCCCTGTGGACCTCCCCTCAGTCCCCCTAAGCCCCTAGAAGTCGACCTAGGCATCCAGTGTGGACGCTGTAGGTCAACTTTCTAAGTTCCCCTTTAAGTTGACTTTAATTTCAAGTGTAGACGCACTAAGTCGACTTAGTTAAAGTTGACTTAAATTAACAAGTGTAGACATAGCCTTACAGAGGTGCTGTCAGGGTACAGGTTTGTATGGTGTCCTTTCATGGGCAGGAATATGTGAGGAGGCACAAATATGCAACAGCTGAGTCTGGGTTCATGTCTTTTTTAAAAAAAAGCAGATGCTCAGGTCCAGATGACACTGTTCCATCATACGTGTGCTGAGTTTCTCCAGAATTTGGCTGCATTTTAAAATGGGCTGATAGTAGCCTCCCTACCTACCCGAGAATCTTTTAGTGTGTTCCTGTCCTCCAAATGGTCAAGCCTTTAGCTCCATGTTCTCCGCTGACATATATTTAAAAAATGGTTCCACAAGAGAGTAGTATCACTAAACATGGGAAGCATCAACACAGAAACAGACCCACCTTGTCACACCTCAGAAAAATGTGAATTGTGAGCATAAATTAATTTAATGCTGACCTTAGCAGAAATAACATGCTTTCTTCAATATGTGCTGCAGTTTAGTTACTCGGTATCAAACAGGCTACATCTGTTTCTTTTCATGTCTGTCAGCTATATCAGTGATCTAAACGTAAAAATTTAGCAATGAGGAGCATTATGTTCCACTCTACACTCTCTAAAGCCATATGTCCATCATCCTTGTCTCAGCACTCTGCCATTTCAAAAGGTAAGGAGCATCTTTCTTAGACAGCAACCCTACACTGGCAGAAGGAGGGTTAATATCAGCTGAGAGAATTCAACAAAATCTTTTAAATCTCTACAGCCCTGATTTAACCTGCTTAACCGTAAACATTAAAGTTAATAGGACACAATGAGATGCTGAAATGCTTTGCTGAATAGGAATGGTATGCAGCTATGAATAGGGATGGTAAGGATAACAGAAAACAGGCCCTTAACTGAAAACTACGGTACCTTTGACAGTTCACTTAAAACTTTAAAACTTCATGGTTCTAGGGCGAGCATATGTATATATGTCTCCCCTCCCTCACTGTTTTGCATCACATGTGACTGAACACAGTACACTGCTTATCCATAAGTGAGGACAGAATGGCAGCATTTCCTGGAATGATCTGTGCATAGAAGTAAAGTTATATGTAGGCTAGGTCATAGTAAAGATTAGAAAAAAGTAATAGCAGGTTCCAGGTTGGTAATATTCTGTAGCCTAAAAGTACACGTGTGACAAAACTCTCACTTCACTTACATATTTGTTACATGCTGCAGAATGTTTCAGTCACCACTGCATAATCCTGCAGTATTACAGCATATGTAATTGCTGAGCCAGATAGTTTAGTTTTTGGATCACCCAAAACTGTCATACAATTGCAAGGTGACCAGCTGTCCCCATTTACCAGGATTGTCTTTGTTTCCTGGGATTGTTCTGATTCCAGTGAAATACTACAATTCTTTGTCCTTTCTTACTTCCTGCCTTACTTCTGAAGTCAACTTCATTGCTACCTCTCTTCTAGCCTGAGCTGCCACCCACAGTCCACCTCCCTCTTGGTGCCAAAAAGAAAATAATAATCATAGACTCATAGGACTGGATGGGACCTCAAGAGGTCATCTAGCCCAGGCCCTGGCACTTATGGCAGCACTAAGTATTATCTAGACCTTCCTTACTGATGTGTGTCTAACCTGCTCTTAAAAATCTCCAGTTTATTCCAGTGCTTAATTACCCTGACAATTAGGAAGCTTTTCCTAATGTCCAACCTAAATCACCCCTGCTACAGTTTAAGCCCCTTGCTTCTTGTACTATCCTCAAGGCTTAAGGAGAACAATTTTTCTCTCTCCTCCTTGTAAAAACCTTTTATGTGATTGAAAACTGCCATCACGCCCCCTCTCAGTCTTCTGTTCTCCAGATTGAACAAACTGAAGTTTTTCAATCTTCCTTCAGAGATCATGTTTTCTAGACTTTTAATCATTCTTGTTGCTCTTCTCTGGACTGTCTCCAATTTGCCCACATCTTTCCTGAAATGTGGCACCCAGAACTGGACACAATACTTCAGCTGAGAACAAAACAGCACAGAGTAGTGTAGAAGAATTACTTCTCATGTCTTGCTTACAATCCTCCAGCTGACACATCCCAGAATGGTGTGTGCTTTTCTTCTCAAGTGTTGCGCTGCTGGCTCAAATTTAGCTTGTGATTCACTGTGACCCCCAGATCCCTTTCTGCCAGGGCCGTCCCTGGAGGGGGCGAAAGGGGCGATCACCCCAGGCCCTGCGGTTATGCAGGCCCCGCGCTGTCCTGCTCCCAGCGGGGCAATGCGGGGCCTGCACCAAGGCCCCCCCCCACAGCCACACTCCTCCCTACTCCCTGCTGCCTTCGAAGGCAGTGGGTTGGGCAGGGAGCACTCAGGCCGGGCTCTGGGCTAGCCCTCCCTGCCCCCAGGGCGGAGCAGGCAGGCCGCCCAGGGGCGGGGCAGGTGGCTGGGGCCCGCCTCTGGGCTGGCCTGCCCCATGTGGCCAGGGCCAGCCCTTGCTGGCAGGGTGCCCTAGGCTGGAACCAGCTCTCAGCGGCAGCCTCAGGTCCCTGGCTGGGACAATGGCCGCAGCAGCCTGGGGTCCTGGCTGTGGCCAGCTCCCCCCACCAGTGACCACCAGTGACCCCCATTGCCGCTGGCTCCCTGGGGGGGGTGGAGTGGCCCGACTCCCCTCTAGCATGGGGGGGCAGGGCCCCACCTAGGCCAGTTGGCCCTGGGCCGCGCTCCCCCCATGGGACAGCGCTGCTTTCTGCAATACTCTTTCCTATGGAGTCATTCCCCATTTTGTATGTGTGCAACTGATTGTTCCTTCCTAAGTAGTGTATTGTGCATTTGTCCTTATTGAATATCATCCCTAATTACTTCAGACCATTTCTCCAGTTTGTCCAGAACATTTCAGATTTTAACCGTGTCATCCAAAGCACTTGAAACCCCCTCCGGCTTAGTATTACCCACAAACTTTCTAAGTATATTCTGTATGTCATTATTTAAATCATTGATGAAGATATTGAACAGAACCGGACTCAGAACTGATCCTAGCAGGACCCCACTATGAGCCTCTGATGATTACTCTCTGGGAACAGTTTTGCAACAAGTTATGCGCTCACCTTATAGTAGCTCCATCTAGATTGTATTTCCCTAAGTAATTTAGCAGAAGGCCATGAAAGACAATATCAACATACTCATAAATGATCTGGAAAAGGAGCTGAACAGTGAGGTGGCAAAATCTGAAGATGATACAAGATAGTTAAGATAATTTCAAGATAGTTAAATTCAAAGCTTTCTAAGAAGAGATACAAAGGGATTTCATGAAACTGAGTGACTGAGCAACAAAATGACAGATGAAATTCAATATTCATAAGTGTAAAGTAACATGTATTGGAAAAAATCATCCTAACTATATGTACACAATTATAGGGTTCAAATTAGCTGTTACCATACAAGAAAGATTTTGGAGTTATCTTGGACAGTTCTCTGAAACATCAGCTCAATGTACGTTAGCAGTCAAAATGCTAACAATATTAGGAATTATTAGGAAATGGATAGATAATATAACCCAGAAAATATTATAATGCCATTATTTAAATCTATTGAAAATATTTGTACGCCCATACTTGTGTGCGCCGTTCTGGTCACCACCCAACAAACAAGATATACTGGTATTGGAAAAGGTTCAGAGAAGAGCAACAAAGTGATTAGGGATGTGGAACAGCTTCCATTTGAGGAGAGAGAAAAAAACTGGGACTGTTTAGCTCAAAAAAAGAGAAGACTAAAGGGGGATATGATAGAGGTTTATAAAATTATGAATGGTATGAACAAAGTGAATAAGGAAGTCTTATTTACTCCTTCACATAATACAAGAAGTAGGAGTCATCCGATGATATTAATAAGCAGAGGGTTTAAGACAAACCTAACTTTAAGACAAACGTCACAGCGTACAATCATCTTGTGAACCCATTGCAAGGGGATAGTATGAAGTCCAAAAGTACAACTCAGTTCAAAAAAGAATTAGGAGGATAGGCCCCTCAATAGCCAAGATGATCAGGGACTCAAAGCATGCTCTGGATGTCCCTAAGCCTCTAACTACCAGAAGCTGGACTGGATAACAGGGGATGGACCTAGTATGGCTGATCTTATATTTTTATGTAATAGCTAAATTATATTGAAATATCTATAGTGGAATAGTTGTGCTGAAATAGCCATGATCAATTCATAGACAATACCTTATTTATCTCTCTTGCACATCCCACATCATCACCACTAGATTTAATTCACAGCATACTAAAAGTCACAGGGCAAATATAGACCGAGTCTCAGTAATAGCTACACAGGTGAATGAGACTGGATCATAGACACCAGTTTATCTCTATTTTAATTTGGGAAATGTATAGCTGTACTAAAATCTGAGGCTTGGTTCTAGTGGTTAGAGAAAGTGTGAACTGAATAATGGGGATATAACATGTGGGATCATTATGCATGTAATGCATACGCATATAAAATTGTATAATTTGCATAACAGTTTTTTATCTGGATAAAACCCTAGTGATAATCCAGAATATTTCACTTTTATTCAGTTGCAATCTATTTGAAAGATTAAAAGAAAACCCTTTCCTTGTACAAACAGAGGTATAATAAAATGTTAAATGAGCACTAAAATAACATTTTCCAAAAAATGGTTTTTGTACATGTGTAGCCTGAAATGCCCACCTGCATGAAGAAATGCAGGATTTGCTGAGCACAATAGTTGTGTGTATGCATTTTTAGTGCACCCATCCACAAAGCCCTTTAAGAGCTGCAAACCCTGAAATACTATACAAGCTAAGGGCTTGATCCTGAAACAGCTTACGCATGACAGCCAGTTTCCCCAGTTGAGCGGTCCCGGATTACTTTGTAGAACTACTCTTCTATGATAAAGTTATTCACACAAATAACTCTTCACAGGACCGGATTCCATACAGACAGCAGCCTTATCGTTTCTTTTTGAAATATAATGACCAATACAGAAAATTAACTTCAAACTTCTATCTCCAAGAGCAGGGGCGTAGCCAGCCCCTCTTTTATGTCTGGGCTCCTACAAGTTTAGGGTGGGCCTAGCCAAGGGCAGTTTCTGATCATGTGATCAGAAGCTGCCCACCAGCCAGGAGCAGGGGAGCCACGCGCCTGGGTTGGCAGTGGTGCGAACTTCACCGCCACAGCCACAGGGCCACTGCAAGCAGGGCAAAGGTGTCGGCGTCAACATCTCTGCTCCACTCGCGGCTGTGTGGACTGGTGGCTGTGAGTGGAGCAGAGGCGCTGGTGCCTCTGCCCCGCTCGCGGCCACCAGCTGCTGGGTGGCCCCATGGCCATAGCAGCAAAGTTCACATGCTGCCAGGGGTAAGGGGGACAGGCTGCAGGGTCTAGTGGGTGGGCCTCTGCCCCTCCAGGCCCACCTGTGGCTATGCCCCTGTCCAAGAGATCAAGCAATGATATAAGCAAGACATACAGAGTCTATTCTAAGTTGATTTTTTTATGCCTAGACTTTATTGAAGGCCCTGGATCATGCCTAAGAAAAATAAAGTGAGTTTCAGGTGGCATAATAATATTTTGCTCTTCCATTGTACTTTTTATCTGAGAATCACCACATCCTTTATACAGAAGTTATATAACTAAAACCTCAAACTATGAGTATAAAGTACATTAGTTCAGCAATATATAAGGTTCCAATACATACCTCTGGAATGCAACCACTTCTGAGGTGAAACATGGAACTATTCAACAGTGTATTTCAAATCTGCACAACATTTTATAGCAAGAAGTAATTTAGAATGCTATATTCGATTACAACTGCAGGGGGAATTTAGTTGGGCAGATTTTAATTATCTGAGTTGGAATTTTGCCAGGTCAGTGGCATTACTTGCTAGGACTTATTAAAATTGTCTTTCACTGAATGCAAATGGTCAGGACCTTATTTTATGGGAGTTTCATCCAAAGATGGTACCTTGCCATTATACTAACCTGGGGTATTTAATTCAGATGGAAGAGTGTCACCTACTTTCTGCACCACTAGAGCAGATATTCATTGGAGATCTCTCACTCAAGTACAGATATAGCCTAACCTGTATGATCAGAAAGGCAAGCTTTACTCTTACCGGAAATTTCCTTGTATTGCAAGTTTAGCACCAAAAGGCTGAGTTAGTTTATCCTAGAATTGTGAAATGAAGATCTATATTATACATTAACATTCTCATCGGCTCCAGTGTACCCATTAGAGTGACTTTTCTGGCTATATGCAGAGCATGTTATGGCTAATAGCAAAGGTATTACATCAAGATTCCCCTCTCCCTCTAGTCCTCACCTCCTTCTCCATTGCAATAAAAAAGAAAAAGGAAAAAGTACTTTATATGATGAAGGTAACTTTCTGAAGAGCTTATGTGGAAGAAAGAGTTCTTTGAAAACAATCTTATGATGAAGCTGTAACGTATTGCAATATATGACAGTAAGCAGCCCTTGTTAACAAAGAACTACTTTTACATGGCGTACTTATCATTGTTGTTATATATGAACTGATTATTTAAAATTGAATTTTCATTGTAAGGTCTAAAGAATTTTGGCTGACTGGTAAGAAGATGGCATACAAATGCAACACTGCAGCTATTCACAACCGGTTTTATGGTCTGGTTTCTCTTGTTAAGACATGAGACATGATTATGTACCCAACAGCTAAAACAGAAACATGTAACAACTTAATGAAGGAAAATTAAAGTAACAATTTGAATATAGAATAATTTCTCTCTTCTTCAAGGTGCTGATTTCTGCTGAGATAAATTTACTGTATATGTAAAGAAAATGAAAAAAGTCAGACACAAACCTCAGTAGTCTTATTCCAGGTGATTGTAACACACTGAGAAATGACATATTTGAAACCTATTTGATGTCAAACTGAAGGGAGAGGCTAATAATTTGTAACAGTATTTCTTATAGTTTCCTCTTTGTCTAAAGCAAAGAAATTACAAAGGAATGTGCTATTTGCTGCGTTGGTTCCAGTATATTAGAAAGACAAGGTGGGTGAGGTAATATCTTTTTTGGACTTACTTCCATTGGTGAGAGAGCCAAGCTTTCAAACTACATGGAACTCTTCTTTTGCTAATGTCTGTTTTCAGAAGAATTTTTCCCTTTATATATTTTTACAGCTACAATCTTATAAAATGATAATTTCTCAAAACATGTATTGTTCATGGTAAAAATGCCTGATAATCCATAATGTTTCTGGTTTGTGCCCATCACTACGAACCATGCATATGTCTTCTTATTAATATTTGATCTACTCATGGCCACCGTTTGTAGAGATGGGATCAAACCCACACCCAGATTCCAGTTCCCTAGAATTCTGAAGAAATTCTATTCAGAATCCTGATTCAGCTGTTTGCAGCTGGTTTCTTTTTCTATGATGGATTAATAGTGATGGGCTGATCAAAATCCCAAATCTGAATGTAGCAAAGTGGGAAAATTCAGCTCTAGATCAAAATGTTGCAGTCTAGACACAACTCTAGTAATAATCACAATGCCCATTTGTAACTTCAATTCTTTTCTTTTTAAAAGAAAACCAGAAAAATTCTGACCAAATAAAAATATAGAATTAGGAAAAAAACAAGCTTCCCATAAATCAAGTTGTAAGACACAGTTTTCTGTGGGCTCACAAGGTAAACCTGAAAGGAATTAGAGGAAACAAAAGACACACGAAGTAACAGAAAAACAAAGTTAGTTAAAAACAAGAGCCAAGATTAATTTCTCTCTTTCCTTTGAAAAAGAACAGTACTCCAATAAAAATATCACCTGGTGCAAGCCAGATACCACAATAAAAAGACGTACTATGTGCCAAAAATTGGTTAGTGTTCAAACAGACAAAATAAAAACTGAATCATGATCCTGAAATAGAAATTTAATCCCCAGTAGACAATCCTTAATTTAACTGGATAGAAACTAAAGAAGTAGTTAAGACATCATTTTGTCTGCATACAGCTCACAATATTGTAATACGTGTTTATCTTAGGGTTTTGGGGGGGGGGGGTTGGGTGGCTTATGATTGATCTATAGAGGAAATTACCCCCGCCCCCCACTTTTTTGGCAAGGTATATTTTCTTTGTTTAGTCAACCTGAAAAAACTTCCTATTTCAAAAACTTAGGCCACTGTTTAAAAGTCAGTCTAGCTATTAAGGTTAAAATCATAGATGAAGTAGAACTTCTTTTTAAAAATGGAATTATTGGTTTGACATATCATGGGGACAGAGACAGACTTTTCAATATCCAAATCACAGTAAATCAAATATTTTTAACAAGTTTTAATAAAAATATTTATACTTAGGTCCATAATTTCAATATCAAAGGGCAAATCAATGATGCAAAACTCATAGCTTAGCGTTGCTGGGTTTGCCGTTGGTAGGTTATACTGCATAATACTGTTGGACTTTAGCTATGTGTGGACGTTAATTCTATTGTACTTTTATGCCATGAGTGCCGACAGCATGTGGATAAGTGCTCCTTATTTGGGTCTGGATGAATCTAAACAAATGGTTTTTTTGCTTTGGTTTTCAGTGTGAGTTGCCATTCTCCTGAACTAGCTCACCACTAACCACATTATGACTCAATTATACTAACTCGCCATGATTGCCAATTTCTCGGGATCTCTAATTTTCATGTCTACTGTCCCCAATTTAAGGCAGTTTAAAGTTCTATCAATCTTAAAGTAAATAATCTATGTCTTTTATATATAAAGCTTGCAAAACACTTCAGATAGACTATAATTCAAACCCTTCAGAAGATTTTTTCTGAACTGGGAGAAGGGAGCAGTTACTTAACACAGAATTACCTATCTGTGTCTCTCCCTATCTGACTTGCTCTGGTTCTAGGACCTAGGTTGGGGAAAACCCACCAGAAGCCTGTTGGCCTTCCCTTTTTTTTTTAAAACCCTACCGCATAAAACATCCTGAAGAAGAAAAAGAGGAAAAACATACATGTCGGACTGATAGCAATGGTCCCTGCAAGCCAGCAATAGGGGAAAAAATGGAAGGAATAACTCACCATGATAAAGTGTTGTGAAGGGAAGACAGTTTGATAGCACCTCTCAAGTCAAGAGTCTTTGGGAGCCCATATTCTCTTCTCCAACTAGGTCCCTATTCAGTCTTTCACTCCCAATTCCCCCACATAGGGCAGAAAATAGGGAGGAAAAAAGAAGCCAAGAGACTTCTGTGATTGTAAAATAAACAAGAATATCTTGTACCAACACTTCTTTTAAAAGCATTCTTTAATGAAACTCCCAGAGACCAGCAAGAGGCAGAAACACTAGCACATAGTACTGTAATAGCATATTTAATATGAGACACTTTATACCTTTCCCTTTATTGCCCAAACTCCACCCCTTTCCCACAGAGTTTAGGACAATTTCTGCTTTCTGTCACACCCATGCCATCCCATTAAGTCAATAGCTAAATGATGACAAAAATCTACTTAATTGTTATTAACAGCAAAGATTTTTATTGAAGTTTAGAGGCAGTTCACTTTGGCTCCACTCTGATATGCAAGGTGGACATCAATCTCCGGATTGCTAATATGAGCTACCTATTCCTACGTCAGTCTTCTAAAAAACTATCCCTTAACTGGGACCTGGGTAGTGCTGAGCTAATATGCCTTTTAATTTCTAGGCTGTTGGTTTTAACTAGCTCAAGTCTGTATGGATTGATAGTCATTGCCATCTGATGACTGTTCAGTAATCTAAATGGAATAAACTGATTGATTTAGTTCAGTTCTTAATGGACGGGTGTTGACAGCACAAATCACCACCAATATCATCACAAATTAATGATCTCTGCAGAGGCCACAATCTGAATGAGCCCGGAGATTTAAGATGTTCTCTTTTGCAGAGTGGTAAAGGATAATGTGAAGGAAGGTTCCCTCCAATATGAAGAATTTTAGCTACCAGAGCTAAAGGATAGAGCTATTCATTAGCTCCATTCCTCTGTTTACCTAGAAACTCATTATTCAGCCACCCACTGACATATTTTCTGACTCACTCACTCATGTTTTCACATGAATTTAATAATCCTGAAATGTGAAAAGTCATGCAAGACATTTTATTAAGCGAGAATCCACATCTTCACATATACTTTCTCATCATGCAACACACAAGACTGGTCACCCTTCAAGTTCTGAATAGAAGCATGCAGACCAAGAACAGGAAAAAGAAAAGGAGAGCTGCACCTAACTTTCAGCTGTTTCACTTATTCAGTCCAAATTTCCATTTCCCTTATGCTCATGTTTATGTCTATATTGTGTTACTGTGATTTGTTAATGCCAGATTATAAAACAGCAATGAGATTCAAATATCTTCTTTATGTATAATGGATTTTTGTTCTCAATTAGGTCTTGAGAGTCCATCTCATTTGGAGTCATGTTGTTGTGTTCTGAAAAAGTATTTTCGCATTTGTGCCCTTAAGAAATTTAACAGTTACACCTCAAACAGATGTCACCAACCACAAAAAAAGAAGATGATAAAAAACCATTTAGCGATCAACCTCTTAATCACACACGATCTTAGGCCAAGATAGTCACTGGCCCTAATACAGCCATGTTGAGAAGCAAAGGACCATCAGCTGCTCTCCACCCATCTGCTCTGCTTGTTCAGACTGTTTGGATGTAGGCGAGGTTCTATGGGGCTGTTACTCTCCCTGTGAATGAGTGGGTGAGAAGCAAGCAGAGTAGAGCTGTGCTGGTAGGACAGGGGAGGTAAGCTGAAACCTGTAAAAGACTACACTAACTTCCTTCATCCCAAAAGCAAGGGAGAGCAGGGAAGGAATGGTGATGCAGTTCTTTCCTAGGGCTGGCTACTCCTGAGGTGGTGCCATTACAAACTGCCTCAGTTCAAGGTAAAGCTCCATTTCAAGGTATAATCAGCAGGTTCTGTTAATGTTGGGTAGCAAAGAAGAGACAAACAATTTTTTTTTATTATAAAAACTAAAATGAAAAGGCAGGCGAGTGAAAACATGGAGTTATTCACTATATATGTTCAGGGATCTTCCCCCACACCAATTTATCTAATTTTATAGTTGGAATTTCTATGGGTATGTCTACATTGGGGAGAGATTTAAAGTCGATGCTGAGATGCCAAATTAATAAAATTGGAAGTGTGTGGTCACACCACACTCCTTGCACAGGATTCTTGCATCCCCATTGCTTGCCGTTAGCTCAAATTTAAAAATATTGCATCGTGGGTAGCCATCCAACAATGCAACAAAGTGCTGTGGGTTGTGGGAAATCAGCTGTCCTCTCATGATGCAATGTGCCCCCTCCATCTGCCTCCTCACAAACAAACAAACAAAACGCTTTTTGCGCCATTTTTATCTGATGCAAGCATGGAGCCTGCTCATCTCTGCAGTATTATTGACAGCATTTCAAACACATCCCAGCTTACTCTACAGTATTTCCAGCAACACAGCAGGATCTGAGTGCAGGGGAGGAGCTATTTGATGGTGACATTGCCAAGGTGCAGCAGACAAGAAAAGACAGAGTTGCAAGAACAAGGAATTCTGGGATAGATCCCAGAGACCAGTAACATCGCATTAAACTGTTCTGCCTACACTGACGTTAAAGCGCATTATTAAAATTGACCAAAATGCTACACTTCCTGCAGGGGTGGTGTTACGATGCTGACTTAGGGCAGCAGTTAGTTCGACTTTATAGACAAGTGAGTGTAGACCAGTGTTCCCTCTAAGGTGTGCAGGTGCGCGGCGCAACCTCCGTGCAGCACTGAGGTACCCCCGCGCAGGCCGGCAGCCCCCACCAGACCCCCGGGGCTGAGGCTTTGCCGCGGCTGACCCGACCTGAGCCCGGCCTCTGGGCTGGCCCTCCCCGCCCCCAGGGCGGAGCAGGCAGGCTCAGGGCCAGGGCATGTGCACGCACCTGCCTGCCTGCCCCATGCGGCCGGGGCAGCGGGGTGGCCGCGGCCAGGGCAGGCTCCCGGGCTCCCACCCGTCAGCCACCTCGACTTCTTGGCCCGGGGCCAGGGTCGGCTCCGCTCTGCCGACAGCCTCGGCCTCCCAGCACAGGGCCAGGATCGGTCTCCGGTGCCGGGGTCTGCTCTGCCCTCCTGGGACTGCGTTCGGGTCCCCGCCGCCAGCAGCCTCAGCTTCTTTCTTTCTTTCTTTCTTTCTTTCTTTCTTTCTTTCTTTCTTTCTTTCCCCTGCCTTCTCTTCTTTGCCTTCCTTTCTCTTTCCTGCCTTCTCTTCTTTGCCTTCCTTTTTCTTTCCTGCCTTCTCTTCTTTGCCTTCCTTTTTCTTTCCCTTCTTTCTCTTCCTTCTTTCCTTCTCTCCACCTTTCTTTTCCTACCTTCTCTCTTCTTCCTTTCTCTTCCCTTCTTTTTCTTGTTTGCCTTCCTTTTTCTTTCCTTCTTTCTCTTCCTTTTTTCTTTTTCTCTTCCTCTTCCTTCCTTCCTTTCTTCTTTCTCTTCTTTTTCTTTTTCTCTTCTTTCCTTCTTTCTCTTCCTTCTTTCCTGCTTTCTTTCTTTTGCTTCCTTCCTTTCTTTCTCTTCCTTCTTTCTTTTTCTCTTCTTTCCTTCTTTCTCTTCCTTCTTTCCTGCTCTTTCTTTGCTTCCTTCCTTTCTTTCTCTTACTTCTTTTTTCTTTTTCTCTTCCTTCCTCCTCTTTTTTCTTTCTCTTTCTTCTTTTTCAAAAAGCTTTTTAAAAATTAATTTTAAATAAAATCCTTTCTAAAAATTAAATTTCAATTCAAAATTCATTCAAATTCAATTAATGAAACACAATTAATTAATTCTATTTACAATCACTTTAACTTCAATTAATGCCTATAATTTCTGTCGTGTGAGTTTGCACAAAAATTTTATTCAGAAAAAGTTTTGCACACGGCTTGAAAATTTTGCACACAAGCCACCAAACCTTACAGGGAACATTGGTGTAGACGCAGGCTGTAGAGGGTCAATGTAAGAAGTGTTTACGTCAACCTGTGCTCTCAGTGCAGACCAGGCCTAAGAAGACAGAGCCCATTGCCAAATATTCCTTATTGGGTTATTTTTTGCATTCATCTCCCTCAAGCAGCACTACTGTATTATGTATCAAAACAACCACCTTGTGAGGATTTGATATTCTGCTAAATAGTAAAAGATAGTTACCCATAGCTACAGCAATTTGAGCTCAGACCAGAATTTACCAGCTGGTCTTCCTGGAGTACTTTTCTCTTTGGAGTTTGCTGTGAGGCTTTGCTCTCATTTCCCCATGAAAAGCTCCTCCTGTACACTGCCCCCTGAACTCCCTACACTCACATGGAGTGACATTCCTTCTGGATGAACAGAACTGATGTGATTCTTCAATTCATCCTTCCCACTGAGGCTGAGGCTGGGCTTCTGAAACAAAGCTAGCCTGCTACTGTAAGAGCTAGTGATCAGAGTTGACAATTCAACGGAAGTCTCTAGCACTGAGTTCTAGTCACATGGGCTCTGGCTTGTTCAGCTTCCTCCTTTTATTGTTAATTTCACTCAATATGATTCTCATATCATATTCCTATGCTTTTCCTGTCCCCCATTAATCTGTTTGCTCCGTTTTTCATCACTTTTGCTTATTTCCCCTTAGCAAGTTTCCTGACCCTCACTGAGCTCAACAGTATCTAGTAATTCAATTGTCACCCATCCTGACTACTTAGCACCACTGAAAGCTAGTTACAGTGCACACAGCATTTTATTCTCTTCTTCCTGTCCAAGATCTTAGATGAGTGACAAAGTTAACACCCATTTGTTCTTAGATTTTGCTTTCATTAAAAACTGTCAAACATGCAAAAAGATATTTTTCCTGCAGTGACACCAGACCAAGCAATCAATACTTATGCATTCTCTTGATGATGTTAGCAAGTCTATGGTAGATTGTTAAGCTCTGAAATTCAGGGTTGGGACAGGAACATTTAAACTGCCAAAATAGCTAAAAGAACTGATTTGCTCAAGAAATTACAGCCCTTCTGAATATCTTCCAGAATTCTGGTGAAGAAAAGGGAGGGAACCAGAGAGACTCAAGAAAAATGGACAGAAGCCCAGCTTGAAGGTTCAAGCCAGAATGGTTTCTGGCCAAACAGGAAGGTTGGCAAGTAAACAAATGAAAGCTTTATTAAAGGCTTTCATAAGCAGCATTATAAATAATACATAAAATATGTCAAACCATTTAGATTTCAAGCACCAAGACAGGATTTACTCTAGAACAGAATTCTGTTGGTTGATATCTCTTCAAACATTTCAGCTGAACATCAAAACTTTAGGACAACTTTATCAAGTCAGAATACAAAGAGCTGTAGACAAATATTCAAACATTTAATCAAATGACAGAGTTTAAAGTTAAAATGAATGTTCAAACATTTAATCAAATGACAGAGTTGGCCAAACACAGAATAAAGCTAAGGTATATTTGACTCCCAGTCAAAAACTCAAGCCCTCACAAAGAAACTGTGTTCACAAATTGTCCTTCCCTTTCCTTTGCTACCAATAAATAAATAAGTAAAGGGAGAAGAAGTGTCCAATTTCTTAACAACTCATCTTTCAGAAATGTTTGAAAGTAAAATGTAAGCTAGCATTGCTGCAATATTTTATTTTAAAAGAAACAGTTACATAGAATAGATTGTTAGTGTGAAAGAAAGTTTAAATAAAGCATGAGAAGAATGACCTTCCAACAAAGGTCTCTTCAATCTTTCAAGAGTCCTTAAAAAAAGAACTCATTTTAAAATATAAAGAATTTTCTTTCTTTCTTTCTTTCTTTCTTTCTTTCTTTCTTTCTTTCTTTCTTTCTTTCTAAACACAGCTGAAAATTCAACTCCCCACAAAAGAAACAGATATTCAAGATGGAATCTTAGGTCCCCTAGCCTGGTCCTCACATAATGTTAAGTCTGAAACACAGAAGAAACTGGAGTGGATCAGTGCCTGAAATCTTGTGTAAGGACTATCTGCAGCACTACTTCAGACCAAACAGTGGAGTGGAGGCTGTAGCAATGGCTCCCAAATTGTGGTATATGTCCAGGCTATGAGGGGTATGTGGGGGAAATGGTGTAATGTTGATTTTATTTGTTAATTATTTTATTTATTTCATTTTCATAATAGGCTACTGAGATAACACTTTAAATCTCTGTGGAAATTTGTTATATAAAATATGGTAGTTAATTTACTTCAGGATGTATCCATGAAAACACAGATACAGAGATGCTGACGTATAGAGCCTTCACCTCTTATCACTGCACAGCACAGGGTTCAGTTGCCCAGTAACTATCCAGACCATCTGAGCTCAGAACTTAGGTAGGGTATTCTTTTAGTCGTGATCACACTATAAATACATCTGTCCATAACAGTGTAATATGGACAGATGGCTAAAGACAGGTAGTGTTAAGAAGAACACACAAAAGTATCAGTGTTCAGAATGGTAGGGGTGCAGAGGGAGCTGGTAGATCTGGAAGGGGATACACAATGAGAAAGGTTTGGGAACCTCTGGGTTAGGTTGTGAACACCGTATTCTTCCTGAAACCCACCTGTATGGCTTTGTTAAGGTAAGTGAATTTCAAAGAGTAGTATGAGAGGGGGGGAAGGACTCATGATAAAATATCAAGCAAGATGAGTCTGAAATACTTCTGTGTAGAGTATTAGAAACATTCTGAGATTTAGCCTAAAACTTCTGAATATCTTCATTTTAAAAAATGAAACATTAAGAATTGGCTCCCATCTCCTGAATCTTTCTGCAGTCCAGCACAGACAAAATACTCTTCCAAGTTTTATTTCCTAACAGCTAAAAACAAGCGAACACCCTAAGCTATTCTTCCTGCTCATTTCCTCCAGTCATCCAGAAACACACCTGCAAGACAGGAAAGTTTTCCACAGTATCAAAAATAGAAAGAAAGGGGACAGGGGGCAGGAAGAGTCAAGAAAAATCCCAAAACACAGAATATGAAAAGAAATAAACTTCCTTTTGGCTAAATATAGAAAAACTAGATTGATGTTAAAAGAATCTGAAATGACATACAAGCAGCATTATCTTCTACGTTTGTTTTTATTTACGTTTACTATCAAGATATGAGGACTGGCATCTTTATTTATTTAAACAAAAAAAGCACTGGTTTCATTTGGTTTCCCGGCACTTTTTAACATAAAAGAGAAAGAAACAAAGGCTAGATTCATAAAATGGCTGGAGGAGGAGGAGATGGTTGTGGTAGGGCTGCTAACAGGATACAGCTATTCTGGGGTAGGCCTCTCTCAATCTCTCTTGTTAGAGCTGTGCCATAATACTTCAATAGTCACAGGTCTGGAGAAAGTAAGAATCAATCTATAACCCAGTGGCTAGGGCACTCCACTGCAAGATGGGACACTCAAATTCAAATTCCCGTTCCATATCAGGTGGAGTGGGGAATTGAATTGTACACTAATCACTTGGATAAAGTTTACAAGGGTGGTAGCAGCATAGGATGGCCTACTACTCCAGCCATTTTGTGAAAAGTTCCCAAGTCCTGAAAAAAAACTATTGACCAACACTATTACAGTAGCTGAATTTGTGAATAGTTTCAGGGTGACAGAAACTGCATTTCTCAGTGAGTAAACATTTAGTCCAAAAAGTTTCACTCAGCTCTACTCACACCATCCCTTTAGGTTCAAATGGACTACTTATGTGAGCATGGATAACTAACAGAGGGTAATTGTTGAAAGATGGGAGTCTTTAATTCTGGCTAGAACAGGAAGCGGCAATATGAAAGTACGCTGACAAAGTTATTTCTACCATGACTGGAACCAAGACCTATTGGAAATCAAATAAGACTATTCTCAAAAGATTCTCATCCCAACTTCTATCTAGATTGAAGGTGGGGTTGAACGATCTTAGCTATTTACCTCAGACTATTGATCTTTGGCTGCTACTAGTTATAAAGTGGAATCAATGCATGCATCCACTTCCAATGATTTACCATTACTTTGCACTTATATATGGCCCTCAACCCAAGGATCACAGGACACTTCATAATCATTAATAAATTTAACCTCACACCACCGTCATTCTTCTGCGATTAGTATTATTTTACATCTGAGAATATTCATGCAATAGTATTACTTGGTTATGTATTTGCACGGTTGAGTCTCCAGTAACTGGTGTTTGTTAGAACAGTTGGAGTTGAGTTGGGAACCCACGTCTCATAATTCCCTGTCCTATAACTTAATCATGCAACCAAAAAGCATCATCATAATAAACAAAATGTCTGGGAAAAAATTCTACAGATAAAATGTTTTTTTGGGGGCAGAGACATTTAAAACTATTTGTTTATTTCTACCTGTTTGTAGCACAAATAAAAAGAAAAGATGATACAATGGAACGGGCAAATGGAAAGAGCTTCTGGTCCTGCCTTGCATCTAAGTCTTAACATGCTTCAGCATAGATAGCTACTCACTCCAGTGGTCTGAGCACAGAGCTAGGGGCCAGGAATTGCTTCCAGTTTTTCGGTGGTAGCAGCAGGGATCCCCGCAAGCCAAGACCTGAGGGTCTGTGACCCAGTCCTGGGTCCCAACCCATATTTTGAAAACCACTGCCTTAGGTAAATCACTTATGCAGACAGAGGCAGGAAAGTTATCTGTAAGCTAAGGTCAATTAAATCTACTTCAAATGGATGTTGTGAGGATTCATTGGTGTTTCTACTGTCCCTGGACTGTTTGTTGGGGCTAACAATTATTGTTAATATTAATTTCCTTAACTGTCTGGCATTACATGTACAAAAAAAGTCATTGTGTTACAGCAGAGGCGGCTTTTGGGATAGGCGAAGCAGGCGCACGCCTAGGGCCCCGAGCTGTAAGGGGTCCCATTGCCTGCTATGCCTACCTCAAAAGCTGCGTCTGCCTCTGTTGGCAGCAGGAGGAGGAGCTGGCAGGGCTGGCTGCAAGGAGCTGGGGGAAGTGGTGGTGCGGTTCCAGAGCTGGCGGTGAGGAGCTGGGGCCAGAGGGTGGAGCTGGGGTGGCAGGGATCTGGGGCCATGGCGGGTGGGAGGGCATGGGGGAGTGGAGCCAGCAGCAGGGGGAGCCAGCAGCAGGGAGCCAGGCCACGGGGGCACTGTGGAGCCCCCATAGGCCTATAGAGGCACCCTCAATGGCCCTTCACCTGAGGCCTCCAATCCCTAAACGCCGCCTCTGCAATTTGATCCTCTCCTAGATGATAATTTTTCATCCAACTTTAAATGCTCTCGCTGCAAAACATTTTTGAGGTTTAGTTGCCACGTGATTTTGCTGTATATTAGAAAGAATCATTTAATAACAGACAAAAAAACCACAGAATGATAATGATGGATGCATCACCTGCAAAGTGCCTATTAGTGTATCAGAGAAATCGTGTCTTTTCCTCTCCCTGAGTTGCTGCTGATGGATCTAGGAATTTCTAGGATTCATTCTTTTTGAAAGACTATAGGTACTCACTTGAACTAAGCGTACTTCTGCCATATTTTTGAAGACATTTACTCTTAGAATATTGCAACCCTTACTGCACAAGTAGTCTCACAGAAATCAAAGCAACTCTGAGCAAGAGTTGCAGGACTAGTTCCTTAAATAGGAAAAGGACACTTCTGCTCTTGGTAAGTAGTACTGTTTACTGTTATGCACCTTTAATTGTGTGTTTAGACATAGCGCATTCAATCGTGCTTTAAAAAAACAAAACAGAAATACTATAAAATTTTTATCATATTAAATAGATTAAATTTACAACACATTTAGTACAAAATTAAAAGCACATGTTAAATTAAAGTGCATCATCTCCGCAGGGTCATTTGCTGGGAGGCAGGAGTTCAGTTACCATTTGAAGGAATTCCCTAATGCCCGTAACAGGAAGACTTGCAGTGAGGCAGGAAAGTAATTCCGAAATGAAAAAAGACATGCCCTGGTTTCTGATGTGCTGTGTGTGTTGTGTACTTTACTTCAGGACTTCAAAATCCTGCCACGGAATAATTCTACTTTTCATGCCCTGCAATGAATGTTATGCACGGAGCCATGTGAGAAAAAATCGTGCAATATCCTGGGATAAGACTAGCGAGGGAAAGAGTGAGGAAGTGGTAAGGGTCCTCTTTTATATATGCAGGATAAAATCCCTCCATAGCATTCAAGTAATCCCATACAGAGATGGCTGGTTAATACACTAAATTGTAACCACCCGCTGAGGAGTGTCTAATCACTCCCCTTATCTCCACCCCCTCAAACAAGGCTGTGTGTATATTCTGCCATTAGCACCACCATGAGCCTGCCCCAGTACATAAAGAAGCAAGTTGCTCTGCTCAGAAAAGCAGCAGAGGTACTCTCCACAGCATATTCCTCCCTGCTGGCTGGCTGGCAGGATTTCTGCAGAAGATAAGATTCCAGGTACCAACTCTACACCTTAATGCACTGGCCAGGACAGAATTTCAGGACAGCCTACTGCAATTCCTGACCAGCTTCGCTTCCTGGCCGCATATTATGGAATGAAAAGATTGCAGCGCTCTTGGAACACTGCAAAACGTTGATCTGAGAAAGACAAACAAGAAGCACCTATTCCACTCTGACTTGCCACCCACTCCCCTCCCCGTCACCTACCTCTGTCTCTGTCCTACCCCTCTGAAGAGGCACAGTTCATCTCCTGGCTGGCAGCAACACTTCCTCTCCCTGGCACATCTCTGCATTGCCACCTCCCCTCTCTGGCAGCAAGCCCAGGGAGTAGTCAGAAGTTGGCCTTAACAGACTCATTTTGTGAAGTGTTCAAAATGTTATGGCAGTGAGCACCACAGACATGTTTATAAATAAAGAGACCCTGACTATGGCCCAGAAAAATTCTCCCCCCATAAATTAATAAACGGACGATGCTTATTCATAATAGGCTGAAATTCAGCTCTTGCGTGGTGGCTGAATAGATCTTATGCACCATTTAAGCCTCACTTGAACTATTAACACGAGGCTTGTGCGGGCTCTTTACACTGCAGTGAATTTCACCCAATAGTGAAAAATATAGTTATTAGAAGCGACAATGAACATTTATTTGTGAATACCATACAAAAAAACCACACACCCACCCAAAATCCATATACTTCAACCGAAGCACACAGATTTTATTTTTTGGATTTTTTGCATGTGTAAACTGAAAATTATCCAGTCTGAGCCTGTCACCCCAGTCTGTGGTTTCCATTCAGAGCCCATGTTAACAGGCATATTGCTTTGACAGTTTTTAGGTCTCCTACTTGGAAGTATAAACCCAGAGTTAAAATTCACTCAGTCCTCCCTCTGCTTCTGGCATCATAGATCTGATAGCTTGTCTAAACTGTTTCTGACTACATGCACCTTCACTTCCTGGTTGATTCAGCTTACCCGTGAATTGCTCTCCAAAATACTGAAATAAACCAGTCACAGAGCTTAATGGCAACACCATAATAGATAACTATCCACTCATATCTTAGATCCATCCACAGCACCATGCCGGTTCTGACCAGGCACTTCCACTGTTTGTTTGATTCTTCTATATTTGATAGAAGTGCTCGGGATATTTCTATTAGATTTATTTATATTTAGTTCAATATATTGAAAGCACACCTCCATAGTTCTAGATAGTTAAATAAAGTAAATAAGGCTTTGCAGTTATGACTCTCGGATGGTTCGATGCTCTTCCATTTATTTTATTCACCTCTTCTCTTTTGGAAACAGCGGGTCTGATTCTTCACTTTGTTGCACTGGTGAAGCTTCTCTGATGTCTTCATGAGCTAACTGTGCTCTGTTGAGGAGCACAGGGGCAGGGGGAAAGGCATTAGCAAGGCTCTTTCCTCCACATAGGTAGAATCCCTCCATAGTAAATGAACGTCTGGAAAACTAACTCATCATCATCCTTCAAATCCCTCCTTCACCATAAAGCTTATCAACAAAACAAAAACAAATCACCTCACAACCTTGACAGTGGCTAACTGGCTAGTGCACTGAGAGGGCAACCTATCATTCTGACCAATACTGTCTCACTAGTTTCTTGTACTCCCCTATCAATCTGTCTGTAATCATGTGTTGTCTCTTGCCTTATACTTTGATTGTAAACTCTTCGGGGCAGAGCTTTTGTCATTTTGTCTGTTTGTGCAGCGACTAGCGCAATGGAGTCCTTGCCCATGACTAGGCGCTTTAATACTATCATCACCAAAACCGGAGTTACAGTGATTTAAAACAGGTGTTCCCGAGTACAGAATCAGATCCACTGTTTCTAATGGACTTGGGATGCCGTGGAACATTCATCGGCTCCTATTTAACATTCGTTTATATTACGTGCTTCTCCTGAATAAGATTTCTAATCAAAACAGCTTATTTTACAATTGTCACATGGATGATCTCACATTTATTTCTCATTTTCTGCTCCTTAGTTGCAAGTACAGAAAATATGATCAAGTGCTATGGGGAGTGACCAACCGGACAGCCAAATATTTCCCCAAATCCAATCATGACAAAATGAAAATATGAACTTCAAAAATATTTGCATCACTTTTTGTTTGTTTGATTTATTTTAGGCTGTCACTGCAGAGACCTGAGAACCAAACCCTGTGGAGTTTCTAAAACTTTCATTAAATTATACTAATTAATCAATATTTTCAAGCTTGGGTGCCTACAGTTAGGCTTTTAGTTCTATATTTAGGTCCCTAAATATCAATAGCCTAATTTCCACGAGCTCTGAATTAAGCCAAAGGAAGCTCAGGGTGCTCAGGACTTTTGAAAGTCAGATCACTTTAAAGTGGTGGCTAAACAGGACTATAGAAGCCTGACTTTAGGCAGCTATGAGTAGTTTGGGAAATACGACTTACTGTATATAGGACTTCTCTATGCACCTCTCTGAAAGAGACGTTTTCAAAAGTGATTCTGTTGGGCGTCTAACTTTCATAGACCTTAGCAACATGAAAGGCTGATTTAGCATCAAGATGCTGAATTAAGTGCCGTTTCACTAAACTTCCCTGTATTTTAGTTTTTAGTAATATTAAAGTATACACTAAGGGTGGAATTCTCCAAAGGGGTTCAAGATCTTTAGATGTCTAAAGACTATTGAAATTCAGCGGTATTTGAACACTTACTTTCCTTAGGCTTCTTTGGAAAATCTCAGTGTAAAAACATAAAAGGGATCACACAAATCATTATAAAACCATATTATGACAGCGCGTAGACTGAGAACCCAATAATAGATCAGGTATTCAAGCCCCACTGCAATAGGCACTATACAAACTCATAACAAAAAGCCTGAAGAATTTACAATCTACATATAAGCCAAACGACAACAGGTGAAATACAACACAGATGGGGAAGCAAAAGGTTATAAATAACAAAATGTTTTGCAAACCCCTTTGTCATAAGGCCACCACAGCCTTGAACACCCCTTGCCTGTTTCCCTCCTTCAGAATCTTTACCACCTCCTCTTTTTTCTCTTGTCTCAATAATACCCCTCCTTGGTGGCTGATTGTTTATAAAACCTTGTGCAAATACTCCAAAATGTAACTTCCAACACATAGCCCATTTAACACCCTCTATACACCTAGTCCTCAAAACTCCACTTTTCCCAGCAGGCATCCCACAGCTTCTCTGCTGGGAATTCATCTTCACCAGGGGAGATCCTTTACTTCCTCTGGCCCTCTCACTGTTCCCCTTAGTCCAGCTCGCCAGCATGGATATATCAGGTAAACCCCTCTACTGCTCCCCTGCTTTCAGCCCCCTGGTCCTTGCTTGGGGATATCAGCCAGCTCTCCTTCCTTCAGCCTTCTACCATGAACCACCTTCCACAGTATCCAGGTAAATCTCATCTGCCCTTTTCATAGAATCATAGGGCTGGAAGGGACCTCATGAGGTCATCTAGTCCAACCCCCTACTAAAAGCAGGACCACTCCCACTAAATCATCCCAGCCAGGGTTTTGCCTAACCGAACCTTAAATATCTCTAAAGACGGAGATTCCACCACCTCCCTAGGTAACCATTCCAATGCTTCACCACCCTCCTAATGAGAAAGTTTTTCCTAATATCCACTCTCGACCTCCCCAGCTGTAACTTGAAACCATTGCTCCTTGTTCTGTCCTCCGTTACTACCAAGAACAGCCTAGCTCCCTCCTCTTTGGAGCACCCCTTCAAGTAGTTGAAGGTTGCTATCAAATCCCCCCTCGGTCTTCTCTTTTGTAGACTAAATAAGCCTAGTTCCTTCAGTCTCTCCTCATAAGTCATATGCCCCAGCCCCCTAATCATTTTCGTTGCCCTCCACTGGACTCTTTCTAATTTGTCCACATCCTTTCTGTAGTGGGGAGCCCAAGACTGGACACAGTATTCCAGATGCAGCCTCACCAGTGCCGAACAGAGGGGAATAATCACATCCCTCAATCTGCTGGCAGCACTCTTTCTGATGCAGCCCAATATGCCATTGGTCTTTTTGGCAGCAAGAGCACACTGTTGGCTCATATCCAGCTTCTCGTCCACCATCACCCCCAGGTCCTTTTCTACAGTGCTGCTACTTAGCTGATTGGTCCCCAGCCTGTAGCAGTGCATGGGATTTTTCTGTCGTAAGTGCAGGACTTTGCACTTGTCCTTTTTGAACCTCATGAGGTTTCTTTTGGCCCAGTTTTCCAATTTGTCTAAGTCTCCCTGGATCCTGTCCCTGCCCTCCAGCGTGTCTACCGTTCCGCCCAGCTTGGTGTCATCCGCGAACTTACTAAGCACACAATCTAACCCATCTTTGAGATCAATAATGAAGATATTGAACAGAACTGGCCCCAGGACCAACCCCTGGAGCACGCCACTCATTACTGGTTGCCAACTAGACAGCGAGCCTTTGATTCCTACCCACTGAGCCCGTTGAGCTAGCCAGTTTTCTATCCACCTTACGGTCCACTCATCCAACCCATACTTCCTTAACTTGCCGACGAGAATGCTGTGGGAAACAGTATCAAAAGCCTTGCTAAAGTCAAGGTATACCACGTCAACGGCTCTTCCCGCATGCACAAATCCAGTCATCTCATCATAGAAGGTAATCGGGTTGGTCAGGCATGATTTGCCCTTGGTGAATCAATGTTGACTGTTCCTGATCACTCTATTTTCCTCCAAGTGTTTCAGGATGGATTCCTTGAGGACCTGCTCCATGATTTATCCAGGGATTGAGGTGAGGCTGATGGGTCTGTAGTTCCCCAGATCCTTCTTCTTCCCTTTCTTGAAGATAGGTGCTATATTTGGCTTTTTCCAATCCTCTGGGACCTCCCCCATTTGCCATGAGTTTTCAAAGATAATGGTCAGCGGCTTTGCAATCACATCAGCCAACTCCCTCAGCACCCTTGGATGTAGTTCATCCGGCCCCATAGACTTGTGCACATCCAACTTCTTTAAGTAGTCCCTAACCTGACCTTCCATCACCAAGGGCCACTCTTCTTCTCTCCATTCGGCGTTACCCAGTGTAGTATCCTGGGAGCTGGCTGAAGACTGAAGTAAAAAAAGCATTGAGTGCTTCGGCCTTTTCTGCATCATCCACCACGAGGATACCTGCCCCATTCAGTAAGGGACCCACACCATCCCTGATCCTCTTCTTGTTACTGACATACTTGTAGAACCCCTTTCTGTTATCCTTCACATCCCTTGCTAGCTGCAATTCCAATTGTCCTTTGGCCTTTCTGATAGAATACTCTGATTCACCACATCTCCCCCTCTCCGACATGCTCTTTTATCCTTTATAGCCCCAAGCACTGTTACACCCTCTTAATTGGCCAAACTGGGAGCTCCTGTTCTGGTGCAGGAGCACCAGGCCTGCTTTGTTTGAAGGCTCCAGTCCTCCTGTGACACTGTCAATGCACAGGAAGTAATGTGACAGGTTTCTGCAGCCTGTCAGCTGAGTCACATGAATCTCAGCTGTATTGTTAATTTCTGCACCTTGCATGGCTTTTCACGTAGAACATGAGGCTACAGAAATGTAACTACTTCATTCACCTTACCCTAGCCGATTTTAACCAGTCCCCTCAATGCCCTTTGTACAGGAAGCATTTTTTATATTTAAAAATAAAACTAGATCAGGCATAGGACTTGTAGCAGTCTGCATGGAACTTGGACGGAGAGCTGGAGGGAAGACTAGGGAACCCAGAGATTGATGGGCCAATGAACCAAGACTCTGCTTTTTGTTAGAGGCAGTCTGCTGCACCCCAGAGAAGGACAACAGACAGTACACAGAAGAAGGTAAGAGAACCCCAAGTTGGGCAGGCAGCCCACTATAACAAAGGAACTAAGGAGCAGAGGCCACTACACACAGGTGGATAGGTCTGGGTCCAACCACCAAATAGCCACTCAAAGGAATGGCAAAAGGCAACAGTCAAGCTGCTGTCTAACAATGGTCATATGAGGTTGCTACAGACTCGGGACGGCAGTGGAGACAAAGCAAAGAAGGCTGTGGAATGGTGGCAGAGAGCCAGCACACTCAGATAGAGGGGGCCAATGCCAGGATCAGAAGGACAAGGAACCTCAGCCATCAGCTGGGCTGACATAGGAGAATCAGAAGAAACAAGGTACATGAGCAAGCACAGAGGACCAGCGTGATGCCACCCAATAGAATGAAGTAGCAACAGGGTGGAAGCAACTCCCCCACAAATTTGGACATATACGAGAGAAGTAGGAGATGAGTTTGAAGACCAGCGCACTGGAAGGAATGTGAAGCCTAATAAGCTCCAGTAGGCTAGCAGTCAAGATGTTCTTAGGGTGGACTGTTAATTGTAATCCTCTGGCCCCAGCAAGTCAGCAAACATTTGTCCAAAAGATACAACAATTGTTCCAAGGAAAGATGTTGCATGGAACTTGAAGGAAAGAGCACAGGCTGCATGAGGGAAGAGTTTGGAGATCCCCCAAGAAGACAGTCTGTTTGCATATGGCTGGAGTTGCAGCACCCCTGCAAAATGTTTTCTTAGTAAAGATTTAAATTAATTAAAAAACATAGAGTCCTCATGTTATTATGTTGCACGTGCCGGGCAGGCGTTGGAAGATGGCAAACAGTGCCTTCAACTTCAGCCCCACACTGCTGGGCTCAGGCTTTGCAAGTCTAATGACTGCCCTGGTAAATGAAACAGGATTGAACATTCATGGATCCTCTTAAACACACACACACACACACACACACACACACACACACACACACACACACACATATATATACACACACACACACTTAGAAGAGATGATATAGGGACATTTTCTGCTGGGGTTCTCTTTTTAAATAATTATTATTTAATTACACAAAATAGCCACAATAGTACAAAATGCTATGTACTTGCATACATGGCTGCCTTAAGTCTGAATTACTTAACAACTGTGTGATTAAGATTTCAGCCTGTCAAATTAACATGGTGTTTTTCATATTTTTTTTTTTAAAAAACAAAGATAAAACTACCAAAATCAACACACCACTGTTTGCAAAAGTACCATAGGAGCCCCAGATAAAACATGCTTTCTAGAGCAGATGCAAAGTAAAGTATTGCTATGAAAGAAAGGTGGCAAAGATATGCAACCAGAGTTACAAGAAAATGAGATGAAAAATCCACCATAGTAAGACACACAAAAGGTACATGAGTGTCGTGGATTGGCTTTTTTCTTGGAAGTTTCCTGATCTGGCCTATGGTGACCTAAGCATTGATGGCACCTGCTGTATTCTCTAAAACTCCACAGGCTGCGAAAATAGCAGCAAGAATCAAACCCAGACATCCCACACAATATTGCAGAGCACCAGGAAAGACATTGGGTATATAAAGGGTGAAAACCTGATTCATTGAGCTCAATACGAGGTTTACCGTTGACTGCAGTGATGCCAATATTTCCCTTGAAATCTTTCAGTCTTACTTTAAAAGTATACATCATAAAGCAAAAGCGATGCTATCTGCAACAAACCTAGAAATCATGATATTCTTAAGCTGTCACCCACCCATGTACTGACCAGAACCAAATACTTTTAACTTTCAAACTTGGGCAAAGTCCAATGTTGTTTTCACTGAAGTCAAGGAGCTTTGCCAGTTCATGTACTGAGCAAAGGGACAGGCTTAAAAAAGATCTAATATTAAGGCCATTTATTTTAAAGCAGTCACTTCCTATCCCTCAAGCTGCAAATTACTCTAACTCCCATAATTTATTCATCCCTTGATTCACTTACAAATATGCAATATAATTATGGGTTTGCCACACCATGGGCTTTAAAATGTTATAAACTGCTGCTAATGCTGCCACAAGAATGTGATCTTTCAAATCTCTGCAGGTGTAAATATTCTGGGCACTCATTCTGGTACCTCTTTCTGAAAATAAGGGAAAATACATATAGCGCACAGTATGAATGTAATTTTTAAGTCTTTCTAATTTCAAACTCAGAAAAGGCATGAGACTGCATTTAACACCAAATACAATGCATGTCAAATTTGACATTAAAAAAATAATTTCTAAACTAAACAAGCTCAAAAGAAGGGCCTTTTTCAGATCATTCCGACATTGATTTTACATCAGTATAATTCCATTGGCTTCACTGAACGTACTCCAGATTCACCACCATTGTCAGTGAGATGAGAATCAGGATCAGTTGTCTAAAACATTTTTAAACTGGAAAAATGCTTCACCCGCCACATTCAGATAAATCAAAACCAGAAGGATGTTTTTAATGAAGCTCTGGAAGAAGCCACTTCTCAGCAAAGAGAATTTTTTGTAGAAAACAAAAGGAAGGAATGTTTGAAGGATATAAGTACCTGAAATTAGGGATTTCATTGAAAGTGGCATCTTCATCTTAATGATGCAGGCAGTATATTGTCTCCAGTAAATATGTCTTACTCTTTGATTGTAAAGCTCTGTGTAAAAGATGTGATGACAAGAGTAATGATGTTTCAGGTTGTGCCTCACAGACTGTACACAGAGGGTTCTCGCTGCAAACAGATTTCCCATCTTCTATGTAGACAGTAATTGTCTGCTACCTACATGGCACTGTGCTCCCCACCATCAGCCTCACTCTGTGGGTTCACTTGTCTGTATACAGAGAGGCATAGGACAGCCAAGGGAGAAGGAGATGGCAAGTCGGGACAGACACATTGTCCCTTTCAAATCAGTAGGACATAAATAGCATCAGGGAATCTGGCTATATTATCTTTTCTATGTACTACCCCTATTCTGTGGGTCTTAGAGGTCATCACAGCCAGGGAAAAATGATGGTAGTGCAACCTCAGTGGAATCACACTGTCAAGGAAGGGGAGAGGAGTGCCAGAGGTGAGAGCCACTGCAGGGGTCAGAGGCCTCTGCACAGGAAACCTTGGCCCATAGATCTCCTGGGATCCATGCAGATACCTAGAGATCCAGCAGATTTGAGGATAGGTCAGGTGGTCTATTCCGTGGGGTGCAATGTTATCCCTGATGGAACACTGCCAGATGACCCTCAAAGACAGCAGTTCTCAATCTTTCCTATACACGTACCCCACTTCAAAGTAGTCAGGCGCCTTTTCACATTTAACTATATGAGAAGAGCAAGAGTCGTCATGACCCCATGATCCCTGTTCTTGACATGCTCCAGGTCTTGACCCCCACCCTGGAATGAGGACTCTGTTGAGCCTGTTTTCCATGGGTTTCTCACCCTGGGAGAAGTAAATCTGGACAAATAAATAAATAAATCTCCCAGTTAAATTCTCTTTTAATATAAAAATAAAATGTTTAATTTGAAAGTGGAGCTTCAAACATGCATTATTTATTGTATAGCAGCATCACTTTGGAAGAGACTGGTATAGGGTTGGGACAGGATTAATGTGGGGGAGGCCAGTTGAAGGTACAGCAAAAAGTGCAAGGAAAAATGTATTCTAATAAAATTGTTGCAAATAAAAACACTTTCAAACCTATTCAGAGGCAGTTTTATGTCATCATTTTTATACAAATTATTAATTAGGGTTTATTCTATTTTGGCAAAGGGAAAATCAAGAGACAGATGTGTGCTGCCTCAGCTCTGAGAATTGGCTTGTTTCCTTTTGGATTAGTACTGTTTAAGAAGCTTCAAACTATTTTGATGAGCAAAGAGAATTTTGCCAAGAAGTACATCTCAGATACACCAAAGTGTAAGGGAGAAGTTTTGAAGCAATTAGGTATTGCCCAATTAGCTTCATCAAATGATACAGTTTGTCTGACAGGAAATAACAGGGGAAATGGTTCCAATGAAAAGGTAAATTGGCACTTGGATGGTCTCCAGAAAGCAATAATCTCTCCAGATAAAAAAATGTACTACTGCTGAGAAAGGACTTTCTGAGGTCAAGGCCACAGTGGAAGGAATGGAAGCCTCCTCAGGGAGGCAGACCTCATAAACTCTAAGATCAGAAGGGACCATTATGATCATCATTCTAATCTGACCTCCTCCTACACAACACAGGCCACAAGGCGTCATCCATCAATTCCTACAATAAACCTCTAACCTATGAATGAGTTATTAAAAGGTCCTCAAACCATGATATAAAAGATCTTAAGGTACAGAGAATCCACCAGTACGCGAGCCATGCCCCATACTACAGGTAAACCCCCTCCCTCATCCTCTCCCCCCTCGAGTCTTTGCCAATCTATCCTGGGGGGAAATTCCTTCCCAACCCCAAATGGACTTCAAGGGAGTTGAAAAATAAAATAGATCCTGGATTAACAACACTGAGAAGAAGGGATATCCTGATACTGTGGTAGTGAATGTCCTTAAGAAATATACCACTGTGTAGTCTACAGAAGAGAAGACTGAGGGGAGATTTGATAGCAACCTTCAACTACATGAAGGGGTGCTCCAAAGAGGAGGGAGCTAGGCTGTTCTCGATGGTAACAGAGGACAGAACAAGGAGCAATGGTTTCAAATTACAGCTGGGGAGGTCGAGGTTGGATATTAGGAAAACCTTTCTCACTAGGAGGGTGGTGAAGCATTGGAATGGGCTACCTAGGGAGGTGGTAGAATCTCCATCTTTGGAGATTTTTAAGGCCCGGTTAGACAAAACCCTGGCTGGGGTGATTTAGTGGGAGTGGTCCTGCTTTTTAGCAGGGGGTTGGACTAGATGACCTCATGAGGTCCCTTCCAGCCCTATTATTCTATGATTCTATAGTCTATAGGCTAGTGCCAGAGCCAGGCTGTTACTAGCCAGTGTGCTCTGGTGAGCTGCTAATTTGTGAACAGAAGACAAGTCACAGTGTTGGGAGCAAACCAGGTCAGAGTGCCAGGAAGTCAGGGTCAGGCACTAAATGTCAGGCAGATAAGCTGCAGTCATAGTTGAGCCAGGTGAGGAAATCAGGAAGCCAGAGTCAGGCACCAGGTTCTACGTAGCATTCAAAGAGCAAAGTCAAGGACAAACTGGAGTCAGAAGCCCGAATCTAGGGTCTATTACAAGTAAAGTCTGGAGCAGAAACAGGCAGGCAATCTGTGCTCTTACTCAGACAGCTCCTTGTGCTGGCTTCCTGATTTAAATACTGGTATTGGACAGTCAGTAAACTGTGACGGGCCACCACTCTGGCTTTGCTGGGTAATATTTCCTGCTGAACAGTGTACATCAGTGAAAACCTAACTCCAGCCCCCGTAGTGATGCATCAGCAGCCTAGTACCCCCACAGTCCCAAGTTTTAGTCCCACAGGTTCTTACACCTACTAACAGATTTTTTGGGGACAAAGCTCAAGTAGGTTCTGTCAGACCGATGTCTCTAAACAAACTGAAATTTGGGACTTCAAAAAGAACAACGGTGGTCACCTGTTCAATTACAAACTGCCAGAACAAGATTTTTACAGCTATCAAGGAAACCACAAAGCATTTACACTAAGCATCACAGATTTTATTTTACCCAGAGTGTATCAGTGTAATGAAGAGAACAGGAGGAACAGGATGATTACAAAAAGAAACACAAAATCTTACTCATGTTCTGTTTAATCCAGCACAACTGAGACTCAGATTTGGAGGATGGTTTTGTGAATCCTTATTTTCCTTACAGAAACAGATGTATATTCCTTGCAATGAATACCCTTTCAAAGAGATGAACTCAGACCATTAGAATCAGGTGGCTGAGAGATGCATGTTGAACCAATCTCTAATTTCTCATCTGAGAATCGTTTACTTGATGCTTTTCACTTTTTTGTAAAGATTTGTTCAGGACGCACCTGAAAATTGTATAAACAAATCTAGCGAACAGGGGCTGCTAACAGGGAGTTTTGCAAGGGAGTTCTCCAGGTGAAGGAGGAGCTACTGCAGAATCTGTGGGGTAAGTGACTGTCTGTAGTATTGGGGGGGGGGGTGTTTAGGGGTTACTGCTGTGAGCTGTGTGCTGAGCTTGAGTTGGTGTCTGTCTGTGTGTCTGTTTGAAGGACTGTGTGCTAGGGGTTTGTGTGCTAGGGGTTTGTGTGTGTCTGTTTGAAGGACTGTGTGCTAGAGCTGGCAGTTGGAGGCTGTGAGCTTCAAAGGTAAGTTTGAGAGCTTGAAGCCTCTGGTGATTGGCTGAGCTTAATCAGCCTTAATCAGTGGGTGGGGCATTAACCCAGGCCAGGGCTTTATAAAGCCACACATAAGCGACCAGGGAGCTTGCGAACAGGGGCTGTTAACAGGGAGTTTAGAAGGGAGTTTCAAGGGAGGGCAGGGCAGGGCAGGGCCCCTTAGGTCCTCCTTGGTCCCCTGTCCCCATATAACCTATACTTCAAAACCATACTCTAAAACCCCTTTCTTTCAACCACCCTTTCATTAACTAGGAGACAATGCAGGCAGAAGCCCAGCAGCAGAGTGGGGGCTATCCAGTTTATTGCGCCGGGTGCGGAATGTATGAGTACCTGCCTTGTGGGCGGGTGTCGTATGTCTGCATTCGGTGCAAGGAGCTCCTGGCCCTCAGAGACCGCGTGCGGGCTTTGGAGGCCAGGGTGGCGGAACTGGAGGAGCTGAAAGAGGCAGAGAGGTTTGTCGACGAGGCTTTCAGGGACACTGTAGAATTGTCCCACTTCCGCTCAGACAGCCTCTGTGCTGTTGAGGAGGAAGAATGCCCAAGGGAAGCAGAGCAGTCAGCGGGAGCAGAGGGGAACCTTCCCATAGTTGGGACCCTCCTTCCAGATGATGCAGAGGCTGCCTCTCGCACGGAGGTTGCCTCTCCGGGGGAGGGAACTCCAGTTGCTAGGAAAAGGCAGGTGTTAGTAATGGGAGATTCGATCATTAGAAACATAGATAGCTGGGTTTGTGATGACCGGGAGAACCGTATGGTGACTTGCCTGCCTGGTGCGAAGGTTGCGGACCTCTCGAGGCATCTAGACAGACTTATGTGTAGTGCTGGGGAGGAGCCGGTGGTCATGGTACATGTAGGTACCAATGACTTAGGGAAGGGTAGGAGAGATGTCCTGGAAGCAAAATTTAGGCTACTAGGAAAGAGATTGAGATCCAGGACCTCTATGGTGGCATTCTCAGAAATGCTCCCAGTTCAACGCGCAGGGCCAGGTAGGCAGGCAGAGATTCAGAGTCTCAATGCGTGGATGAGACGATGGTGTAGAGAGGAGGGGTTTACGTTCATTAGGAACTGGGGAAACTTTTGGGATGGGGGGAGCCTATACAGGAGGGATGGGCTCCACCTAAACCAAAAGGGAACCAGACTGCTGGCGCTAAACATTAAAAAGGTTGTAGAGCAGTTTTTAAACTAGAGGATGGGGGAAAGCCGACTGCTGCAGAGGAGCAGGTGGATCGGACACAGACTTCTCTTAAGGGAGAGTCTGATGAGAGGGAATCTCCAGGTTATAGTTATAGTTATAGTCAGGAACAGAGGACAGAAAAGGATGGTGAGGGGGCCGGATCCGATGATAAACAGCCACATGACAAAGAATCTGGCACATTAAAAAAGGGCAGACAAATAAACAGGGACAAGTTTTTAAAGTGCTTATACACAAATGCTAGAAGTCTACATAATAAAATGGGTGAACTAGAGTGCCTAGTGGTAAAGGAGAATATTGATATAATAGGCATCACAGAAACCTGGTGGACAGAGAGCAATCAGTGGGACACAATCATTCCGGGGTACAAAATATATCGGAAGGACAGAACAGGTCGTACGGGAGGAGGAGTGGCACTATACGTGAAAGAAAATGTAGATTCAAATGAAGTAAAAATCATAAGCGAATCCACTTGTTCCATAGAATCGCTATGGATAGAAATCTCATGCTTCCATGACAATATAACATTAGGGATCTACTATCGGCCACCTGACCAGGATAGTAAGAGCGATGATGAAATGCTAAGGGAAATTAGGGAGGTTATCAAATTTAAAAACCCAATAATAGTGGGGGATTTCAACTATCCCCATATTGACTGGGAACATTTCACTTCAGGACATATTGCAGAGATAAAATTTCTCGATACTTTGAATGACTGCTTCATGGAGCAGCTGGTATGGGAACCCACAAGGGGAGAGGCAACTCTAGATTTAATCCTGAGTGGAGCGCAGGAGCTGGTCCGAGAGGTAACTGTAGCAGGACCGCTTGGAACTAGTGACCATAATACAATAGCATTCACCATCCCTGTGGGGGGAAGAACACCTCAACAGCCCAACACTGTGGCATTTAATTTCAAAAGGGGGAACTATACAAAAATGAGGGGGATAGTTAAACAAAAGCTAAAAGGTAGAGTGACTAAAGTGAAATCTCTGAAAACTGCATGGGCGCTTTTTAAAGACACCATAATAGAGGCCCAACTTCACTGTATACCCCAAATTAAGAAACACTGTAAAAAAACCAAAAAAGAGCCACCATGGCTCACCAACCATGTAAAAGAAGCACTGAGAGGTAAAAAGACTTCCTTTAAAAAGTGGAAGTCAAATCCTAGTGAGGCAAATAGAAAGGTGTACAAACAGTGCCAGCTTAAGTGCAAGAGTGTAATAAGAAGAGCCAAAGAGGAGTTTGAAGAACGGCTAGCCAAAAACTCCAAAGGTAATAACAAATTGTTTTTTAAGTATATCAGAAGCAGGAAGCCTGCCAAACAACCAGTCGGGCCCCTTGATGATGATAATACAAAAGGAGCGCTTAAAGATGATAGAGTCATTGCAGAGAAACTAAATGGATTCTTTGCTTCGGTTTTTACGGCTGAAGATGTTAGTGAGATTCCCAAACCTGAGCCGGCTTTTGTAGGTGACAGATCTGAGGAACTGTCACAGATTGAAGTGTCACTAGAGGAAGTTTTGGAATTAATTGATAAACTCAACATTAACAAGTCACCGGGACCAGATGGCATTCACCCAAGAGTTCTGAAAGAACTCAAATGTGAAGTCGCGGAACTGTTAACTAAGATTTGTAACCTGTCCCTTAAAATGGCTTCGGTACCCAAAGACTGGAAGTCGGCTAATGTAACGCCAATATTTAAAAAGGGCCCTAGAGGGGATCCCAGCAATTACAGACCGGTAAGTCTAACGTCGGTACCGGGCAAATTAGTTGAAACAATAGTTAAGAATAAAATTGTCAGTCACATAGAAAAACATAAACTGTTGAGCAATAGCCAACATGGTTTCTGTAAGGGGAAATCGTGTCTTACTAATCTATTAGAGTTCTTTGAAGGGGTTAACAAACATGTGGACAGGGGGGATCCAGTGGACATTGTGTACTTAGATTTCCAGAAAGCATTTGACAAGGTCCCTCACCAAACGCTGTTACGTAAGTTAAGTTGTCATGGGATAAAAGGGAAGGTCCTTTCATGGATTGAGAACTGGTTAAAAGACAGGGAACAAAGGGTAGGAGTAAATGGTAAATTCTCAGATTGGAAAAGGGTAGCTAGTGGTGTTCCCCAAGGGTCGGTCCTAGGACCAGTCCTATTCAATTTATTCATAAATGATCTGGAGAAAGGGGTAAACAGTGAGGTAGCTAAGTTTGCAGACGATACTAAACTACTCAAGATAGTCAAGACCAAAGCAGATTGTGAAGAACTTCAAAAAGATCTCACAAAACTAAGTGATTGGGCATCCAAATGGCAAATGAAATTTAATGTGGATAAGTGTAAAGTAATGCACATTGGAAAAAATAACCCCAACTATACCTATAATATGACTGGGGCTAATTTGGCTACAACGAGTCAAGAAAAAGATCTTGGAGTCATTGTGGATAGTTCTCTGAAGATGTCCGTACAGTGTGTGGAGGCGGTCAAAAAAGCAAACAGGATGTTAGGGATCATTAAAAAGGGGATAGAAAATAAGACTGCAAATGTATTATTGCCCTTATATAAATCCATGGTACGCCCACATCTCGAATACTGTGTACAGATGTGGTCTCCTCATCTCAAAAAAGATATTCTAGCACTAGAAAAGGTTCAGAAAAGGGCAACTAAAATGATTAGGGGTTTGGAGAGTGCCTCGTATGAGGAACGATTGAAAAGGCTGGGCCTCTTCAGCTTGGAAAAGAGGAGACTGAGGGGGGACATGATAGAAGTATATAAAATTATGACTGATGTGGAAAAAGTGGACAAGGAAAAGTTGTTTAAATACTCCCATAATACAAGAACCAGGGGTCACCAAATGAAACTGATAGGTAGCAGGTTCAAAACAAATAGAAGGAAGTTCTTCTTCACACAACGCACAGTCAACTTGTGGAACTCCTTACCTGAGGAGGTTGTGAAGGCTGGGACTATAACAATATTTAAAAGGGAACTGGATAAGTTCATGGGGGCTAAGTCCATAAATGGCTATTAGCCAGAAAGGGGTTAAGAATAGTGTCCCTAGCCTCTGCTTATCGGAGGATGGAGACGGATGGCAGGAGAGTGATCACTTGATCATTGCCTGTTGGGTTCACTCCCTTGGGCACCTGGCACTGGCCACTGTCGGTAGACAGATACTGGGCTAGATGGACCTCTGGTCTGACCCAGTACAGCCTCTCTTATGTTCTTATGTTCTTATGATAATAACTGATAAAAATTATACCAAACCACTAATCATTAGGTACAGGTAATAGTAAAAAGATATTTAAGAAATCATGAACATTGCTGTTGGAAAACATCCAAAATCAAAGATGTAATTAACTAAAAAAGTGTGTTTTACCAGCTGCTTGAATGGAAGCAACATTATCTACTTGCGCATTATGATAAGGTAAATTGTAGACATGCTTTATTACATTGATTCTATGCAGAGTTTGTATTTCTTCTCTAAAGCTCTTTACTTTCCTCATCATGAATTATTTTGGAAAGCAAGCAAAAATAAGAGTCTGTGTGCTGCACAGAGCCTATTGGAAGATGACTGAGGACACCCACTTAGAGCCAGCACAATTTTATGGGAAGAAAAGCTGCTGGAAGCCTACTCCTCCCACAAAGCGCAAGTATCCTAGGCTATGTCTACACTTACCAAAGTTAGTTCGAATTAGTTAATGTGAACTATCTAATTCAAACTAATTTTAGTTAGTTCGAATTAACTTAATTCGAACTAGCAGAGCCCCACAGGAATTTTAGTTCGAACTAAACAAGTGCCATGCATGGCACTTGCTTAGTACGAATTAGTCAGTTGCATTAAGCTCAATGTGCCAATTAGTTCGAACTAACATGGCCACACTGACTTAATTCGAACTACTAGTTCGAATTAAGGGTTAGTTCAAAAGGTATAATCAAATTTATTAGTTTGAATTAAGGAAGTCCTTAATTCGAACTAATGAAAGCCTAGTGTGGCCAAGGCTTAAGTTAATTCGAATTAAGCTTCCTGAATTCGAACTAACTTTCCAGTGTAGACATAGCCCTAGACCAAAACTACAAAGACCCATCAAGAAAAGCTTCTCTCAGTTTGAGACCTGAGACTCTTGCATAAACAGCTGTCTATCTTTCCTGTGCTTTAGGTACTCCTGATCCCAGATAGAGACCTTCCTCACTTTCTGGCTCCAGATCCTTACACATAAAGTAGTTTCCATGTTTAAAATCAAGGCCTTCCTCAAAGAGTCAGTCAATCTAGCCAAAAGTGCCTAATAATTGATTAGAAGAGTATTAATAAAAGAGGCCATCAGAAAACAATCTTGTTTAACCAGTGGCCAATGGGTATTTGTTTAGAAATATAGACACAGGACCAGCCCCAGAAACAAAAGAAACATGTCTGTTGAAATGGAGTTTAACAACAAGGTTAATATGGAACTCCTCAGATCTAAGAGGTATGTCTAAACAATTGTGCTCTAAAGGCAATAAAAAGCGTTTCGGTTTTGGACATGGCCATAGAACTAGCCTCAGAATATGCACTTAAGTGAAGCATGGAGTTATCCACTATTAGGTATTTAGAGGAATGAACAGTTGAAAGTTTTATGCTAAGGTTTTTTTCTTCTTTCTCCTTCAGTCCTGAGACTATTTTCATGTCATAATTATCTTTTTTATATGTCCCAGTGACATTTTCTATGTTACTTTATTGCACAGCTTGAGAGGTTGATGGACGGGTAACATCTTATAAATATTTTACTATATCCTAGGTAATTAGTTATAAAGGATATTGACCATTTGGACCTCAATTTGGTATGATAAAAATCCAAATTAAGCAATTAGCTGATAAGCAATTAACAGCATATGTAATTAACTACAGTCAGATCAGGACAGCATAATTTTATGCACAAAAGTGGACTATTTAGTTAAGTGATAGGCATTTAAGCAGAGTGCACGGTATCAGAAGTGTGTGTGTTTATTTGCAGGCATGTCTGAATTAAGGGTTTCTTGAATATCCAGTACAGTTATATCTGGAGCAGGTAGCACAACCTATTTTGAAGACTTCTCAACACTTCCTACTATAAGACCTTATTTTCAGTTGTTCGTACCATTACCTGACAACAACCACAAGGGATGAAACTGTCCATAAGGCCATGGCCTGAATCTTGGAAAGTTTCAGCCAAAACACTTCTGTCACTTCGAAGAATGAGGTTAAGGAAAGTTACATTGTTTTGCAGTGTTAAAAACAAAATTCTGGTCACCTTTTCTTGGAGGAGCACTACTTCCCTCCTGGTTTGGATCCAGGACTTGAAATTTGGTGAGGAGAGAAGAGAGGAGTTTAGCAGCAAAAGTCACCAAAATGTTTGTCCCCACTGGGCATGCTCCATCCCCTTGCAACTCTTAACACTGACCAAACTGTGCATATAGCATCCCCATGAAGAGATAGTGCATATTCAAAATCCAGAGCTACAGGGACTCACTAAGATTTCTGTAATTGCTGCGCTGGGCAAGCGTCAGCCCAGACACCGGAACTGAGAGCAGTTCTTGTGTGCTCTCTATGCTCCCTCTAGTTGATACCAAGGCAGCATGAAGAAAGAAGTAATCTGACTGAAATGCAGAGGGGACAAAAGCCAGGCCAGGGGGAAGGAAGGGGTTAGTTTGGGACAAGGAGTCTGGGACCGGAGGGATACGGAGGAGAGCCAGAAGCTGTAAGTGGGAGCTGTGTGGAATTAGGGACTAGCTGGACAAGGAAACTGGGAGTGTGGTTTTGGAGTGGGATAGAGGGGAAACTGAGGCTGGTTGGACAAGGAGACTGGGACAAGGAGCTGGGGAGAAGACGGAGAGAGATTGACATTGGATGAGAAACCTTTGGAAGTAGCCTATGATTGGGAGCTTTCCTGTATTCTGAATGAGGGAAGAGGCCCTGTGGAAAAATAATATATGATCTTGTAATGAAATACATTAATAATATGTAAATACAAGGGAGATGAACGAAGTTGGCAATGCCCTGATCTTAAGAGGGCCCATAATTATAGCTGGAGGCAGTGGGTTCTGAGAGTCCCTGGTTATTAGAACCAAGTTTTTTTGTTTTCTTAAAAAGAATATCTAAAGTTAGGTTCTCAAATCCCTATTTAGAGCCCTATATAATGATTGGGGGAGGGAGGGGGGAGATTTTCAAAGGTACATATGACACATAAGTACCTAACTTCCATTGCTTAGGGAGTTACCTGTCTAACTGCTATTTCTGCCTTTGGAATTTTTTGCCCAGGAATCTAACTTACGTCACACACATTTGAAAACACTGGCCGTAGCGTTTTGATATAAACAAAGGAAACTGGAATTAGCTCATATACATTAACCGACTTCAAAGGATAAGTAAGTGTTGAAAGTCAAAAGCCAGACAAAAGTTTCAAGAGAAAAAGTTGCCAGCTAGAAGGGAATGGGGATGCACGGAAGTCCTAAATTGTCTGCTATAGGGTGAAAATGGGGGAAAGGTTCTGAACTAGTGAGAATTTCTGCAAGTTTCATTAACTTTCTGAAATCTATCTTTCTACCTTTTTGGGTGATAGACAGCACAGTATGTGGAGGAAGGGTCAGGTTAGAGGTTAGTTTACATCATTTACACCTTTGCTATGTTTGCTCGTGAAAAGAGTGAACTTCTGTTGTATTTATTACAGTCTGAATCAACACTCCTGATGTCAAAGGAAAGACACCCCTGTTGATTTCATTGGGCTTTGTATGCTGTGGGTACGAATAAAACCATATTTAACTGACTAAAAGAAATGATTGCCATCTGCAAATATTTTGTATTCTTCAATCAATTATTGGAGACATTTTCTCCATGACTATGCAGTATACTGGTCTTTCTCCACTAAGGACAAAGAAGAAAACGTGCCTTACACTGCTTACTGATCTTAGAGCATGTTAGACCAGCAGTTCTCAACCTTTGTGTCAGGACACACTACTGTCTCGCCACACAATTGCAGGTGTGTTGCAGAGAGCTTGGGAGATGCCTGGATTCAGCCTGGGAGAGGTGGTCTGGTGTGTCCTGTACAGTCGTGACATGCCACCAAGTGTGTCATGACCCGCAAAACGTTGAGAACCACTGTGTTAGACTATAATAAAGCAAATGAAAGTCATGCAACTTATGCATTGCTATAGTTCTTCTTTTGTTCCTGATCTCAAATTATGCTTCTCTGGCTTGTTGAGAGCCTAGTTAGATATAAACTTCAAATAACTTTTATGACAAATTTTGTTATCACTGATGGTAAGCTTATTAATGCCAGCTTTTCTGCAGCACAGAAAAGCACCTTCTCTTATTAAAGAGATGACTTGCAATTTCATCCTAATTGTGGTATTTCTAAAAGACAAAATAATGAAAAGGTCAGCAGTTAACTGTTGCATAAAACAATGCTCTAAACTCTTCAGAATACAGGCACCTCTCTAATTTGGTAGGGCAGTATGAATGTGAACAACTAGAGATTTATGATCCACTTTCATGTACTGAAAAGCATACTGCAATATGTAGAGCTGCAGTCATTATTTGAAATGGATTGTTTGAGAAATAGCATGTCACCCTAATTCACATCTAAGCTGTTCTTCAAAGTAGACAAGGGTTTGCTGTTCAACTTTTCAATATAACTTTATGATGCTTTCATATTTTATGTAGTAGAGTGTCCAAGTGCTCCATCTGGGAATGACTCAGGAAAAAAGAAATTAACTATACAATTTCTTTCCATAAATGCACTAGGTCAAGAGAATTGAGGGCTAAAGTGTTAACTGAAGTCAACAGGAGTCTTTGCACTGACTTCAGAGGAGTCTTGGATAAGGCCTAAAATCAGAAGGGTAACACAAAGACATCTATTCCTGGCATTCCCCACTCTCAAAAAATAAAAAAAATAATTAATTAAAAAAAAAAAAGCTGTGATTTCGCTGTCTGAACTAGTCCGTCATCTTTTATATGTCTTCAATGCCCTCCTCTTGTCCTTTGATTAGGCAACCAATTCTAACCTCTCTTTCATTATCCCTGCCCTCTTGACTGTCTCTCAGACTGTAAGTATAATTAACACAGGGATTCTTTTTTAAAAAGGAAGATGCATATTTAACATGCTTAAGATATACGCATGCAACTGAGCTTGATTCTCATGGGAATTGTGCATAGAGATCTGAGGGCACAATCTGTCCTAAGCGTTTTAAAGGGCTAATAAAATAACTTACACATTTTACTTTTCATAGTTCTGTTTCAGAAGGACTAATTAGCATGTCGTATTAAAAATGAGATTAAAAAAGAAACAACCATAAAAGCTACACTACCAAAAAAAAAAACAAATCTAGAACTCCTCCCAAAATGGAGACATCATTTAATTCAGCATATTACCATTATTATTTCTTAGGCACTGAGAAAGTGTTATATAAGAGAGAGATATCAGTCTAGAAGGTAGATATATAAAGAGAAGATACCCAGGAGATCCAAAAGAAGGTGATGCCTTTGATAATTTCTGCTCTTCATCTTATTCTTTAACAGTAACTGAAGTATTTTGGAGGTGAAAGGGTTAATCATAGTAATTTCATTTCTATAATACTAACTGCTTGTCACTGTTGAATATTTCTTGTTACTGAAATGAAGACTAGAGGAAATCAGAAGATTGGCAAAACCCTACAACACACATACTTACGTTGTGACACTTAATTTTATTTTTGAAAACTAGCTGATGGATAATTAGAATCAGGAACTCATTAGAACTAGCCCAAAAGTTACTATCAACAAATTAAAATGAAAACATTAGCAGCACACATATGGGAAGTGAAAAGAAATTCTGCAGAAAGGCAGCATAAAGCACCAACTCAGTTGGAAAGGGTCTATGAAAAGCAAAGGACATCCACTATAGCTGTTTCATGCTCTGGTTATTTTTTGTTGTGGTTGCTTGATGCACAATTAACTAACCTCTCTTTTTCAGAAAACAATTTCAGCCTCAGGGCTGCATTATTTTCATAATTTTTCACCTGAAGAAGTCACAGAAAGTAGCACAATTTACAATATAAAATCATTAACTAAAAAACCGAATAATTTTCACACAATAGAAATAAAAATTACAAAGTCGTAATATAAAATTGAGCTCTGTTGTTCTCTCTCCCTTCCTTTCTCTCACCACCACCAAACAAAAAACAAAGAATGAAACTGATAAAAACGCAGCTGTTGGGTAAGCAGTATATTGGACAAAATTCAGGGTGGGTAATTAATTACATTCTGCCTCTCCAAATTCCCACAGTAGAGTGATGTAGCGAAATACCTCTTTGCTTCCCCCTCCTATAAAAGACCTGCTCTGTAGGGTTTTATGGTAAATGGACACTGTGTTTCACCTCAGAGAAAGATAGCAGCTTTACTGTAGAGAAGTTGAAACATTTATAATATTTTGATAGATGACAGCTGAAGATATGAAAAAGCCAGGAGCATATTACAATAAGCATGGAGTGTGTGAACCCAAGTTACCCAATGTCTGCTTGCTTCAATTTCAATAAACAGAGTAGGAAGTATACATGAGGCCATAGAACAGTCCACAATGCAGCTAAAATTTCTCTCTGAAGACTGTGACATGAAGGGACAGTCGAGTGCCTGGGACAAATTAAAAAAAAAGAGAGAGAATGGGAAAACCTAATAAATGAGGAAGCCAAACTTGATTTAAACACATGAAATAGATTTGGACCAGCTACATTTGTATCTAAAAGAGGGAGCAGTGTATAGACTGCCAAAGCCTCTCAATGCTTTCAGATACTGTAAAACAAAACAGCATCTCAAGCCACAAGCCAGTAGACTATAAAGGAATGGAGAACTATTTGGTTACTTGTGCTAGCTGTGTTATAAAAATCACTTGAGAGACTGGAGTTATAACCATTTGTTATGAAGCCAATACTGAATAATGTAGCCTGAAGTTAAACAGCACTATTCTGAAATATTTACTTAGGGCAAATGCCAAGTTTATGTTAATAGTAGACTTGATAAACTTTCTTTGGTTCTGTATGTGATATTACTGAAAATCATTTAAATGGCCTTGCCGGTTCTGTTAGCTCTTGAAAAAAATTACTCGTATTTAACCATTGTGGAGGGTTTTTCTGGCTGCTGAAGATATCAATAAAACCTCTTTTTTCCCCTTTCCTCTATCTGTTGTCATAGATTCTTCCTCTCACTGATTTACTACTTGTGGGAAGCGCGTGTCCACAGGTTATACATATGTAGGCAAAGAAAACATTAAATTACAACATTTCATTTTTGTATTTTAAAACTTCCTCAAATTCTAAATCCAAACCAGGGAGGGTTCAGATTCAAGTCCTCTTTAGTGAAACACTCCCCACTCCCAAGTCTGGGAGCTTTAATCAGTTATTCCAGTTTTGGCCCATCTTTCATTATGTTTCAAAATGTTTTCCATCTAGATGGGATAAAACGTTCCCAAGTCTTGAATAAACAAAAGAGCTTCACAGAGATAACAATATTTACCCACCAAAGCCACTACTACAGACAAGTTTTAACATTTTCTTTTGTTGTTGGCATTTATTGCAACACATTCAAACACATGAGCACAGGTTTCCCCTGGGTCATATAGCCCTGATCAACTTTGCATGCCAAGTTCTATATGCCCATCCTTCTGGCATAGGCTCAGGAATATAGTTCAAGTGGTATGATTAGCACCATGCACCTTTCAAAGAGAAACTGATTTTGATCCAGTTTTCTCCCCAGTGGAAATGTAGTGGCACCGTCAAAATAATGAGTCAGGTAATTTTTGAAATCTCAAACACAGGATTTTCTTATGTGGTTGAGTATTACATTCATACAGTATTTTTTAAATGACTTTTCATTTTACCCAACAGACTAAATGCTACTAGATTTATATTTAAGCACAATGTATGCATATTAACAAATCCTCACAGCAGTCAGGTTTAAAAGTTAGTATCTGTTTAATTTTATATTAACATTTTTAAACACAATAACATAATGGATTAATTTCTTATCAGAATTGATTTCTCTCCATTCTGAAGCTCAGCAAGAAGAGAGTGCACTCATCAGCAAAAGACTGCCTTTTTTCTGAGGCCCAGGCTTTATTCTAAAGTGGACCCAGTCTCTACTTGATAGAGATATACAAAACAGTTATTTCTCCAATACGCTGAACAAGCCCCAATGATAGGTAATCAGGAAGCAGGGAATCTCATTCACATGAGCTCTTCAACTGGCTGGGTCTGTAACTCTCTGTTGTGCATGCTTTTTATTGGTGTGCTTTGGTGTCCACATTAGTGTCAGATGTCTTAGGGCCACAGTATACTGTTCCAGGTTATCTTCTAAGTTCCTTACAAAATATTTAAGTGTTAGATAAAGAAGAACCAGGTCCTAATTCTGCTCTCACTTCCATTTACTTCGGGGGGGGGGGGGGGGTGTTACTTCTGATTTACACCATCGTAAGTCAGAACTGAAAGAGGGCTATACTTATATAACCTTCCAAAACGAGTGAAAAAAGCACAAGGAAAAGATTAAAAAATCATGGATGTGTCAAAGGCAATGAAGGATCCCTAAAATCAGTAACTTTAGAGTAAAAAATGATACCATATCCTTTTCCATTCTCTTTCCAACAACATAAACCAGACATACATACACTTATAGCTCAGGCTATGCAGAAGCATATTTTTTTATTTTTTTAATCCTGCAGCTGTCTGAAAGCATTAGATTAGCACGGCCAAAGTAGCCCATGCATTCTTTCCAACCCAGGAGAGGAAGCACTTATGTAGTGGTAATGCAATACACTCAGTGAAGAGGTATTTTATTTTTAATTTTCTCCTGAGTGCACACATTCTGATGCCTTTTGCAACTGAGGCAGATATTTGTTGACTACAAGACATTTTTATTCATTTGATTTAGAATGGATTTATACCAGTCAGAACAGTAAGATAACTACAAAGCCCCTTTAATAAACTTCTATTGAAAACAAGTACAAAGAAGGAATTTCACAGCTTTCTTGAAACTGCAGCCTCATTACTTTCATCCAGAAAAGACCTACAATACATGATACAGAAAATCCAATGAAGTTATGAAGCAAACGCACATTAAAAAAAAACAACCCCTCCCCCCCCCACAACACTCTGTAAATCCTGCCCCTACCTTTCAGCAATAAAATGTATTTATATATATGGCTTCAGTTTGTGGGGGGGGGGGGTGTTATTAATTTCTAGAAAGAAATCTTGAAAAAATGAAATTTCTGAGGTTTTTGTAGTTGTTCAAAAATGGTAGGTGAAGGAGGGAAAAGGTGGGGAGCGTGTGTATACTGTAATAAGAAACGTACATACCATACATTACTCATTACAGTAGTCTATACCAGTGCTTCTCAACCTTTTGTGGGGCACGACACACTTGGTAGCATATTGCAACTCTACAGGACACACTACCCCACTTCCTCCAGACCAAATCCAGCCATCTGCCTGGCTCTCCATGACACACTTACGGCTATGCGGTGACACCGTAATGTGTCCCGACCCAGTGGTTGAGAACTGCTGGTATATACTATAATGAATTATCTATTATAATGTTTCCTACTTCACTTTAATGCAGTACTATTTCAAACAGCACTGCGTTAAAGCACACGAGGGAATCTTTGCTACATACCAGAGGAGTCTACATGGATCAACTAATGCATAACACATGCATGCGCTTTAGAAATCATACCTGTGTAGTCTGCATTACTGCTTCATGTACAAAAGCTCTTAGACACAAGTACCATTTCCAGTGTTTTTCCTGTGTTTATTTATTGGATAAACACTAAATTTTTTGTAGTGGGGGTATTTTTCAGCATTTATTGGTTAAAACCAAAAATCAGAAACCCTAAATAGATACAAGCCTAATTACAGTTATATCATATCACAGCTCAGAGATAAATTATTCTTAATACCACCCACCACTTTGCACTTCTATAGAGCTTTTTATCCAAGGATCTACTTTAGATGTTTCAGTAACAATTCACAACATTCCTATGAAGTGTAGGGTAGAGGGATAGATCCAAGGACGTTGTGAGCACCTTTATCTCCCACTGAAATCAAAGAGAGTTAAAGTTGCTTGGCATGTCATTGCACTGGGACCACTTTATTCACCACTGAAATGTAGCCCCTTTGTTGCTAATCCAACTAAGTTATCTCTGGCCTTAGTTCAGAAATATGAACAGGGTAGAGAGGACACAAAGAGCTTTTCCGACAACACATGCACACTCAGCTCGAAGGTTAGAGACAATTACACTCAGGGGCAGAAGCATGTTCCCATTGGCTATGTCTACACTTGTTAATTTAAGTCGACTTAGCTAAGTCGATTTAACAAAGTTGGTACAAAGGGGGACAGGGACCCTGACAGGGCATAGGGGCAGGGCTCTGTCCTGCCCTTCTGAGGGGACCAGGCTGTGGCTGTGTCAGGCACCCTGGCAGGGAGGGCAGTGGGGAAGCCCTGGAGCCCCCTATGTTGACTTAAAGTCAACTTAAGGCTTCTCCACGTCTACACTTTAGAAAGTCGATTTAGCCAGCAAAGTTAACTTAAAATGAGGTTTAAGAAAGTCGACTTAATGTTTCCTTAAGTCGACTTAATTTCCAAGTGTAGACACACCCTTAGAGACATCAATCAATACACAGAGAAGAGGCAGGGCCCTTGCTCAATCCCATTCTTCTGTACAGGTGTATGTAGCATGCTGGATTTTTCCTGGACTCATTGATTTTAAGACCAGAAGGAGCCAATAGATCAGGGGTTGGCAACCCCTGGCACGCGTGCCAAACCTGGCATGCAGACTGATCCTGAGTGGCACGTGGCTCTGCTCAGGCTCCCCCACTGGCCCCGCCCTCCAGCGCAGCCTGGCCCCAGCTCGGCTCGCTTCCTTCCTGGGGAGCGCGGCCAGCAGCTGCAGCGCGGTTGATGGCCCCTGCTGGCCGCATCCCCTGCTGGGCAGGGCTGCTTGAGGGGAGGAGAGCGGCGTCGGTCGGCTGGCTGGTCAGCCTGCCCAGAGCCGCGCCGGTGCAGGCAGGACAGAGCCGGCTCCGGCCATGGCTGTGAAGGGGCCGGGTCGGCTCGGCTTGCCTGGAGCCGCCGCTACTGGCCCCGGAGGCTGCCCGCTGCTAGCGGCGGCTCTGAGCAGGCCGAGCTGACCCAGCCCCTTGATGGCCATGGCCGGGGTCAGCTCTGTCTTGCTGGCAGCAGCGCAGCTCTGGGAGGGCCAACCCGAGCCGTTCCACTCCAGTCCAGCAGGGAGCCAGGGCCTGGAGGCCGCCCGCTGGCAGTGGCGGCTCCGAGTGGGCCGAGCCAACCCTCCACCTTGCCGGCTATGGCCGGGACCGGCTCTTTCCTGCCGTCAGCGGCATGGCTCTGGGCGGGCCGACCCGACCCACTCTGCTCTGCTCCCATCCAGCAGGGGGCAGGGCCATCAGCCCTGCGCCACCACTGCTGACGGGAGCCGGCCCCCAGGAACCAAAGGCTGCCTGCCAGCAGGTGCCAGCCTCAGCCCCAGTCGGCAGGGCACCTGAGGCCTGGCCCCGCCCCCTTTTAGCCCTGCCCCAGCACCTGCTGAGGGTGCGGTGGGCGGGGCTGGCACAGGGGCCGGCAAAGGTTGCCGACCCCTGCATTAGATCATAAAGTCTGAGCTTCTGTATAATGCAGGCCCTATAACTTGTGTTTAACTAAAGCAGTCCTTCCCCATGGCATTCAATCTTGCTTTGAAGACATCAGGAGACAGAGGTTTGTTAAAAGTCTGTGACTTGTTTTTTACATAAATTTGTCTGGCTTTAACTTCCAGACATTTGGTTCTTGTCATGCTTTCCTCCCTGAGAATGAAGAGCCCTTACGGGTCCAGTTCTTTCTCTCTGTGAAGAGACTTGCATATGGTAATCAACTCTCACCTCAACCTGCTTTCTATAAACAAATTGAGCTCTTTAAGTCTCGCACTGTAAGGGATTTTCTTCAGCTCTTGAATCAATTTTTGGTTCTTTTTCTGCGCCCTCCCCAATTTTTTTTTTAACATCCTTCTTAAAATGTTAACACTAGAACTGGATGCATAAGTTCAGTATCACTCTACAATGTCATACAAAGAGGTAAAATCACCTCTTTACTCCTACTCTTTGCTTCTCTGTTTATACATCCACAGATTGCATTGACCCCTTTTGCCACAGTAGCAGGTTGTGATGGGGGGGATGTAAGCTGCACTGAAACAAGGAGGGAAGCAAGATGAATACTCCCTATGTAAAACAGGGTGCTAGAGAAAAGCATATACACAGAGCTCTCTTTTTGGTGTTGTGTAATTATACTAATCCCCTATACATGCTTGAATTAGCTTTTTGTCTGTGTTGCAGGTATCTGAAAAAACTAACAATTTGGGATATGATTGGTGTTTCTAGTCTTTTCAATGGAAATTAAAATGTAATCAGCATACTGATCCTGTAGATATAGCCCCAAGCCAACATTTTCTAACATAGGGATATATAGGTAGTCACCTAAATCAATTTTTTCCACCTAAAACAAACTAGCCTAATTTTCAGAACTGCTGCTCAGACACAGATCCCACTGAAGTCAATGAGTGCAGTACAGTCTCAGCACTTCTGAAAATGAGGCCACTCTGATATAGATGCTTAAAATATGGATTCAGGTGCCTATATTTAGGCACCAAGGGTAGAAAATGATGGCCATCATTTCTAGTTCTTCCCACTGTTAGAAGTGATCTTCCAAATACATTAGATAGTCAAGGAACAGCATCCAAAATGAGGACACATTCTAAACTGTTTTGCATTGTTTGAAGACTTGATGGCAACTAGTAAATGCAATGTGAATTACTCCCTTTAAGGTCTCTCAATTCACTTTGGTATTGGTAATCATGGAGAGTGTGACACTAGACTCAAATGACCACAATTTTCTCTATGGTTCATGCGTTGTTAAAAAATATTCCAGAGTAGGGTCATATTCTACAAGATTACCATAATTAAAGATCGGACTAGTACTGTACTGATATCTTTTTGTTGTTTATATCAATTGTTCCATTAAACAAGTTCCATTATATACATCTGATTTTTAGAGTGCCACCAATCACTGCTGTAAAAGCTTAAGTCCCCACTGGTCTACCCCTAGAAAACTACAGGTTGCATCCACACCTGACTATCTCCAGCCTTGAAAAGCCAGTAAGAGGGCTAGATTTTCCAGGTAAGCAAATATGTCTGCTAGAATGCATATACATTTTGTTTTCTAAAAATACTATGAGATTTGAATCATGCCCTGGCAAAACACCTAGATGAAAGGAAAGAGAGAAGAAGAGGAAGGAAATATAGAAAATCCATCTTTGTTCTACAGTTTGAGGCTCAATCCTGACATTTTGGGCTAGAGCACACCTTAAAACAGGAAAGGATTTTTAAAATGGTACAATTAAACATGATTACTACAGAAATATTAGTACTCTCACTGTTTAACTGGGCATGGTGAATTATCACTCTGGTTCTCACCAATGTATAGATTTAATGTACAACTATCTATTTGAACTTACATGCATATATAATTTGCTCTATAATTTTAGGAACGTGTTTGTTAAGTTGGGTACCCTGAAACGTGACACAATGACAGCTCTAAAAATCCTTTACTTAACTACAGGACAGGTCCTGCCTAGGCAGCACAATACATGGTTCCTCAAAGAGCACCAACAACATGGTTCACCATGCAAGGAACTCCACCAGAGATGAAATCACAATACTTACCATTGCTGCACCTCTCCACTCCAAACTGGACCATCTCATTTCTTGAGCTGTATTTTAGGTACATGAGGTACTTTTGCTGTCAGCCTAGCTGACTTAAAGGGCATATTATGAATTGCTTATTTTTATAGGCGAAAGACAACAAGCATCATTTTGCTGGCTCATTTAGTTCTCCTGGGCAAGTAAGGACTTAATGGAAATATCAGAAAAACAAGGTACACAGCCTCAGATGAATTAAAGTAATCAAAGGCTTGCCCAGCTCTGCTTTCTACAGAGAGAGGAAATTGTCATGCTTCTAGTAGCTAAAAGCAGGAGAAAAATTGCACATAGAGGGTTACTTCAGAGACAGTCCTTTGTAAATACTTTAGTTTCACCAGTGATCATTCCATGTTCCAGTTACCTTGAGTTTTCCAAAATGCTGGGCTCTAACCCATCTACTGCTCACTTGGTGATTCAAGTTGTCAATAAGCCTTCTGCTAGAATGTAATCATGACAGATATGGCAATTTCCTGCAGTGTTCCTGACCAAGTTTATTTTATACCTAAAGAGAAATTAATATAAATTCCCCAACCTGGGTTATGGAAAAACCCAGCTTTTTGAAGCTACACTCTAAGGAGATGGTCATTTTCTTCTGATTTCCTGCTACTGAAGGCCAAGATCAAAGGCCCAAGCTGTACAAAAACAGCCGATCCACCCAGCCTTTATTCTGGTTCTGGATCTAAGATGGATATGAGCTTGGGAAACCCAGTTGTGGGTTTTGAAGGACGAAAACCTACCAAAGCCCTAAGCTGCAGTTGGAGGTGACCCCTGGAAGCTTTTAACATGTGTTTAGAAACTTTTATCTTTTTTTATATATTTTCTCTGTAATGCTTCTTTCCACCTGAGTGTTGGTCTCTGTTTGGGCCCATTTTTTGTCTTTTGATCCTATTCCATCCCTATTAGGTTTTTCGTCAAACCCAAGTTAACCATCCACACTAATGATAATCCTTGATGGAGGTGACATCTATGGGAGTAAGTGAACATCCTGTGTCTCACTGGGTGCTGCCAATATATAGTCCTGACTCCAAACACAAAGGAATCGAGTTGATGCACACTTCAAGGTGCATAAAAATTAACTGGCCACTTGCTCCATTCATACTGTTCTTCAAGAAAACAAATACAATTCATTAAAATGTTAATAAAACAGTCCACAAGCAACTGTCAATCTGTGTTCTGGCACTTTCCAAGAAGTTGGGTTTTAATTCAGAGCATCCTAATGACTGTGAAGGAATTATGTTCTTAAATGTTCAGATCAATGATACTCAGGCTGAAGCTTGAGAGCCACAACTGGCTCTTTAATACATCTCCTGCAGCTGTTTGCAGTGTATGATATTAAAACACTGTGTGATTTAGTTATTAACCAATCTCAGGATGCTTTGAGTATGTTAATAACCAAGTGTAGTTGATAAGATAATTGGTCACTGCTTTTGCTGTGAATATATATACACCTAAATGAAACTATGAATTCGCACTACCATGACTCTTTTGGGTAATGTTGATCGCTAATTTGGCTCCTGAGCCTAAGAGGTCTGAGTATCACTGGTGATTAACCGGATTGATTTCAACCAATAGCTCTTCTTAAACTTTTAAGGGCTGCTGCCTCAATCCAGCTGCCAAGCTGTACACTAAGGCACAAATCTCACATGAAATTTTCATTCATTAAGAAGTTGTGTACAGAAGGAAGTCAATTAATAAACAAAGCAACTGGATCATACCTATATTTAGGTAGATGGCACTCTTTTCTCTGGGTCAGTGTTAAGCTTGTTCTCCAATATATAACATCAGTGGTATGGTGAATGGCTACTGGGCTTTTTCAGATAGAATGTAAAACGTGGGCCTTGACTGACTACTTGAGGCAACTGAAGATCCAAGGACATATTTCATCAAAATAGAGGTGTTAATCCTGATAACTTGGCCAAATCCCAACATCATGCAACTGCCCTGCCTACATAACTTCATCCTGCAGGTTCATATGAATACTATAGAGTTGCTGTGATCTGTTACACAGCTGCTCCAGTCAAGCAAAGGTACGTAAATATGGGTATATAGGGAAATACATAATGTGTAATATAAAGGCTTTATTGGCACGAGTTTGCCATGAATGCATTAATCATCAGCGGAGAATCCATGTGAGAGTTATGTAGGCCATCTCAAATAAGTGCTAATAATATCTGTATTCCACATCACAGAATTATGTACTCTACATAAGACATGTACAGTTTTGGAGACTTAAAATGCAACATGTCCTGCAAGGGATTTACTACTTTGCTGAGTGAATTCCATTTAGCTCCAGTATATAAGCCAATAAATTCCTTCAAAATAGATGACGTTTTATGACTCCATGACTGGATGGTGCCAAAAACTATTTTACAAATGTTTTAGACAATTTTAAAAGATTTTATTGGGATTAATCTTCTTATCCTTACATCTGTAAATCAATGCTCCCCTTGTTACCATGAATCCTATTGAGCAAAGCTCTTAGGGAGATAAATCTAAAACACCTGTAAAAATACTTATCTACACTTAAAAATGTCAGACACGCACAGCCTGATTTTATATCATACCATCATGTACTAACTTGTGAATTTTAGCAAAGTTTATCATTCTTATGATATCATAAATGTTGGCAATGTCTGTAAAGGTGTGTGTGTGTCACCATGCATGTACAGCATAGAGATAAAACATTTCATTAAAATAATTTGAACTGGAAATTATTTTATTTATAGATTTTTTTTCCTCTACACTTTTGAGTGTTTATTTAGTGTTCATGAAACATATTGGATTGAAATTCTCTGCTTGGTGATAGATCAGGAGCTGGCCTGTTCCACCAATGGGCCTCAGCCTTGCTTTGAAGGAAGCAACTCTCAAAGAGAAGCCGTTCAGTCTCCACAGCCTATTTAACTCAATACTCGGACTGCCAACAAAGATTTCAATAAGTGCCATTTGGTGATTTTTGTGAGACAGATAATTGTCCACTGGAAACCAGGTAAAGACCAGATCTGTAGCACTAAACTCATTTCATATACATATCTGAACAGTCATTAGATGGTAACAATTTTTTATCATTACCAAGCTGATCTACATTCATGCTTAGGATTTTTTTTTTTTTTTTAATTTCCAATGCTTTTTTATGCAGTTAAAAGGGAAAGGAAGCTGTAACATTGACATGGGCAAAGATAAAGCTATGTTTTTAAAGTTTTCATTCTTTCCATTTTATTTTCAGGTCCCTTCTGCTAATTGCTACTTTAGTTTTTAGAGTTTATTTCAACTTCTGTTTGCACTGCTTCTGTGTGCGGCCCATTCTTCACACCCATTTCATTCTCCTTCCCAGTCTTAGCTGAGAATCCAAGGTTTCCGCTTTTAGTTGCATTTTTTATTTGATAATCAGAAAACAATGCATAACATGACTGTGCAAGAAGAAAAACCAAGAAATGTGTAAATTGCCTCAGCATTTTAAAAAATATGTGAATTTCCTTGTTAAGAGTAGAACAATGACAGAATGCCATAGGCTAATTTTAGCAGCCAGCCTTTGAAAGACGTATGCACCTTCACTCCACAGTCAACAATGATAAAAAGTAGATAATACAATAAAAAGGGTAGAATTTTTGATACATTCAATGGCAAATAATCCTGACTTCAAGAATTATCTGATACCTTTCATTATCTAATAATGCTTGACGTAACAGGCTTGACAATGAATAATTAAATATTTGAATGAGTGTCAAGGAATTTTTCCAAATTAAAATATATATGACTTTTTCCAGTGCTTTTTTTAATTACAGTATGCGAGGTATGGAGTACCAGCACCTTTTTTGCTGGCTCCCGTTGGCCAGCTGGAGGGTGGGGTCTGCAGGGGAAAGGAGCATGCCACTGGAAGAAGAGGGATGGCACAAGAAGGGCGGGCAGGGAGGGAGAGGCATTTTTAAAATTTTACTATCAAGATATGAGTACTGGCACCTATTTTTTTTTACAAAAAAACAAACAAACAAAAAACCACCGACTCTTGTAAAAATCCCTTGGAAGTTTGAAATGGAAGAGTGCATATATACACTGACTTCTTATTGCAGTATTTCTCATGAAAGTCTAGCAGTTGGCCTTTGTTACAAAGTCACACACAAAGATATACATGGACTTTTCAAAATGTAAAAATCCCAAAACAAAAAACAAACAAACAAAAACAGGGCAGGTCAATGTTGTGTCTATCAGCGCCAAAAGAGTCAATTAGTAGCATTTTTAAAATGTGTTTAAACCATGGGCTGTAAGTATCACTACAGAAATCATGTAATAACTACTCATTTTTGTAGTTTTGCAATGGAGGTTCTTAACCTGTGTAATATAAGAATTCTGTGTAATTCACTGTAGCATTTGAGTGCCTTCTAATAATGCATTAAACTATGTGACTACATGTCTCACAAGTTTGCTCGCTCATCCTCTCCGCGGATGAGAAAATGTGTGGAGTGGAGTATTTTGGTTTGGAATTTTTTTTTATAATACTCCCCTACCCTCCCATTCCAGTAGGTTTATGTTAGAGAAGGAAGATCAAAGAAATGCAACTTGCACTTGGAGTGGAAGGTAAGAAAGTTTGTGGTGGTCCTTAGTTCCTACAGGAGCTCATTTCACATTGGTGGACTGGTCCCTGACAAGTTTCATCTCTTGTTCTACAGTGAAGCATGCTCTACAGATTATTGCCATTAGGCCATTCATCTTATATGGTCACTTTGGACTTTTAGGAACTTTTGTTTGACTTTTATTTAAAGGCCACTGTTGGGCCAGTGAACTTCTCCAGTCTCTTGATAAATCCTTTATGATGTTGTCTAGCAGATTGCCAGCTCAGGCCAGGTCAATAGGGCAATTCACTTGTGTGTGAGTATCAAAGGTCATAGTACGTTCAAGCCAATTCACTTGATAGATCACAAGGAGACTGTATTGCTTTTGCCTATCTACATTCTATCATCACATTACATGTAGTTATAGTATGTATACCCTATATTTAATTAACCCTATAGCGAAGACGTATTTACTTGATGCTTAAACTTCATGAAAACTAATGAAAGCTTGTTTGGACTGCTGTAACTTAATGCACTGTGTGTGTATCTGTAACTGGATTCCCCTCAAACAAGACTGGAGCCTGGTAACTGTAAATAAAATTGCATGATAACTTCAAAGCATGGGTCATTAAGTTCAACAATGGGAAATCCACAGATCCAGTCTACATTCAGTCAACAGAGGAGAGCACGGTTCTCCAGCACTATAGCTATTCATTAAATGCATGGCCTTTCCTTTTTTAAATCTTATGTTCACAGACGGTCTTCAGTGATTAATAAACAAGATACATACAATCTAAACAGGAAAATGTAACAATTTAATCATTAAACATGAATTAATTGTTCAGGGCAAACAATAATATTAAGTATTGTTTCGGTTTCATTTGATCCCCAAATGAATGAACTCTCATCTGACTACCATTAATTTTAATTAATAAAAGTCTTCTCCACCTCATTATATCCAAACTGATTGTCTCAGGGAAGAAATTAATATAGTGTTTATAAATTAATATTCCTGATAACCTTTTAATGGCATGTAAATGGCTGAAATCAGATTAAAAATATTGATAATTTTTTGGTAATCTCTGATGGTAAAATCAATTTTAATTTTTTATCTTCAATAATTCATATGAATAATTGCACCATATTTCTAAATGAGTGGGTACATAGAAATTAATCACATTAGTCAGTCACTTGTGTGGCAAACTGTCCACTCCGCTCCTGTGGGTCCTGTGCTTTGCTCTGTTGTGGGAACCAGGGCAAGCCCTGTTTGCCCCTGTTTCTGGGCAGTTGGTACCTCTGCAGGCACACTGGGGCAGGAGGCGGAAGGGGCCCGGGCCCTCCCTCTACTCCAAGCCCCAGCCCAGGGGCCCTATGAGTAGCAGTTATGCACTGTTGACTCTGCTAGAAACTGCATCTTTCCCCTGGGCTATTTCCCCCTCTTTGTACTCTTTTACCTTTCTTGTGGCTTGGTTCTGTTTCCTCTGCTTCTCTCCTGCACTCCTCGCTCACTGCTGCTAGTACTCCTTACTCCCACACCACCTGGCTGGAGCCAGGGCTTTTCATCAGCCAGGCCTTAATTGGTGCCTCTAATTAACCTGAAGCAAACCCTGCTCAGTCTACAGGGAACAAAGCCTGGACCATTCTAGGGCTTATATATCTGCCTTCGAAAGACTCTCCTGCTCTCTCTGAACGTCTAATTTTGAACCTCTGACCCTCACTCCCTTCTCTGTTTGTCATTATTTGTCCCAAGAAATCATTTGGACCCGGGCCCAGTGCCTCCTCCCCTTAGGCTGGGGGAGGGGTTTTAGCAGTGGGTGGGCTTGCGCCCGCCAACTTCCCATCTTCCAAATAAGAAGACTCTCCTGCTTCCCTCTGGCCCTGCTGTTTCACACTTGCTACATGGATTTGTATTATATCTGTCTTCACAAACTCACTCATACACACTTGTTATAATCAATACATAAAACATGGTCTCTTTTGTAATTAAGTAATGGTATCATTCCAGAAATTAATGACTTTTTTTGAAAATTATTAGATTGATTGTAAAGGGATAGCTATAAGCATAGGTAGACTAATGCAAAATGTTACTTTATCTCGTATGTAACCCAATGCTTCATAACAAAAAAAAACCCCCAGCATAGCTCCCCCAATACAAAAATGATTCAAGTTATTTTCTCCCATGAAAGCTCACGTGATAAATAAATCCTTGGACATAGGCAGATTCCCTACTACTTTCTGATACCAGAAAGTAAGGTTTCAAATGAAAGGGTCAGAGGAGGACTTAGCACAAGAATGAAAGAAGTAGGGAATCTGCCTATGTCGAAGGACAGAATTTATCATTTCAAAAGGTAAATGTGAGGCCAATTAGAGTCAGATAGTTTTTTTCCCACAGGAGCAGAGTCAGGTGCAAGGAATCTCTAAGGTTCCGATGAAAGATTCATCCTCCTCATTCCATCTGGGGCAGGGTGTTCCCTAGTTCTTCCTGTGGAACAGACTGAGAACTGCCCCCAAACTAGGGCAGTAGTAGGATGGCAGTTCCATCTCCTCAGAGATGCTGTGACTCCACAGCAGTTGTGGCCCTCAGAGCCTGTTCACACCTAACGGTACAGCTCCACTCTACAAAGGAACTTCATCATCAAGGGTGTGTTGAGAAAATAATAATAATAAAAAATACCCAGACTGGACTGACATTTCCTCATAAACTCTGATGGGTACAGGGATATGGATGGGTATCATATAGGCTCCACCCTTGTCTGCTCAGTCCTTACTGCCTCCCCCTGCATAGATCCTGGATCAACACAGAGGCCTCAGGGTAGAAGGACGATGTCACAGAGATGTCTGAGTTTGGGATGGAGGAAGAACTGCACATGGGAGGTCTTTATATGTGGATCTGAGGAGCACAATCCCATTTTAGTTACCACGTGTTAAAATTTATAGTGTAGACAAGAACTAACTTTGTAGTAATTTGGCTACATGATCATATAAAGCACAATGGCACTGCTAACGCTACAAAATTTAATCATGCTACAAACAGGTCAGGGAATAAACACATAGTAACTTAGTACCCTCATTGGGTTATTTTGTAAGGGGTAAGAGCCCTTAGATAAGAACACAGTAAAAAGTGCACTTCAGCCCAAACTTACAGGAATTGCTCACGCTCTCTTCCTTGAATCAAAATTATGTCATCATCCAGGAGATAAAGGTCTTCATTTGGATTTACATAAAAGTCCTTAAAGAGAACATGAGACATGGTGTTCAGAAATGTTGTTAGACTGGATATATAAATCCATGTTTATTCAACATCTCATAAGAAATTTAAGTAATAGAGCTGGTCAAAAATCCATTTTTTTCCCTCTCAACAGGAAATTTTAATTTTTTTTTTTTTAGCAGAAATTCAAATACTGAGAAATTTTGATTTGGAATTGCTGCCATGGTGCCTCATGAAAGCTGTAATTCGGATGCCTCATGCACTCATTCTCCTCAATAAGCCAAGCTTCCTGGGCAAACTACATCTCCCATAATGCACCATGGGCTCCCATCCTGAAAAGGAGATGTCACATCATTTTCAGTTGAGATTTTTTAGTTTTGGTCCACAATTTTTTTTTATTTCTGATTTTTAAAAAAAAATCAATTTTTTCCACAGGTAGCAGACATTTTTCACAAAAAAAAAAAAAAAAATTAATTTGATCACACCTCAAATTTTCCAGCAAGAAACAGTTTAAAAGATGGAAAATGTTCCATCTAAACAGCCAGAAGCTAGGACTGGACGACAGGGATGGATTACTTGATAAATTACCTTCATCTGTTCTTTCTGTAAAAAGCATCTGGCACCAGCGCTCTCAGAAGAAAAGAATGCTGGGCTAACTGTTAGTTCAGTTAGCCTTAGATAGCAACCGTGTTTAATAGTAATTTGTCGGACACAATCCGTTATTTTATGCAATGGCAAAAACTATGATAATGCAAAGTTAAGGCTGCTTCATGGTATATCATTTCCTAACAGAAAACTGAGCTGAACAAAACTCAAACTTCTGAAAACAGATAATGTAGAGGTAAAGTTCACTGTGCAGCCATAACTCTGTCCTATTACAGCCATGCTCCATTATGCCCTGTTAACACACATACCTTTTTGCCACATATTCCACTGTTGCGGAAGGATATCGACTCTTCACCTCCTCTTCCATTCACTCTCATCCACGGGATTCCATCTAACACTATTAAATGACAAAAAGAACAGTGAAGTTATTAGCATTAGTGGGGCCCTCTGGGACACTGCTGAAAGAGGGCAGAGTTACGGTTCGATTTTGACTCGCATCACTGCAATAGTTTCCTTGCTAGCTCTTCGCAAAAAAACCTACAACAGCCTACTAGAAACTTTTTGAAAAATGGCTATTTTTTTTTCAGGACTTATATTTCCAGAGTCTCTGGAACAAATGACCTCAAATGTGGGTCACTAACCCTACTGTGCACTCCCACAAAATGTAGCAAATTTCAACAGAATCTGTGAAAGCATGGGGATTTTAGAGCACTTTGAATTGTCAGCCTTTAATCAAAAAGGATAGACTAGAGGGATTGTGGAGGGAATGGCTTTTCTATACATCCACCTACAGCACAGCAGGCTTTGAAAGGTGTGAAGTGGGCAAGTGCCCCATTCACCTCAATGTGATGTTCTCTGGTCAATGAGAATGCACCAGGGAGATGAAGAGAACCTGAACTGAAACATCTCTCTGTGGGCAAGTCTATACTACAAAATTAAGCAACCTAAGTTACATAGACATCCAGTCACCTCAGTAACTGAATAAGTTTCACTTGTTCACACTACACTCCTTGGCTATGTCTACACTTGCTAAAATTAGTTCAAATTAGTTCAAACTAACTAATTCGAACTAATTTTAGTTAGTTCAAATTAGCGATCCCCATTCATTTCAATGGACGGTTAGTTCGAACTAAGAAATTACATTGGCTAATTCGAACTACTGTAGTTAGTTCGAATTAACCCCTTAGTTCAAATACCCTATTTGAACTTATTAGTTTGAATTAAGGAAGACCTTAATTCGAACTAACTAAAGCCTAGTGTAGCCATGGCTTTAGTTAGTTCGAATTAAGCCTCCTTAATTCAAACTAACTTGCCAGTGTAGACATAGCCTTACAGAGATAGGTTGACGTGAGCTGCCTTAACATTGACCTGACTCTGTTGTGTAGATCAGGCTTTAAACACGAAAACTGCTCCATCCTTACCAGTGGGTGTTCCCATCCCACTTCCTAAGTGCTTGAGTGCCCGTGACATGCACACAGGATGCCCATTCTCAGCTCCCCACCTAAAGGGGCAGGACTTCCCCAGACTCATGCTCACATAGGGGGCAAGGACAGGGTTGCCTCAGATATTACCACAGGGGAAGCCCCATTGATTCTGGCTCACATGAGGAGAGAAAAAGGGGAGTCCATCCCCTATAGATAGGGAGAGGGTGCACTGGAAGAGCTGGGGGATGGGGGTTGAGCTGCAATGATGGAGCTATGGGGTGCTGGCAGGTTGGGATGCAGGACAATTGGGGTCAACTGTCAGAGCGGGGGATGCAGGAGATTGGGATCCACAGGCACAGCTGTGGGTACCACACCTGCCTCACTTTAGCCTCAACTCTTTCCCCTTCCCTACTATCCACCCTCTCCCCATAACACTCCCTCCCTTGTGCAGCCCCAAATCTCTCTCCCAATAGTCTCCCACTCTCTGCCCCTAATTCCCACTCCTTTCAGAAAGCAATCACAGCTTTTTTTCCCCCTAAACACTTTGATTATATTCCGCCCAAACTAAAATTGCCATCCATAACTCACTAACTGCAGCAACTGCCAGCCACTTCATTCAAAATACCTTTTCTTGTAGGTAGAGGCTTGACATTAACTTGTCCTTCGTTATATTAACTGAAGGGTGAATTAACAGCCATCAGGCTGTCTCTGATTCATCCAGTCATTAGTGCCTCTCAGTTTAATGGTATACAGCAGCAGAAGGAAACCAGATTTTTGGGGGGAGGAATAGGGGTTGCAACATAGGATTCCCTGGATCAAGTGATCCCAAAATTGGATCACTAATGCTACCCCACACCTTCATGAGTCACATGAAATTTCAAAGCAATCTGATTAACCATTCAGATTTTGGAGCAAAAGAGTCAAGCTTTAAAGCACATAAAATAGCTGGAATGGAAAACATCCAGCCATTCTCCTGTATTGGTGCTTGCATGGTGCAAAAATATACATTTTTAAAATATCACTCAATTTGGGGTCCACCAAGGATTCAGAGGGTACCAGGTACTATCCTCAGTAAAACTCAGCCAACCAAGATCATTTTGACCTACAATGCAATCAATAGCTTGCTCTCTAGCTCTAGCCAAAAAAACTACCCGCCTAGAAACCTTTTTTAAGAATGACTTTAAAAACCAACCAACCAAAAACAGGGCATCTCCTTCCAGAACCCCAGGCTCAAACAAGTCTCAGTTTGGATTGCTACATATACATATACCTTCAGGATCTATCAAGCATTCTTAAAACTACAGTACGCACTCGCAGAAGTGAAGAAACAGATTAACAGAGCCAGACGGGTACCCAGAAGTCAACTACTACAGGAGAAACCCAAGGAAAAAAACAAAAGAATGCCATTGGTCACCACCTTCACCACATCATCAGAGACCTACATCCTATTCTACAAGATGATCCCTCACTCTTTCAAGCCTTGGGAGACAGACCTCTCCTTGCTTACAGACAGCCCCCCCAACCTTAAACGGACACTCACCAGCAACTACAGATCAAACAATAGAAACATTAAAGCAGGAACATATCCCTACAATAGACCATGCTGCCAACTTTGCCCTCATATCTACAGTAAAGACACCATCGCAGGACCAAATCAAGCCACCTACTCCATCAAAGGTTCATGAACCTGCTCATCCACCAATGTGATTTATGCCATCATGTGCCGGAAATGCCGCTCTGCCTTATATATTGGTCTCTGCGCAAAAGAATAAATTGACACAAATCTGGGGGACATCAGAAATTGCAACACTACAAAACCAATAGGGGAACACTTCAATCTCTCTGCTCACTCCATTGATGACTTGCTAATAGCTGTGTTGAAACAGAGGAATAACAAATCACAGCGTCAAAGACAAACTGCAGAATTCGAATTTATATGCAAATTTGACTCAGTTGTCTTGGGTTTAATTAGGGACAATGGAATTTTCTCTCATTACAACAGGTGATTGGACTTTACCTTCCTCTATGTGCTGTTCCCCAGTGTTTGAATCCTAACATCTGTTTTGATTTGCTGTTACAGCCTGACCTGATCCTATGTCATATACTTCCCTGCATTTAATTTCCTCCCATTCTGTAAATTTCCCATCTTCAAAGCATCTGACAAAGTGGAATTTTCTCCCACAAAAGCTCATGCGATAAATGAATCTGTTAGTCTTTAAAAGTGCCACAGGACTCTTTTTGTTTTTCTACATATACCCTGAATCCTCTTGAGGCACACCGAAGGATAAAGAAATATTCAACTAAACATGTTGATCTAGCAGGACATAGAGAGGTCCACCGTTAAAAAGATGTCATGACACAACATGAAGTATAGTTGCTCACTATGGGTGCGCCTACACTTAGAAACTAAGTCAACTTAAGAAGGCTTAAGTTGACTTAATTTACTCCACATCTGTACTAGGCTTTCCTTAATTCGACTTAAGCTGCTCCTTAAGTCGAATTAAGGAAAAGTTAGTTTGAATTAATGACACCTAGTTTTAATTCAAACTAGCACTTAAGTCGACTTCTTAAGTCAACTTAAGCCAGTGTGGACACCCTAAGTTGACTTCTAAAAGTCGACCGAGTGCGGGGGGACAAGGGAGCTCCATATGGCTCCCTGGCAGAAGGGAGCCACCGTGGCTCCCTTGTCACCTGGGGATTCCCTGCTCCCTTCTCCCCAGACCCAGCCCTGCACTCCAACTGACAAGGGAAACCTCAGGGATCCCCTGTCGGCTGGAGCCTGCTCCCTTCTTGCCCGGACCCCGCAGGTTCGGGGAGAAGAGAGCGGGGCTCCCTTCTGGCTGGGACCACTTGGTCCCAGAGAAGGGAGTTCAGGCTGCGGCTCCCTTCTTCCCAGGACCCGAGCAGTCACAGAGAAGGGACTGCGTGGCTCCCTTCTCCCCGGGATCCGAGTGGTCCCAGTCAGAAGGGAGCACCCGCACTTCTTTCTCCCCCGGACTGCTTGGGGCTGGCGGCTTGCTGTCGCAGGGAGAGCCAGCCTGAGCAGGTCTGGCTCTCCCTGGGACGAGCCGCTCGTGGCTTGCCTGTCCCTGCGGGAGAGCCGGTCCACAGAGCCGGCTCTCCTTGGGACATGCTGCCAGTCACCAGTGGCTTGTGTGTCCCTGCGGGGAGAGCCAGCCCTGCGCAGCTGGCTCTCCCTGGAACAAGCCGCAAGCAGCTTGCCTGTCTTGGGGAGAGCCCCCAGCACAAGCCCCGCCTAGCCTGGGGAGCCGAGGCTCCAAAGGAGCTTTGGCTCCCCCTGGACCTAACCAGTCAACTTAGAGAGTCTAGTGTAGACTCTCTAGGTCAGCTTAATAAGGTCAACTTTAAGTCGACTTAAGAGTCTGGTGTAGACTCTCTAAGTCGACTTAATAAGGTTGACTCAAAGTCGACTTAATAAAGTCAACCCATCTTTCTAATTGTAGACATCGCGTTCGGTCCTGTCTACCCTACAAACTTAATCAACACAAGTGACTTCAGCAAGAAGCCACTGAAGTTAGTTTATCATTTATGCATATGCATACTTGACTCCTTATGTCTGTGCTGCACGTACTCACCAGGAGTTCTTATGCTGACGCACAGTGCAGTGCACCATAGGTAAGTATCCCAGTGTGCTACCCAGTACCATCCAGCAAACCATTTTTGGGCAAGTTTTGGGAGCGCATGGTTGGGCAGGCATGAGCCGTGCAGTGGTACCTGGGAGAAAGGGGTCAGCTTCCCAGCATGCAACTGTCTCCATCCCATAACATCATGTATGTCCCACAATATTTTGCACCTTTTTTTAAAAAAATGCCACTGGGCAGCCCTCCTCACTGTCTACCATCTCTGACAGAAGCATAGAGCCTGTACAGCTCTGTACATGGCTGTCATAGGAGTTGCAAGCACAGGATACATGATCCTCTGGTATTTGCAGACCCGCAAAAAGAACCAAATCAGCAAAGAACATAATGATTTCTTGGAGGAGCGATCGGTATGGGACATAGTGAGAACCATTCCAATGTTGTTGTTTATGGAGCACTTGCAGATGGCGGAGTGCTGTTTCTAAATCTGAGAAATGAGGAATGACTGATGGGATCACATCATAATGTAGGCATGGGATGATGAGCACTAGCTGCAGAACATGCAAGGCCATGTTTCTGGATCTGTATGCTGAGCTCATCCCAGCTCTCCACCATAGAGACAGCAGAAAGAGAACTGCGAGTGGTGATCACTCTGTGGAAAACTGCAACAGTGAATTGCTACCAGTCTGTGGAAAATCAGATGGAGTTGGAAAATCCATTGTGGGAGGCTGCAGTGTGGGAGGCTATTAATTGTCTCCTGCGGTGCAGGACTATGACTCTTGGCAAGGTACAGGGCATAGTAGATAGATTTGCAGCAATAGGGCTCTCCAACTGCAGTGGAGCTCTAGACAGCACGTATATCCCTATTTTGGCACCAGATCACGTTGCCACAGAGTACATGAACAGAAAGACCTACTTTTCTATGGTTGTTGGATCGCCAGGTATACTTCACCAAGATCCATGTTGGCTGGTCAGGGAAGGCGCACGGTTCTCATGTCTTTAAGAAAAATAGCACTCTTCAGGAAGCTATGAAAAGGATCTATCTTTCCCAACTAGCAGATTACCACTTGGATTTTGAAATGCTAATAGTATCCCTGCGGGACCTAGCCTACCTCTTGCTCCATGGGGTCATGAAGTGTAAAGCATCAAGAAAAGATTCTGCTATGAACTCAACAGGTGCAGAATGAGCATTGAATGTGCTTTTGGTAGATTGAAGGGATGCTGGCATAGTTTACTCAGATGATTGAATCTCTGTGAAAAACAAAACAAAACAAAAAAACACGCCAATGGCTATAGCTGCCTGCTGTGTCCTGCATAATATCTGTGAAGCAAAGAGGGAAAAGTTGCTGTCCAGGTAGAGGTGGAGAAGTTGTCTGCTGGGTTTGAACAGCCAGACACAAAGGTTATTAGAAGAGCTTAATGTGGAGCTTTGAAAGAGGGAGGCTTTGAAAGAGCACTTTAAAAGTGAGCCGCAGTAAAGTAGGGTGTTGTACCATGCTCTGCATGGCCCTGATGTTTTGGGGCCCTGTTAAGAAATGTTTGATATATACCTATGAAGACAACACTGTCAATGCACCTATAATTTTGTGGTGTTTGCTGTACATTTATGGTTATTACACTATCATCACTGATTCTATGAGCTGTGTCCAGGGCCAGCCCAACCATAAAGGCGAACTAGGCGGTCGCCTAGGGCACCAGGATTTAAGGGGCAGCAAAATAATGGAAGAGAATTTTTTACATATGTTATGTCTTATAACATGTGGGAGAGGGGGCACCAAAATCATAGTTCGCCTAGGGTGCCAAAAAGCTTTGGGCCAGCCCTAGTTGCGTCACACTGGACAGTAACAAGTACTTTTGAACTGCTGGGCACTCCACAGCATATGTTGTGAACTAACGAAGATGAAATATTTTCCAAATAACAGTATTTTATTCAGTAACAAAACCAGTGCAAAGAAAAATCTGTATACATAAAGAGCCGCACGGGGCCCCACTTGCCTAATTCTGCAGTGGAATGAAAAGCAGATAACAATGTTACCTCCACTGTACTGCTACCTCTTATGGTATGAGTGAATTAATGAAAAGTCAACAGCTATGTCCTGTTAAGTTGGGGGTGCCATTGCGGTAATGGGAGATACATTTACAGATTTATCAGAGGTTCCTTCCCTATATTGGCCTTGCCTGTGGTTGACCGCCAGGACTGACTGGAGTGTGGTGAGTCTAAAGTAGGTTCTGGCTCACATCATAGCTGGAAATCCTGGCAGCACGTCCCTCCTCCTCCTCCACCTCCTCATCCTTGCTGTTCATGCAAAGGCCTATGTCTGAGGTGGTTATGGGTGCTGGTGGGGACTCTGCTAAATAAGTTTTCTTTGTGAAAACGGCAAAGCTCTGGATCGACAGTTGACCTCCCTGGCCTTCTGATATGCCTGACACAGCTGCTTTACTTTCCTGGGGTACTGCTGCTGGTCCTTTTTGTTCCCCTTCTCTTGCATTCTCCATCCAATCTGCTTGTTTGATGTCCCTGTTTCTACAGCAGGTCTGTAGCTGTGCTTGCATAGTCTCTTCCTGCTTCCAAGCTTCAGTGCCTCTGGAGATAGGTCAAGCATGGTCAGCTGTATACCACAATGGAGAGCTGCTAGGTAAGCTTGCCATGCTACACAACCCGGAAAAGGAATTTCAAAAATTTGCAGGGCCTTAAAGGGAGAGGGAGGTTTCAGGTCTCTGGGACACCAGGGCAGTGGAGTTCACAATTGTGAGGAAGAGCTGCTGCAGGACTCTTAGGGTTGACATAAGTAATGCAGCATCTACATTTACATCAGTCTCAGTACAGGGATCGTAACTCAATACCACTTGGTGAAGTAGTGTTACTGAGCTGCTGTAACGGTGCGCTTGCATCAGTGGGAGATAAATTTAACTATAGACACATGCATAACTAGGTTGACGCAAGACAGCTTACATCAGTCCAACTTTGCAGTGTAGACCAGGCCTGTGGTTAAGTAGCTAACTTCCCTTTAAAGCCACTTCAATGCATCACTACTTGGTGCGGTATGTTTCAAGGACTTAAGTGAATGGAGGGTACAGCAAGCAGAAGTGTTGTAACAAAGATGGGATGCAGAGATCAGAATCAGTAGCAGAACTTGGCAAATTATTGGTACTGATTTTTTTATACATTTGGTTAGTGACTCAATTCCTGTGGTCCTATTTTAATGCCCTTATTGGTTGACTGAAACTTTTTCAGAATGGGAGAAAGAGTGATTTCAAGATGGCCATACAAATATTTCTGGAGTGAACCTTCACGTGAAAACATATTCAGGAAACTTGTACTCCCTACAAACAAAATATAAAAATCGTTTCCATAAATGTTTGCTTGAAAGAAAAGAGCAAATTCGTTTTTATTTTTTCCCCCTCCTACTATGAATGGTCAAATTCTTTTAGCAGCCTTTACCTAGATCAAATCAGCTAGTTGGGTAAAATATAGCATAGGAGAGGAATGGGGGATCTGTAATCTGAATGAATTTCAGAGCAATTGTTTGCAATGATGTTGTAGCCATGATGTTGACCCCAGCATGTTAGAGAGACAAGGTGGTTAAGGTAATTTTCTTTTTATTGAACCAACTGCTGTTGGTGAAAGAGGCAAGCTTTTGCACTTACATAGAGTTCTTTCAGCTCGAAAGTTTGTCTCTTTCACCAACAGAAGATGGTCCAATTAAAGATATTACCTCACCTACCTTGTCTCTCTTCATAATGATGGCACTTAACCATAACTATGAACTTTTTAAAATAATTGCAGTCCTGAGTAAATTCTATCCTAATTTAACCACTAACTTTCACTCTTTCTTCACCACTCAAATCCTATTTTCTAACACAGAAGGAATAATTTACAATTGGAAGTGTGTATTCAAAGCAGACTTAAAACAAAGGACCAATGCAGCCTTGAGGACACCACTATGAATAATGTGATTATTGTAAGCATAATACCCCGAATCCTGAAGAGCGGAGTCAAGCTATAGTCAATCTTACATATACAAAGCACACCTGGCTATTGTCACTTAGTTGACTGTAGACAAGCATTTAGTAACACTAGAATGTTCTGTCTAGGGAAATTATAATGTAAATAGTGTAAAGAGAAATTGTGCAAGTAAGCGGAAATGATGTCAGCTACCGTGACATTTTATTAAATATACGTTTTTCACTCTATTTTTGACAGGCATGCACATATTACCAGTATTATTTTATGCAATAACTACTAGCATGACAACGTAGGATGCAAAGGGGTCAGTCCTGTAAAATACTCAACATCTATCAAGCTCAAGACACAATGCAGCACAGAAAAAGAAAGGGACAAGTTGACCAAATAGATAATTCCACTTTCTATGATCCGACTGATTTTACAGAGACAATTCTTGTTGCACTAAATCCTAATAATGGCAAGCAAATAGCCTACAAACATTTCAGAGAATAAAAGTTTAAAATATAATATAATTGAACAGTGTAGTAGTTCTTCAAAAAAAAAAAAAAAGGAAAATGCTAGAGTAAGCAGGAGATCATCTATAATATGATAATTATTCCTTAATAAAATGAATGGATTTTCATTATCATCACACTCCCAATTCAAGATGAGCATACAATTTATTATAAAATAATGAGGTTGCATTATGCAGATGTGCAGGTGTTTTTAAACAACTCTCTTAACCAAAGATATAAGCATAATATTAAAATAATTTCATTTATGCCAACACAATCCATTTTAAAACGTATTACTTTCCCAGAAATAAATAAATAAATAAGGCCCAACTGAGCACCGTATTGCCACAGTTTTAGACTGATATCATATAACTCCACTTTGCAGCCTACTAACATGATGGAACACCCACTCAAAGCATCTTCTACGGGATTTGGATTAGGCAGTATGCCCTGCACTAGCAAGAGAACTGACGTGACAATCAAATACTGATGGGGCCCTTAAATCATGTGATGGTGAACATGAGTAAAGGATGCACATCTGGTTCCTATTCTTTTCTGATGTACTGTGTATATTCTTGAGACTTCAGGACTTGTTTACAATATGGATTTTTAATAACAACAGGAATTTGGTGCATCATTCTATCCTGAATACAACTTCAAGTTCTCATTTGAATTCTTAAGTTGTAAATGACACCTGTTTAAAAAAAAAAAAGACAGTTCTTTGTGGAATTCTATGTAGAATATGATCTATTAGCCTCTGTTGAAGAAGAAACTTTCAGTTATGAAGAATGTCAGGAAATGACCATTAAAACTGTCTTCAAATGAGCCAATGCCTAAGATTTCAGTGATCTCAAACTATATGACAAATTTAGAGAATCCATATTATTCTGTTATTAAGCCAATTCAAGAAAAATAAGTGGTCCCAGGCAGGTTGTTATATTGCTTAAGGAACTCAATTTGTAATGACCAGAATTATTTGTAAATTTTCAAATATTTCATTCTGGATTTAATGAGTAAATGCTGTATTTTGGGGGATGATATGCTATATTCTTCATAAAGAATCTTCAAATGTCAATTCAACCTTACCTATGGACCTGCAATCAGTGGTTTCATATTATAATAAATAGGTTAAATCCAGTTCCCAATGAAGTCAATAACAAAGCTCCCATTGACTTCAGTGGGACTGGATTTCACCCAGACACTTTGGCTATGTCTACACTTGCTAAAATTAGTTCAAATTAGTTAGTTCATTCATGGCACTTGCTTAGCTCTAATTAGCGATCCCCATTCATTTCAATGGCCAGTTAGTTCGAACTAAGAAATTAGTTCGAATTAACATGGCCACACTGGCTAATTCTAACTAGTTAGTTCGAATTAAAGCCTTACTTCTAAAGCCCTATTCGAACTTATTAGTTCAAAGTAAGGAAGCCCTTAATTCGAACTAACTAAAGCCTAGTGTAGCCACGGCTTTAGTTAGTTCGAATTAAGCCTCCTTAATTCGAACTAACTTGCCAGTGTAGACACAGCCTTTAAAAACACTGACATAGATCCGATAGACAATTCTGCATCAAATCACAGTTATTGTGATTCATTATGCGAGAACAGCTCCAATACATGCACCTTCTAGTCTAAACTCAGCCCTGATGTAAACGGGTGCTGTAATTGGTGTCTCACGCATAGTGGCTGGAGAGTCTGGGGCCAGCCAATCCTGATTACTAAAGGAGGCATATCTGTGTGAAAGATTCTGATTCCCTATAAAGATCAGCAGGTGCACATTGGGGGCAAGGTGGGCAAACCCAACTGTACTCTACCCTGATTAGCTGTAGTTGGCTTGAAGAAGCAGAAACTGCAGGGAGCAAGACTGGCTCTTGCAGAAATATTTAAGCTCGTCTATGGAAGAGGGCGAGGATCTCCCCAACTAAGAGGAGAGACACACTGAAGTCAGATTGGGGCCTGGATGTCCAATATATATCTGAGAACTAAATAAAGTGGACTGTAGGAAAGAGAATGTTTTAATTTCCTTTGATCTACATTGCCTTTGTTTGAGGAGACCTAAAGAAGAGGAAAGCAGAGGCCAGGAACCATGGAATGACCTCTGGCCATGAGGAACTGCATAGCTGGTGGTTGACCCATTACAGGTGCAAAACTGAAGTTAATGGAAGCTACATTTGTGCTGGGGTAGGCTTAGTACTGTGGCTCAAGTGAAGATTTGCAAGGTCCAAGTCAATAAATAATTTGGCCTCAGTAGTATTACAATACTGTATTGAGTACAATACTGTGCGGAGTAGGAATCAATTTTAGCAACACTGGTTTGAAAAAAGGTAGGTATCTAATAAGTACAAACTTTTTTAAACAAGATAACTTATCTAGACTTTTTCTTTACCTCAAATACAAAAGTAGAATGCATTATGGATTTAATGGCATGGAGCATTTCAGTTTAAAAATAACAAGGCTGTTTCTAAGAAAACAATGCATGTGAAAATTATTAATGGGGTATAATTCTACTTAAAACTTAAAAAATGAACAGTGTTTAAAAAAAAACCTCTAGATGTTTTAGGCTGAGTATGCATATGCCAAGTTTCTAATAGGAGTAGATGGTAGAGTTATAAATCTCTGCAAATCAGGGTTTATAAAAAAGCTGACAAAACTTCAGCTACAGTACAGAAGCATCAGAGAATCATTTCATTAAAAAAATTTCGAACTGTGATGAGAATTCTTGATATAAATTCTTAGGAGTGGTAAGATGTGAAGTACAGTGAGGTATTAAGGAGAGCATATATTTATTTAGCTGTAAAAGTTTCTGACTTTCCTCATATGACCTTCCTGGCACATAGCCAGAGCTCAGCTCCTGTTGACATTTAATCTGAACATAATCCGTGAAATCTTTCCACTATTGCTGGGTTGCAGAGGAATGATTCTCAGGAAATGTACAGAGACTTATGTTGTAAGTTTTATTTTCAGCTTGTGGCTATTCTCTCTTTTTCCTCCCAGATGTTGCAAATGATTTGTTTTAATAAAAAATGTATGTCCCTTATTTATTATAGACAAATAGCATCTAAAAATAGAAAACAAATCAGGGAAGAAGATACAAACAGAAATAACTGTACCATTTCATTCCAGCTGATTTTATTCTTATTGCTACAATATTTTTTTAAAGATACAAACAACACAAAGCTCATGAAAATGAAGAAGGTCCAAGGAAATCAGTCAAAGTGATCAGAAACAGAATCAGATTGGCCTGAGAAAATATATTCACAAAACCTTACAAAATAGTTTAACAGCTTTTCTATATTTTCTCCTGAAAGCCTCTAAACTGTAGAGTCTTAGGTCCCCGTTTTGTACACCAGGATCTACAGGGGTACTGCGTGGATTAACTCCGCATTGATATTAGTATAAGATCAGGATTCTGTAGTCCGGAAGCAACAACAATAAACCCAACTGGAAATGTATGCATTCGATCAGGTTTGCTCTTTACACGAGAATGGAAAATTGTAAAGTATGAAGAAGGACAAAGAAATATTATTTAAAACTCCAGTGAGCCAGCATGCCTGGAAGCTACAAAGATTACTTGAGTTTTGTCACCAGTACATTAGCGTCTCAGACTCCATGATTTTTGTGGTTTTTTAAATACTTCTTTTTTTAAAAAAATAATTTCAAGATTTGTTTGCACAAAACTGGGGAGGCTCTTTTTTATAATAATATTTGTATTAGTGCCATCGGCATGAACCTCAAAATGAAAACTGCTCACAAAATCCTCACCTAACTCAGAAATCATTTTATTATTTTAGCCAGTACTAACACAATGAACCCCTACCGCTCTGTATTCAATCCCTGAGATAACAGCACTGTGTACAAAACATAAAGAAGAGAAATATCTGTCAGTCTAGTGACTCAGCAACGTCTGCTTGTATTGCTGCTTCAGAAACAGACTCAAGAGCCGCTACTGAGTATAATGATATTGTGCAGGCAATCTCAGACTTTGAAGAGACAGAAGGCTTTGCGTACAGCAATCAGACACAATCCAGAAGATAGTAGCAGTGATTGTTTGAGGAAGCCTCTGTCCATTATTCATTCTCCATTTACAGTGAGAAGGTGAGGTGTCAGAAAGCACATGTCAGGGAGCACAGAGAAATAAACAACGCATATTACACACTACAGACAGACATTTTCAGCTACAGCCTGTTTTAACATTACAAACTGTGTTCAGTGAAAGCATTAATAATGCTCTGCAACTATGTGGTACCTTCCCTCAGATAATCTCCAAATACTTTATGAACAACGATTCTCACAACACTTCTGAGAAGCAGAAATATGACCCCATTTTTATACATGGATAAACCAAGGCAGGCAGCACAGTCAGGCTAAGAGCCTGATGTTCAAAAATGCACGTGTGCATTTGTCTGTCTGATTTGTTTGCGCATACAATCACACGAATTATGCACATCAAGTATGTGCATAGAAAAATGGTAATGGTCTGTCAATCTGGTCATGTGCATGTGCCAATACTCAATTTGTATGTGCACTTGTGGTAAGTGTTATGCATGCAAATTAAGTGTGCACTGTAAGATGTATACAAACTACATGCATTCCCAAAAAATGAGTCGCTGGGCAAATTGCCAAAATTCACATAGAAATTAAGTGGCAGAAAAGGGGCAGAGCCTAGAGGCGTTGACTCCAAATCTCACAGTCCAGTAGTCACTACATCACATTCTAGAAATACCATAATAGCAAAGGAGGAAAAAATTCATTTCTAAATGAAAAGTCATGTATTTCTCTGAAAATTAAAAAAACTGGGAGATTAGAGCGACAATGCATATAAAACCAAGCAATTAAGAAATGTGAAACAGATGTTTTCCAAAATGTGAGACTAACACTGCTTCATAAATTCATTGTGAATGGACCTGTTTTTGTTTCTGGCTCAGACATTGCTGTTATATTTCCTTTACCATTGGTCAAGAGTTTTCTGTGCTAAATGTCTTTATTCCAGGTTCCTGATTTCTCTCATTTAATCATAGACCTTTCAGTCTGTAAATTTAGGGTGACCAGTTAGTAAATGTGAAAAATTGGGATGGGGGTAGGGTATAATAGGTCCCTATTTAAGAAAATGACCCAAATATCAGGACTGTCCATATAAAATTGGGACACCTGGTTACCCTAAGTAAATTCTGTACTTGACCTCTGGGTAGGAGAGAAGGCAAGCAGATTAATGAGAAGCCCGAACAGCACATTAAAATACACCTATTTTAAGAGCTTTCCACTGTTAGTATCCCAAGGCACTGTATAAAAATAAGTCAATGCAAATCTCATTTGAACCTAATGAAAAGCTCACAGAGACTGGAACGTCTTAGTATGCTTGTAAACATAGATACAAAGATAGGTAGGTGATCAAATGTCATTAGGCAAAGATTTCCAAAGCCCAGGGGCCATGCTAACATAGGCCTTGTCACCTGCCATCTCAGGTCTGAATTTAGCAATTTGCTTCAGCTTTGAAGCTGAAGTGCCTGGCCAGATCAACACAGCTACATCGCCAGGATGGTGAAAGATCCACTGCGATACAGCTGTACGACTGTACCAGTTTCAGGGTAGACATAGCTTTTATGAGGACTTCCTGGCAGGAAATATACCCCCCTACAAGTAGGCTGGACAGGGAAAAAAGATGGTTTGAGGATAGTTACAGCAATTGGTTGGTTCAGGTGCCCCAAGGCCTTTTCCTAGCAAGTTAAAAGGAGTGCGCCTTGCAACTTTTAAGTGTAGCTATAGAACTTGTTCCTGCTTGTTTCTTTGGCTCCACCGTTGCAAGAAGTTCAGAAACAAGACACAATGACACAGTGTAGTGACACAGGCTCAGCTTGGGTGTAACCACAGCAGGATGGGGGACATAGAGGGGAGGCTAGAGGAAGGCACTTGCCACCCCACTGACCTCCAGGCTTACTTTGGAATGCCCAGCCTGCCGGACTGGCTTCCACCAGCCTCCAGCCCGAGTGCTTTGCAGACAGCCTCCTTACATCTGGCCCAAACTGAACACAGCCACATGTTGCAACAATCCCAGCTGAAGCAGCACACCCTGACTCAGAGAAGGAAGAGGCAGGAGCAACAGAGACAGGGCGTAGCCACAGCAGAAGAGCTACCTGCACACCTATTCCTAGGCCTTGGGCTACCCATCTTGCCAACTCTCACAATTTCTTTCTCAGCCATGAGTTTGGCTGGCTTCAGGATGGTAATGAGAAGTTTCAGCTCTCACTCAAATTTCAGCACTGTTTATGGAAAAATTCCTCTGATTGGCTGTCTTCTCCACTGCCTCACCTCTGGGGGAGAGGGGGAACGCAGAGCAGCCAATTAGAGCTGCTGGAAGCAGGCAGCGTTCTCTCCTCCTCCCCTCAGGAGCTGACACCATTATCATAAATGAGGGGAGGGGGAAATGGAGCAGAAAGAGCCAAACAGCTCAGCTCCATCCTTCCCCTCCTGTGAGCAACAGGATGGGTCCTCTGCCTCTTCCTCCTCCCCCTCCTTCCCTGTAACACCCAGCCTGGGAAGGGGTTGAGGGGTATGAAGAATGCCAAGAGCTGCAGGAGGAGCAGAGGGGGCTGGGAGAACTGGTGAGGGACAATTATTTGCTGGGCAGAGGGACCAGCAGATGTGGAAACAAGAGTCCTATGGGGAGGCCCAAATCACCTTAATGAATCTGGGTGCATGGGCAATGCTAATTGTTGCACACACACACACACACACACACACACACACACACACACACACACACACACACACACACTCTGTGGGAGGTGGAGGATTAAAAAAAACTGGAAGGCAGGTGAAACGACAAGATAACCTTATTAAAAAAAAAAAGAAACCTCAATATTTGGGTGGCTGGACAAATGATTTTGAGCCTTTAGGCTTGCCAGCACTGCCATGCTGGCCTCAGGAGCTACACTAGGGGAGAGTTTCAGGGATGAACATGGCCCGGCCCCTAGAGCTGAGTGGCGGTGGCTGGCTGAGCTGGATCGCACAGCTGTGCTGCTTGTCCTGGCTCTTCTAGCAGCCAAATAGCTTCAGTCCCCACTTCCTCAGCAAGGGCAGCAGGGCTCCCTTGGATGGTGGTTCTCAACCACTGTGTCGGGACACATTACTGGGTTGCCACCTAACAGTAAGTGTGTTGCAAAGAGCCGGGGAAATGGTTAGATTTGGTCTGGGGGGAGCAGACTGGTTTCTCCGTAGGATCATGATATGCCACCAAATGTGTCATGACCCGCAAAAGGCTGAGAACCACTGCCGTAGGAGGCACCATCTGATACTTGGGCAACTTTGATGGCTAGGGTTAGGATTGCCAGATAGCACGTGTGAAAAATCAGGATAGGGAGGTAATAGCACGGATATAAGAAAAAGCCCCAAATATGAAGACTGTTCCTATAAAATCAGGACATCTGGCCATCCTAACAAGGATACAGAGCAGCTGCCAAGCCTGGGGTCCTCTAACTTAGATGTATACTCAACTGGTCTTGAGACCCTTGGAGGTACGAACCAGAAGACAGGAATGCTACTTCAGCCATCTTCTAATCAGTTGCAGAACAGACTGGTACAGACTAGCTACCAGCTACAGATCCCCATTTCCTTGGTTACGCATGGATATATCTCAAACAGGCTTATTCCACCACTACCTGAACTTGTGCTTTGGGCTTCCAGACTGCAAATACACGACACTGGTTTGAGCAAGTGCTTGTCCCTTGAGAACCTCGATTAAATGATAGCAGCCATTTCCCATAAACCATGTGGTAGAGTAGGATGCTAGGAACCCAGTCTCTGTGAATCAGACCATAAAGAACATAAACAAGGAGATGAAGATATTTGCACATGGTCAGGAAAGTCCTCATTACCATTCAGCTGTCCTGGACTTTTTGTTCTGATGAGGAACAATTGTAAAATTCTGAGGATTGGACACTTTAGTTCCATGCCTAAAACTGCAGCTACTGGAATTATGTGAATATAATATCAAAATCTAATCTTTCATTTAAAAAAACCTCTCTACTCCTCATGATTATGAAGAAAACCTTGAAAACATGACCCAAAAGTACGCAGTACAATGAGGTCTGCCTGAACCTGCAAACACTCTAAAATAATAGCTCTCAGAGGAAGGAGGGAACTGACTCATATTTCACTTGGTTGCTAATTCCAAGATCCTTCTGCAAGTGGTTCATGGTTTCACGGGCCAGAAGGCATCACTCTCATCATCTAATCTGACCTCCTGCATAACACACAGGTCACACAACTTCCCTAAATTAATTCTTGTTTGAACTAGAACATAACTTTTAAAAGTGTTGAGGTCAGTCATCACTCTTTTCCCATGCACAAGCAAGTTCTGTAGTCCAAAATCCACTTCCTGTGACAGTTCTGTATCCCGCACTCATGAATTCTCCCACCTCCTATATCATCTGTACTGTTGTTCCAGTGTAGCAGTTGTTTTAGGAGGCCTTGGTTAATGAATTACTGCCAGTTCCATGGAGAGCTCTGAATATCAAACAAATGGGGCGATGCGGTTGAACTTGGTTTTGTTAGACTGTCTGGGAAAAAAATAAAGGATCCTTGTATTAATTTGTTCAGGGCATGAGATTGATAAAACTTTCTGAGTCCACCACTAGCCAAAGATCATAAAATTTTATCCAGTTCTCACTGCTTACGCAACATTAAAGGGATACTGTTAACGTGAATTATAAAAAGCAACTATAAAAAATTAAAAATTTAATTTAAAGTTAAAAAATAAATTATAATTTAATAATTATGAAAATTATAAAAACAACTAGAATTTTTAAAAAATCAATTTTCTTATAGAATACCCTTTATATAGAATGAACAGAATTTTTTAGAAGTTTCCTTTTTAAAATGTATCAGGTTTTTCCTGCACTCCTTTTCATATCTACAGCACAGGAGAGAAGACAGACTCAAGAAGAACAATTCAAAATACGCCCTTTCCTTTTCCATGCACACCTCTGTCCCACTATCTCTTTAGTTTCAGTTTCAACTTATCCTTTAGATCTTGGAGGAGAAAGAGTCTGTGGGACTTTCTCCTATCAAACTGATATAATCGTGCTAGATCATAATTCAGGAAGTGCATCTGAGCAGAAACAAAAGATAATGAAACTGACAGTCTGCTATACATGGATGGCAAATTCAAAAAATGAAACGAGAAAAATACTGACCACTACATTTTTTCGCTAATCTTTCAGTTACACACACTAATCTTACTTGTAAACAATAGTAGGCTGCAAATTTTCAGACAGATAACATGACTTTTAAGTTTCTTGCAGTCCCTCACATTTTCACTCCCCCTAAAATCTTTGAAAAAATATGACTAGACTAAAAGAAAAACAACAATAAGAGTTGTGGCACCTTAAAAACTAACAAATTTCTTCGGACATAAGCTTTCGATGTATCTGAGGAAGTGGCGTGGAGCCCACAAAAGCTTATACACGAAGAAATGTGTTAGTCTTTAAGATGCCACAGGACTCCTGTTGTTTTTGTGGTACACAGACTAACACGGCTACCCCTCTGGAGATTAAAATAAAAAATTGTAGAAAATTTTAAATAGAAAATAGGCATTTATAAGAGTCCGTTCCTGACATACCATCATGCTAACATATGGCAAATTATTCACTACAAAACTATCTCTACATGTCAGTTGCTGTACAACATAGCTAAAATACAAACTTGAAAGCTTTAAATGCATTTACATAAAACTGGATGAATTCTCCGCATAAAGTTCTGAGTCACTAATACAGCACACTGGCTATGTTTACACTTGCACTTTTAAGTCGACTTTAACTAAGTCTTAAAGTCTTAGTGTATCTACACTTAAAATTAAAGACAACAGAGTCCTGTGGCACTTTTAAAGACTAACAGATTTATTTATCGCATGAGCTTTCGTGGGAGAAAATCCCACTTCGTCAGACGCTTTGAAGATGGGAAACTTACAGAATGGGAGGAAATTAAATGCAGGGGAGTTTATGACATAGGATCAGGTCAGGCTGTAACAGCAAATCAAAATAGGTGTTAGGATTTAAACA
>ML685787.1:19257207-19291954 GCA_007922175.1 Pelusios castaneus
GCAGGCAAAGGAGAGAAAGAAGGAAAGACAAAGAAGGAAAAAAGAAGGCAGGCAAAGGAGAGAAAGAAGGAAAGAAAAAGGAAGGAAAAAAGAAAAAAGAGAGAAGGAAGGAAGAGAAAGAAAAAAAGAAGAAAGGGGAAGGAAAGAAGAGGAAACAGGAAGAGAAAGAAAGAGAGAAAGAAGCAAAGAAGAGGAAACAGGAAGAGAAAGAAAGAGAGAAAGAAGCAAAGAAGAGGAAACAGGAAGAGAAAGAAAGAGAGAAAGAAGGAAAGAAGAGGAAACAGGAAGAGAAAGAAAGAGAGAAAGAAGGAAAGAAGAGGAAACAGGAAGAGAAAGAAAGAGAGAAAGAAGGAAAGAAGAGGAAACAGGAAGAGAAAGAAAGAGAGAAAGAAGGAAAGAAGAGGAAACAGGAAGAGAAAGAAAGAGAGAAAGAAGGAAAGAAGAGGAAACAGGAAGAGAAAGAAGGAGGAAGGAAGGAAGAGGAAAGAAAAAGAAAAAAGAAGGAAGAGAAGAAAAAAGGGAAGACAAATAAGGAAAAGAGAAAGAAGGAAGAGAAAGAGAGGGAGGAAGAAAGAAAAAAGAAGGCAGGCAAAGAAGAAAGAGAAAGAAAGAGAGAAGCCAAGGCCGCTGGCAGGGGAGGACCCTACCGCGGCCTTGGGAAGCCGCTGGTGGGGCGGACCAGACCCCAGCGCTGGAGGCTGATCCCAGCCCCGTGCTGGGAGGCCGAGGCCGTGGATTAGCCCAGCCCCGGGCTGGAAAGTCGAGGCGGTCGGCAGGTGGGAGCCCGGGAGCCCACCACGGCCGCAGCCCCCCTGCTGCCCCGGACGCGTGGGGCAGGCAGGCAGGCCCACGCTCCTGACCCTAGCCTGAGCCTGCCTGTCCCACCCTGGGGGCGGGAAGGGCCAGCCCAGAGGCCGGGCGCAGGCCGGGTCTGCCACGGCGAAGCCGCAGCCCCGGGGGTTGGAGGGAGCGGCAGGGGCTGCCGGGCTGCACGGGGGTCCCTCACTGCTGCGTGGGGGGTGCGATGGCCGCTGCGCGCCCGCACACCCGCGCAGCTTAGGGGGAACACTGGACTCCACCAAGCACAGCTAGGTACTTTCCTATTCTGGTAGGTGCAGTATTGGTTGCCTAGAATAAAGAATGGTTCTTGCCATTTCATTAGTCTTTTGCTATCAGCAATGTGGAGTTCCTGCCATTAATCCTTCCTTCCCAATTGTTTCCAAGAGGTTCATTTCCAGCAGTGGAATTCATGCCTGGAAATGCGACTTCCTACATCAAGGACTTAAGAGATGATGTAGTTCTATATCATGGTTAAAGTTTTAGAGGAATCCTGATTCTTGGCAGCAAAGAATTAAATAGGTTTATCTCTTTATTTCAGGTATTCACAAGTTACTCAAACACATCTTTTTAACTTTCTTGTATGTCCTCATATCTCTGTTTCTTTGCTTCAAGATTTAGTATAGTATTCTCCTCGGCAGAAATAAGTCTTCCTGATCCAGCATATGTTCAGGGCAGGAAAAAAGGAGTGCATTTGAGGAAATTAATGCAAAGGAAATCAGGAATTTCAAACCTGATCCTGAGGGTTCCCTCTCAAATTTCCCATATTCTAAGACCCACCAACATAAGCTGTAATGTAATTTAATCAGGACGAATGAGGTTCTACACAACTTCTGTAAGTTCCCCATCTTCAAAGTGTCTGATGAAGTAGGATTTTCTCCCACGAAAGCTCATGCAATAAATACACTTGTTAGTCTTTAAAAGTGCCACAGGACTCCTTGTTTGTTTTACACAACTGCAGTGCCACTTTCTATGGCAAGGTTTCTGAGAAAGATTTTTTCCCCCCGATTTCTGTCACTTCAGGAAACATGCTAATTTCTCATGATGTACACGCATGTTGCAAGGGTAAATATCTATGTGATTATTTTTCTTTTTTCACCTTTACTACTTTTTCCAGAAAGTACTAAACAAATGAACATTCTGGTTCTAGCAGAAGGTGAATTTTAAAAAAATTAACTTCCCAGAAAAGAGTTTTACAGAACAAGAGGAAGGCAAATACTGCTGATGGTCTTTTTCTGACCCACAGGAGAGAAGGGAAAGAGTTTATAATTAGGCAAAAATTTTAACAGCTAGATCCAGCCTGTCAGTTTGCCTTAGAAAAAAGCTCACTGGCTGTCTCACTACACAACACACACACATGGGAAGCATTATCAACTCTGGATTATACTATAACCTGGTTTTGCCTATATGAGTAGGAAGGGAATGCAGGAGAAAGATCCTCTCCCATTATGGAGCCCAGGTATGTGCAAGCACAATAGAGACTGCTCAAACCTCACTCCCTAGGAGGAGCATGCCACGCCAAAAAAATAAGGCAGGGAAGGATGGGTTGGATGCGAGTTCATGCTCTCTATCTCCATTCTGCTCAGGTCCATGGAACAGGACAAGTTTTCTGTTGGGAAGCAATCTGCACCATGTTAACTGCAGTCTGAACTCGTGTTTGCAGTAAACTGCCCCAGGATAGCTTGTGTTTCCTGAGGTGGTGCTCCACTTTGCGTGGTATGGATCTTCACTTCCCCTTGCTCATGGACCTGGGCATATTGTGCAATTGAACCCTCTCTGTATAGCATCTTATATATCATAAAAGGCTGAGGAATTTGAAATTGGCCTGTCGGTCATCAACTTTACACTCCATCCTCTGAGGGAAAGTAATAGAGATGGGCTTTGAAGTTAAAAGGGGGGAAAAATCCTTTTACGCTATCCATTTTTCTTCTTTTTATTGAATTTTAGAACATAAGAATGGCCATACTTGGTCAAGCCAATGGTCCATCTAGCCCAGTAGCTGTTTTCCAACAGTGGCCAATGTCAAGTGCTTCAGAGAAAATGAACATAACAGGTGATCATCAAGTGATCCATACCCCGTCACCCACTCCCAGCTTTTGGCAAACAGGGGCTAGGGACAGCGCTGTCCTGTGGGGGGGGGGGGCAGGGCCAAGTGGCCAAAGCAGGGCCCCGCCTGTGGGAGGGGGGGGGTCGGAACCTGCTCCGGTCCCGGCCCCGGTGGGAGCCGGCTCCAGCTGGGAGGCAGGGGCCACCTGTGAGGGGGAGCTGGAGCTGGAGCCGGAGCCGGGGTGGGGAGGACCAGCCCAGGGGCCGGGCATAGCCCTCCCGACCCACCCCGCCACGCTGCCTTCGGCTGGATGCCAAAGGCAGCAGTGCGACTGTGGGAGGAGGGGCTGCGGCGGGACAGCGCGGGGCCCACGTACCCGTGGGGCCCGGGACAATCGCCCCATTTGCCCCCCCCCAGGGACAGCCCTGGCTAGGGATGCTTCAGTGCCTCATTTTTAACAATTTGCCTTACACAACCAACTCAATAAAATGAGGGAGTGTGAGCTTGGGGTGTGGCTTGTGTTGCTATCCTGTCCTTTTTGTTTCCTTTTTTGCTTCTACTGTTTTCCTTTCTTATTTCCTATTTTCTTTTATCCTTGCCAAGATAAACCATTCCATGTTCTGAAGGTCTGGGTACCTAAGCCTCTTTCTAACTATCTCTGGACACACATGGCTTCCCAATGTCATAGCTGAATGAACACAAGTTTGCACATTTCTGCATAATTAGTTAATTAACTCTTACTCTGAACTAAAAGCTAAAACATCAGCACCCCCCACAACCAGAGGAGAGGGAAAAATATGAATATTGACAAAATATTTAGTAGAAATATACAGCCTACTATGCTAAGAACCTTTATTTTTACATCTTCTTTTCCGGAATGGCTGTGCTATATCTTTGCTTTCTACTAAGTTGTATAGTCAGTAAAACGACACATGCGTCGAGGAAAATGTGTTTTGATTTTGGCAAAACATCAGTTGCTGTGTTCTGGTTTGCCAGCACAGGTAGCATCTTGCCTCCTTCTGAGTTGGTTTTGGATTCAGTATCTATCAGTGATATTTATTAAGAGGCAGTGGAAGATTCTAAAATTTTCCTATACAAGTCTAGTAGAAACTCACAAATTTGCACATGCCACAGTTTGCATACCAACAAACACGTATTTCCCCATTTCTCAGAAAAGATTTTAATAGCAAAACGTTACAGTTAAAAATCTCATGTTGCTAAGACTTCTACAATGTAACAAATAATTAACTACATCTGTTAAATGAGTGAATAGTATACATGTGGGGCTACAGTGCACTCTTTTTATTGTCGGCTTATTTGTTAATTCACGAACTTCATTCATTGGCAATGTCTCTCCCATGCAGTAGTACAAACTAGCGACCCTAAACTACAAGAAAGGTAGGCTATTGGACTCCAAGAATCAGTAGACACAGGAGAGTGATTAAAAGAAGAATACTGTATCAAAGGTAAATTAATCAATGTCGCAGAGGGGAAAACGGAAACAACAGAACAAAAGTTAGCTCCCTGGATGCTGATGAATGAGAATAATTTAAGAGCTCAAGATCAGCAACAGTTCCTGGACCAGTGGTTCCCAACTTTTTCAGGAACATAGCACACTTCAATGAGACAAACAATTCCACGGCATACCCACTTCCCCCCAGCACCTCCTGCTACTCATGGCACCCTGCTCCCACTGGCATCTTTTACCGCTTGCTGTGCTCCCCTCCCTCTCTCCCCTTACTCAGGCTCATGGGCCTTGAACTGCAGTGAAGCTGTTCCAGATCAGGCTGCAGGCCAAACTCTGGGACCCTCCCACCTTGCATGGGCAGCTGTGAGTTTTTAACTGCTGTGTAGGCAGGGAAGACCCGTGACTGCCAACAGTGGGGTGGCCAAGTAAAGGCAGTCAGCAACAGCAGTGTTATTGAGCAGGCTCAGTAAAAACCAAGAAACAAAGTGGGGGATGGAGTGGGAGAGATGACCTTTTATACCCCTTCCCATGCTTCACCTTTGAGTGTACACATACTCTCACGGACCTTGGGCGGGGTGTGAGGGAGTTGCTGAAGATTTAAAGGGACCAAAGACATTCAATGGGCAGTCACTTTCCCACAATCTCTAATCTACTCACTTGCCCGCATATCTGTACACTTGACTTCAAGGCTTTTGCCACGTTTTTGTGCAGTTCTTTGAACAACTGGGAAACTGCTTTTGCTCAGAAATGCTTTCTGGGTGCCACCTGATAGTTGGGGTGCAGTAACCTGAAAAACATTGTAATAGAAAGGGTCCTTGCAGGTAGACAATAGATGTGATGCTGAAGTCACTGATTTGTAAAACGAGAGGAACAGAAGCAGAAGCACAGTTCCTTGTGCTTCCAATGTGTCCACCATTTAAGAGTCAAGAGAAGAACAGGACTAAGAGAAAAACAGGACTCCTCAAATGCTCCATTTCCCCTGGCTCCTTCTCCCTGCCAACACTTGACTTCATGTGCCCACACGGTACTCTGCCCTGCATCAGATTAAAGGAGACGTGCTAACATAGTATGCCAATCTCCCATGCTGACAGTAAGTCTGTCTCTTAACATAAGAACATAAGAAAGGCCGTACTGGGTCAGACCAGAGGTCCATCTAGCCCAGTATCTGTCTACCGACAGTGGCCAGTGCCAGGTGCCCGAGGGAGTGAACCCAACAGGCAATGATCAAGTGATCACTCTCCTGCCATCCGTCTCCATCCTCTGATAAGCAGAGGCTAGGGACACTATTCTTAACCCCTTTCTGGCTAATAGCCATTTATGGACTTAGCCCCCATGAACTTATCCAGTTCCCTTTTAAATATTGTTATAGTCCCAGCCTTCACAACCTCCTCAGGTAAGGAGTTCCACAAGTTGACTGTGCGTTGTGTGAAGAAGAACTTCCTTTTATTTGTTTTGAACCTGCTACCTATCAGTTTCATTTGGTGACCCCTGGTTCTTGTATTATGGGAGTATTTAAACAACTTTTCCTTGTCCACTTTTTCCACATCCGTCATAATTTTATATACTTCTATCATGTCCCCCCTCAGTCTCCTCTTTTCCAAGCTGAAGAGGCCCAGCCTTTTCAATCGTTCCTCATACGAGACACTCTCCAAACCCCTAATCATTTTAGTTGCCCTTTTCTGAACCTTTTCTAGTGCTAGAATATCTTTTTTGAGATGAGGAGACCACATCTGTACACAGTATTCGAGATGTGGGCGTACCATGGATTTATATAAGGGCAATAATACATTTGCAGTCTTATTTTCTATCCCCTTTTTAATGATCCCTAACATCCTGTTTGCTTTTTTGACCGCCTCCGCACACTGTACGGACATCTTCAGAGAACTATCCACAATGACTCCAAGATCTTTTTCTTGACTCGTTGTAGCCAAATTAGCCCCCGTCATATTATAGGTATAGTTGGGGTTATTCTTCAAAGTGTCTGAACGAAGTGGGATTTTCTCCCACGAAAGCTCACGCAATAAATACATTCGTTAGTCTTTAAAAGTGCCACAGGACTCCTTGTTTGTTTTGCTGACCAAGATTAACACAGCTACCCCTTTGGAACTTGAATCCATCTCTTTGGCTACTCTGGCAATTTTAAGAAATTATGCTGTAAAGCTCATTTAATAAAGAGCCCAGCACAAATGCAAATCTCTCTTAGTGACTGTAGCAAATGTCTTCAACTGGTCTGTTGCTACTGAAGCCTGATCTATCTTTCTAAGATGTGAATTGAGACAAATGTGTCCCTGATATACTGCAATTATGGTGGCAGTACTTCCTTGCTACAACCACAGAGTTTGGCTCAAATGGCTAAATACATTTAATAGCTTCTTATTTTTCAAAAATATAAACCATAAAAAGTCAATTTTCCATTTAGCAAAGAGAACATACTAGCTGATCTAGGTCTCTAAATACAGCAGAACTCCATGGAATCGTCAAGAGTTTCAGGGTTGTGTGACAGTGAGACCAATGTTCTTAAGTCTTATTTGAACAAACATTATAAGTAAAATATGCATCAGATTATCCTTCCACCACTGAACTCAAGCCTACCCCAGTATATGAACTAGATAGAGAGGCACATTTCTTTTAAGATGCCAATCTGCTATCTAGACAAAGTACAGAATGGTCTAAGAAGATTGGAAAAAATTATGTAAACAAAGCCCAGGAAACAATATTTTCAATAGCTTTTAAACTCAATCACAATATCTTCAGTCTTTTCAATACGAATACAAAATCTTGGCCCAGCAGCGCATTTACCGAGTCACAAGAACACCACAGAGCACAACTCAGCCACATTTTTCTTTCATTTATTTTTGAGGGCTATCATGCTCCAATAGTAATGCTATTTACGAACACCAAAAAATGCCATCTAAAATCCTTCATGATTTTCTAAATTAATTGTCCTGCATCTTATACCAATGCTCAATGGGATAGTTTCTTCTTTCATTTGGAAGATTATTTCATTTACAGTAAGTTCCTCAGATATGAACTTTCCTTCAGATGGAAGCAGGAACAATTTGATGTTTCAAATAAATTTGATAATGGAGAAAGCAATTTTCTCTCCCTGCAGGAGGAAAAAAAAATGTTCTTTCAGAACTGAGAAACCATTTCCAGAACTGAGATATCCTTTAACAGAGTAATAGCTGATGACTTAAGGAGTCTATTTTAAACTGATTTTTTATCCTTCAACCCCTTTCTTCCTATTTTGAATCTTATGAATAGGTTGTTACATTTTCCCCTTTGAAAATCAATATACTATAACTCTAAAAAAATCTTATAGTAAATGCCTGAAAGTTTGGTTTTCCATCCAACACAGAAAACTCCTCAACCACATGAAGCAAAATAGAAGCATATGCAGTTAACCAAATACAAACTAAACTGAACATATCATTAATGTCCCTTGTTTATAAAATGCTGAAGTTGTGGTTGCCCACAAGTCCAAATATGAAGACATGACTGAAAGCCCATTGAAATCAATGGGACTTTTTCTACTTACTTCCATGACCTTTGGATCATGCCGTACATGCAGAACAGCACATAGAGGAAGGTGAGGTCAAATCACCTGTTGTAATGAGAATAAAATCCATATTCCCCGTTTAACCCTGAGGCAACGGAGTTGAATTTACATATAAGTTCCAATTCTGCAGTTTCTCTTTGAAGCTGTGATTTCTTATTCATTTGTTTGAGCACCACTATTAACAAGTCATCAATGGAGTGAGCAGGGAGATTGAAGTGTTCCCCTATTGGTTTTTGAATGTTGTGATTTCTGATGTCAGATTTGTGTCCATTTATTCTTTTGCATAGAGACTGTCCTGTTTGTCCAATATATAAGGCAGGGGGGCATTTCTGGCACATGATGGCATAAATCACATTGGTGGATGAGCCCTTGATGGAGTAACTGGCTTGATTAGGTCCTGTGATGGTGTGTTTTGTGTAGATATGGGGCAAAGTTGGCAATGTGGTCTGTTGCAGGGATATGTTCCTGCTTTAATGTTTCTATTGTTTGGTCCGTAGTTGCTGGTAAGTAACTGTTTAAGATTGAGGGGCTGTCTGTAAGCGAGGAGAGGTCTGTCTCCCAAGGCTTGAGAGAGTGTGGGATCATCGTTTATTATACGTTGTAGATCCTTGATGATGTGTTATAGAGGTATGACTTGGGGGTTGTAGGTGATGAACAGTGGCGTTCTGTTGTTTTCTTTTTGGTCTTCGCCTGTAGTAGTTAAGTTCTTTACCAATATAGACTCATTGCATCAGGTGATTTGACCTCACCTTCCTCTTTATGCTGTTCCCCAGTGTTTGAATCCCTACACCTATTCTGATTTGCTCTTACAGCCTGACCTGACCCTGTGTCATACATTTCCATGCATTTAATTTCCTCCAATTCTGTAAGTTCCCCATCTTCAAAGAGTCTGACTAAGTGAGATTTTCTCCCCCGAAAGCTCATGTGATAAATAAATTTGTTAGTCTTTAGAAGTGCCACAGGACTCCTTGTTTGTTTTGCTGACCTAGACTAACACGGCTACCCCTTTGGAACTTATCTCAGTGATGGCTTCGAAAATCCCATGTCTGCAGCAGCCTGGATCATATAATGATCTCTGTTGACAGATGCTGAGATTTCTAGTCTGACTTTCTCCATGACACAGGACCTCACCCACTAATTTCTGTGTGAAGCCCATTAATTTGTGGTTGAACTAGGAAATACGTTTCAGAAAGATAAGCAGTCTTCATTTAATAACTTTAAGTAATGAATTAATTAGTAATTTGTTCCACTGGTTAATTACACTCACTTTATTTTCAGTATGAATTTATCTTGCTTCAATGATCAGTCATTGAATCTTGTCTTGCTTTTGTTTAGATTAAAGAGGCCTTTAATGTCGAATATCTTCTCACTGTGTAGGTATGTATAGATAGCCTTGGCAGAATTCAATATTTTTGTTGTAATTTTAATACTAGCATTTATTTTTAAAGTATTTTTTTCCATTTTTATCATTTTAAATCTTCACATGGCAGGCAATTATGGGGAGGCGTCAATAGTGATGTAATACTGGCATTACAACATATTTTATGCATTAAGGTAATTTCTCAAGCAGCATTTTTCTTATCATGTCCATCTATAAATTTCAGTTTATCATTTACGGAAATATTTTCTCACTGGTTTGTGTATGTATGGTGAAACAGATGTTTGCTGACATTTACTGATGAAAAAATCTAATCCTTCCAAACCTACTTAAACCATTATCAAATTTCCCTCTTAAAATTGTCTTCAGGAAGTTAAACAGATTGAAGTCCTTAAACCCGTTGGAATTCCAAGCATGTTTAAAACTCAAAATGGAAGGGCCAATAAGATTGCTTCTGGTGTGGGGTATCTGCTGTGTTGTGTTGCTATAGAGAGATTGTGTGGTGTGTAGGCACTGAAGGGGGATTGAGACTCAGTACCCAGAACCCTCAATTCAAATGTCAGAGAAAAGGTATTTCAAACATTCGTATCAAGTTTTCTAATATCTGTCTGAGTGTACTATTTCCCTTCCTCTTGGAAGCACAAGTTTCTCTAGTTACCAGAAGTAATGGTATCCCATTCCCAAGACTCTGGATATTTGGGGAAATGACAATGGAATACAGAGCCTTTTATCTTCAGCCTACTGGCTCAGTTCAAAAATCAGCCCAGGATGGTAGCTACCAAAAATTGTGGTTGACCCCAGAAGGCTGCTTGGCAGCCTGTGTCAAATATATTGGTGGTGTTGGATAGTCAGCATCACAAAAATGATTATTAAACCATTCTAACTCGCTCTCTTCTTGGTTAGCCTAGGACAAATGCCCAGGAATGAACAGAGGGGGAGATTTAACTATTTCCAGTCATGATCCCACCAGAATCTGAAAAAAATGGGGGTGGGGGCAATGTGAGAAAGCTTCCACTGCTGCTGTCATGCTATGTTAATTAGTGATTATTATTTACATAGTTACATTATAGTAGCACACAAGAGCTTTAATCAAGGCCTTCCTGCACTAGATGCTGTACCACAAACACAAATATTCTCAATTCATGTTGGGGAATATGGTGCTCCGTCCTTGTGCAGGGAAGAAGGGGGCGAAATAGTCTTGTAGCCTCATTTAGAAGACAGGCATGATGGCCGTTGTGGCATTCAGTGTACAAGGGCTGCTCAGGGCAGGCACACTGCTAGGACTAACTACTTCAAAGGTGGCAATATGGAGTGGGTCCTGCCACTGCACAATACCCACTACACTACACACCATACACAGGCTACGAAGTTCTTGTGATGGGCGTATTCCCCAGGAAGGCTATCAGTGAATTTGTCCCATTTTCTCTCAGAAGTCCCACCGGCACAAGCTGTTGCATAATAGCCCCAACATGGGGCTGTGACTAATGGCACAATTCAATCTTCAACATTAAAAAAAAAAAAAAAAATCAACTCCACTTAAAAGGACAGAGTAAGAAGCTCCAGAGTTACACTGTTTAGAGGTCTGAAGTTTTCTTTTATTACAAATATTTTTTAATCTTCCACAACAAAAATGTGTTATGACACCTCACTACTTTTTCCACCACAATTCTATTTGTGGGTTTTTTCATTAAAATTTCACACTACTGTTTAAATTTCAGATAGTTTACATTGTATAGCTTTTTAATTTCTTCTCAGCAACTCCTCCTCCCCGTTCCAGCTGAAACTAGAAGCATATTTTATGTAAATGCAACAGCTTGAATTAGTTTAAGATGACAGTAGGTTTTACAAAGCTCATAATGATGCACTGCTACTTGGAAGTTTGACTTTTAATTGATGCAATGAATCCAGTTAGCAATACTGAAATCTTCTAAAATTAATGGTGAATAAGGGCTAAAACAGTTAAACTGGGGAGCAGTGTTGGGAAACAATAGAAAAAAAAAGCAGAACTTTTGGATATCTGTAAACATAAAACTACTAACTGAAATATAGTGCTTGAATGTACTTAGGTATTTCTCTAAGGATCATGCTCAGTTTCCTGTCAGAACAATTTGCCATCAAATATCTGATTATATTAGGTTTGCGTTTGCTGCTGCTTATTATATTTGTGCAGGTTTACTGTAAATAGATATCATAACATGGCACATCAACCTCTTCAGTAAGTGAACAAATAAAAAGATTAAAAGCCTGCAGCTCTGTTTTTTCCAGTTGGTAATATTTGCCTTTTTTGTGCTTTCCCATCTATCTAGCACACATATACAAAATCCATTTCCAGAATGTAATCTCACTTGTGCTGTAAAGAGGAGCAGAGGAGGACACTTAAAGGACAGTATTATTGTGTGGATGCATGGAGATCTATTTCTTCATGTAACTTTCATTATTATTTACGGGTGTTACACACACTAATAATCACGCAACAAGGCAAGTGCATATAGACTGCTCAAAACACAAAGACTTTCTGGGCCCAGAGTTATTTCTTTTAACAGCAACACCATTGGTACTTGCTTTTCAGATGGCAAATCAACTCTCTCAGGCAAACAAGTTAACTGTCAAAATAGATGAAATTGCTCCATACACTGAAAGAAATATATTTCCCCTGAGGGCTTAGGACCGAAGAAGTTTCAAAATCTGGACAGTCAGTCTGTTGGGATTTTAAAACTTCACTAGGGAGGGGAGAAACACAAAAACACACAGGAACAACAATAATGCTTTCCTTCTAAGACAAATCGTCACAGTAGCGGAAGTAATGACTTCTAATTTTCAATCTACTTTAACATACTGACTCAAACTATCTAGAATCAACCCGAAAGCACTAGATGGTTTTGTTAAAAATCGGCAGAATTACCTGAATATTTCCCTGGAAATAGTATCAAGAAATCTTACCTCATTAGAGCTTAATTTTCAAAATCTTTGCCGAAAAAGAAATACTATGTTAAAAAGGTCCATTTATAAAAGTTTTTTTCTGAAATTATTCACTAAATGCATAAAAACATATTTTCCTCACAGAGTTAATTATTCTCAGCAACATTAGATGGGAAATATTGCATAACTGTTTAAAAATATTTCAGATATTTTGGGAATATGAAAACAAATGATGTCATTGATCTAAATAATTTGTAATCTAAATCCAAGGCTGTTCATACACAGTTCACTGATCGGTTCACTGTAAGTGATATTTCTATTTTTTTTTTAATTATTTATTAATTGTACTGCAGCAGAGCCCCATCATACAAGGCACTATAAGAGATAAACCCAGCTTGGAAGACCTAACAATTTAAGAATACTTAGCACTTTTTAAGAGAAATCTGACTGAAAATGTACAGATAGTATGTTGCTGTTAGCATCAGCCTTCATTTTAAGTGAGTTAAGGTAAATGGCTCACAATAACAAAGATATGGAAAGTTCAACCCATTTCAAACTACATCTGTTGTTATCTCAGGCTATGTCTACACTGGCAAGTTAGTTCAAATTAAGGAAGCTTAATTCGAACTAACTAAAGCCATGGCTACACTAGGCTTTAATTAGTTCAAATTAAGGGCTTCCTTAATTCAAACTAACAACTTTGAATAGGGTATTAGAAGTAAGGGTTAATTCAAACTAGTTAGTTCCAATTAACCAATGTGGCCATGTTAGTTTGAACTAATTGGTTAGTTCGAACTAACTGGCCCATTGAAATCAATGGAGATCGCTAATTTGAACTAAGCAAGTGCCATTCATGGCACTTGCTTAGTTCGAACTAATTTTTTTCTAGTTTGAATTAAGTTAATTCGAACTAACTAAAATTAGTTCGAATTAGTTAGTTCGAACTAACTAATTCGAAATAATTTTAGTAAGTGTAGACATAGCCTCAGATAGTTCAAAATGAATTATGAATACAAGTGATTGTAAAACTATTAATTTCACTTATCGTTTAGTTTTCTGTGAATGTTGGCTACCTCAGTCTATTTCAACTAAGAATTATATTGGTATTCAATTTGTGGGCCCAATTCTGGTCCCTTTGAAGTAAATGGGAGTTTTTGTCACCATTAACATACATGAGAACAGGATCAAGCTTTTTACCTTGGCTCATTTCCTACTTTAGCATAATACATATTGCAACATAGAAAACTGAAAACCAGATCAGATAAAATTGGGCAATGATTTTAAGTGTCTGGTGAAAAGGAAAAAAAGACAGTTGAGTATGAGCAAACCAAATTCTGAGCAAACCAAAGCTTCTCAGCCTCTAGCACTTACAGCACAGCTCATTAACCAGCAATCATTTCATTTGTAATTTAACATGTAAAGAAAAGACATGTTAAAATATTTCCCTTCCCTTGTCTCCAGACTGAATTCAAATCTTGGCCTCAAAGCATGTGATTAACGTAATCTAGTCACTCTTGTTCAACAACTGAAGATCTACGTCTTCTGTTTTTAATAACGTGTTTCTCTAGAGATGGTTGGGCTGAGTTTCTCAATTTAAGGCAACCTATTACCTTATACCAGAATCAGCTCTTTCTACATCTTATAGTCTCTAAGAAATGCTTTATAAAAGGCCTTTAAAATCTATCTAGCTCAGAAATAGAACATGTAAGCTGAAAGATTCAGATTCTTGAAATGGAAGAATTTATAATGTTAAATATACAGTTTGAAAAAAGGCATAAGATCTAATTTTTATAGGTCAGAATCTTAGATGAAGTAAATCAATGATTTACACAGACACAAACTTTACAAATATTTCCAACATATATCCTGAGGAAAAGGAGTAATGATAGGGCCATTTCCTTACTCAAAAAATATTATAAAATACTGTGAATATATTTCCAGCAGCAGTAAGCACCTGCAGTTGGTTTGGCTTTCTTTGAAAAACAGGATCAATACTCCTAAAATTAACAGCTACCCACTTATTTCATTGATTCACTCTTCCCTAGTAAGGCTTTATGTTTGGCATACCAGCTACAGACACCTTAAGAAGGGTTTTGCATGCATTAGGGGAATCAAGAGGAAATCCAATAGTCACTATATCATTGGAGACTACCCAGAGTGGGATATTACAGCATGAGCCAAATCTTGCTTACCCTTCTCACACAAAACACCCACTGAAGTCATGCTCTGTGTAGCTGAGGACATAACACTTCTCAAATTCTTTATTGGCTGACCAATCTTAACATGAAAGTGGTCCCTACCAGAAAGTAAACACAGAACATAATCCTTTGTGAACAAGGAATGGAGTACCTTACTGGATATACTGTTTCAATTACTGGGCTAGTAAGGAAGCAAATCTAGGGACAAAGGATGGGCTTTTAGTACCAATTTATATTGACAGATTGTCACCTGGGAATTTATAGCAATTGATTCTGGGCTTGTGGCATGATTCATAGCTTTCAAGGCAAAGCTGTGATAAAACATAATTCACATCATAAATACACCTACAGTCAGCAGTGCTTGAAGAAACATCTAACTTACCCTGTATACTTTTATAAGAGGAGTTAAAGTTAATTATGGATGGTTTAATGTCTCCCAGAAAATAACTCCTAAGTCACCAAAAGATAAAAGCTATGTTTACACTAAATGAACATATAGAAATAATAGACGTATCTATCTAAATGTTTATGTAGGCCATCCAACTTTGGCCTCTCCTCCCCAGACCAGCTCTCTGTATAGGTTGATGATGTCAGGAGCCACTCACATAAAATTTATCTGCTGGAGGTGGCAGGGGCCACAACTGCTTCTCTTCATGTAGACTAGAGACTCCTTGTCTTCAGCTGAGCTGTCTTCTGTCCAGGCGCAGAAGATTTGCTGTCCCACCTCACTTGAGGTCTCTATGTGTGGAAGATTCCACTATCAAACTACTAGAGCAAAGGGCTGTGTGGGGGACCTCCAGTTATCTCAGCAGAGGGCTCTGTGAATGCAAAACTCTTTGGGCATTTAAAAGTCATGTACAATGTTAAGTGATAACAGTGCCCTATGCTCTCACGCTTGATGGTCTTATATTCCCTCATTAGGAGGGGAAGAACTCTACAACCAGAGCCCATAGATTTCCTTACAATATTCAGGTATGTCACATTTCTTTGATCAATATAGTATTTTTAATTCTAACTCATTCAAGAGGTGTGTCATCAAATGTATTAACTTTGGAAGCACAATACGCAGCAAAATGATTCTATTAAATATTCTTAAAAGTCCAATAAGTACAACTAACACAAACAAAAGCAATTTACTAACACCCTGAGCATCCAAGATCCTTTAAGTTCTGCAAGAATTTAATGTACTTTCAGCAAGGCCTTTGACATTGTCCAGTTTAGGAAAACACAAATCCCTTTATAAACTCAGAGCTTTTCAGAACATCTCTTTATAAATCACTTTCATAAATTTTAAAGCTAATTATTAGGAAAGCAAATACCAGAAATTGTTTCCATAAATGCCCTTTGCTACCAGCCCAGTTTACAAATTTATTTACAAAGGGCAAAAGTTCATGCGAAAAATAAATTTGTTAGTCTTTAAAAGTGCTACAAGATTCCTTTTATCAGACTCTGAGATGCACATAAAGAGATAACATACATTTCTGTTCAACTTTTAGTTTTCTTCTCTCTTCAATCTTTATTTCCTTGATTAAACCTAACAAATTGTTAAATGTCTTCAAGTCACCAGGGCCTAATGAAATGCATGCTAGAATACTTGAGGAGCTGACTGAAGAGATCTGAGCCATTAGTGATTATCTTTGTTTATCATAGAAAATGGTAGAGATCCCAGGAGGCTGGAAAAGGGACAATATAGTACCAATCTATAAAAAGAAAATAAGGGCAACGTGGGGAATTACAGACCAGCAGTTTAACTTCAGTACCCAGAAAGATAATGGAGCAAATAATTAAGCAATCAATTTGCAAATATTTAGAAAATAATGTGGTGATAAGTAATAGTCAGCATTTGTCAAGATCAAATTGTGTCAAAACAACCTGAATAGCTTTCTTTGACAGGGTAACAAACCATGTCGATGGGGGGAAAAGCAGGAGATGTGATATATCTTGACTTTATTAAGGCTTTTGATATTGTCTCACTTGACTTTCTCAAACAAACTAGGGAAGTACAACCTAGATAGAGCTACTATAAGGTGGGTGCATAATTGGTTAGAAAACCATTCCCAAAGTGTTATCAGTGATTCACAGTCAAGCTGTAAGCATATATTGAGTGGGGTCCCTCAGGGATCAGTTCTGGGTCAGATTTTGTTCAATATCTTCAACAATGATTTAGATAATGGCATAGACAATACACTTCGAAAGTTTGCGGACAACGTCAAGCAGGAAGGAGTTGCAAGTTCTTTGGAGGATAGGATTAAAATTAAAAAATGATCTGGACAGACTGGAGTAATGGTCTAAAGTAAATAAGATGAAATGCAAAGTACTCCACTTTGGAAAGAACAATCACTTGCACACATACAAAATGGAGGTGACTGCCTAGAAAGGAGTACTGGAAGAAGGGATATGAAGGTCATAGAGGATCATAAGATAAATATGGGTCAACAGTATAACAATGTTGCAAAAAAGAGGCAAACCTCATTCTGGGATGCATTAGCAGGAGTGTTGTAAGACAGACATGAGGAATAATTATTCCGCTCTACTCCATGCTGATTAGGCCTTAACTGGAATATTGTGTTCAGTTCTGGGCACTGCAAAAACAGGATAGATGTGGAGAAAGTCCAGAGTAGAGCAATAAAAATTATTCCAGGGAAGAGCAACAAAAATGATTAAACATGATCTATGATCTAGAAAATATGATCTAAGAGGGAAGATTGAAGAAATTGCATTTGTTTAGTCTAGAGAAGAGAAGACCGAGGTGGAACATGATAACAGTTTTCAAGTACCAGTACATAAAAAGACTGTTACAAAGAGGAGAAAGAAAAATTATGTTCCTTAACCTCTCAGGTTAGGACAAGAGGCAATGGGCTTAAATTTCAGCAAAGGTGGTTTAAGTCGGACATTGGAAAAATGTCCAAACTTTCAAGGTAACTGAACACTGGAATAAATTGCCTAGGGAGGTTGTAGAATCTCTCACTGGAGGTTTTTAAGAGTACATTGGACAGATACTTCTCAGGGATGCTTGGTCCTGCCTTGAGTACAGGGGACTGGCCTATATGTTCACCTAGCAATCCCTTCCAGTCCTACAATTCTAGGGCTGCGTCTACACTGGTAAATTAAGTCGACTTAAGCTTGCTTAAGTCGACTTAATTTACCCTGCGTCTACACTACAGTTTGCTTAAGTTGACTTAAGGAAAATAAAGTCGACTTAATTAAAATTAAGTCGACTTTATTAAACCTCCTTTCCACTAGACTTAAGGCTTAAGTTGACTCGCTAGAGTCGACTTAAGCCAGTGTAGCCGTGGGGTAGCCTTAAATCAACTTAGAGCTACCCCAGGGTTACACCAATGCCCTCCCTGGTGGGGGAGGGGGGCACAGGGGGATCCTGGCATGCCCCCCCACAGGGCAGGGCAGAGCCCTGCCCACCCTGCCCCTATGCCCTGCCAGGGTCCCTGTCTCCCTTTGCCCCATTGTACCTATGTACAATATACCCCCCCTGCCCACGTGGACCTGCCCTAGGTCCCCCTAACCCCACAAAGTCGACCTAGAGCATCCAGTGTGGACGCTCTAGGTCGACTTTGTAAGTTCCCCTTTAAGTCGACTTTAATTTTCAGTGTGGACACACTAAGTCAACTTAGTTAAAGTCAACTTAAATTACCCAGTGTAGACATAGCCTAGGATTCTAAATTACTTGGAATTCATTCATTAAAGACGTCTGGTTGACTGTCATGGAAGTCACAAATTATGTGACTTCTTGCTACCAAGCTCTCTTCAAAGGTCTAAAGAAATCACTGTTTTCATCTGAGTAGCCTGTGTCATCTGCTGAAGAATAAAGGTGTCACCACTTTTGCTTCTGCACATTGCCTGTGACCCCTGCAGGGAGTTGAAGATGATACACTGTGGCCAATGATCAACCATCTGCAAGGAGTGAAGATGCCAATGTATGGCTGAGAATGTGCAGTCTAGTATTATGCACCCTTTGAGGAAGTGATGGATCAATAGCCACTAATGCCTTTCTTTTGTTCCTGGCCCTTTAACTTTTTTTTTTTTTTTTGTGCATTACATAATTTGACCTACACATTTAAAAAAAGAAGAAGGAAAACCATAATTTCACATTTTCCCCAGGACAAAGCCTTTGGTTATCATGGTAAAGAATGTGAAAAATAATCAACTGCAGAATATAACTCGATCTTTTTTCTCCAGCTTCCTTATATTTTTCCCTCAAAGTCTCTCAATTTTCTATTTGCCATCTCCAAATCTTTCTCATGTACAACTAATCCAATGATTTCCCAGTTCCTGTCCTCTTTGGTTTCAGTAGCACATTCACATTGCATAGTTAAGTACTTGCAGAATTTCCATTAGAAACCCTATTTAACTTTATAGTTGAAGAGACAAAAAGGCATTGTTTCCCACCGTAATGCAGCTCAGACTTCAAGTTTTATTTGTGCAGACTTCCTCCACTATACTCATTTTTAGTTTCTTTACAAAAGAATGTTTTCTTTCTACTTAATAAAAAATTAAATTGAGACAGCCAAACACACTTTGTTTTTTAAAAAACAAAAAAACAAAAAAGCCTTAGTACAAAAATAACGAGATCTGTTAAATCCATGTCAATCTCATTTCTCTAATTTTGTTCACATAATTTTATTATTTTTGCATTAAAATGAAGAGCAAATGTATGATTCTGATGCTGAGATTTCATCAAAAGTCATCACTGATCAACTGTGCTATTTTGAGCACACACACAACACTTGTAAAAGCATGTTTTCAGTAGAGGGCATCTATTCTCCCTGGGGAGAATCACTGCTCTATGTTCAGAGCCAGCTTTGCTCTTCTTCTGAAATGTTTACAAGGATGTCATGCATGTTGGGCCCGACCCAGTGCCCATTGAAGTCAATGGAAGGACTCCCCTGGACTTCAATGGATCAAACCCTAGAAAAGTGAACTGAGGGTAAGTGCTCAAACTACAGATGGGCTCAGGCTGCTAAATTCAAATCTGGATAGAGATTTAAAACAACTCAGTGTTCACACTTTTTCTGATCTGGCTGTTTGCTAAGAAAGAAGGGGGCAACTAGCAAAATTCACATCTAGATGCAGGTTTGCATTTTAAACTCATTCATCTGGGGAAGTGTTCAGACTGGAGTGATTTCTTCTTAATCCTCATAAACTCATAAAAGGGACCAATATAATTATCCAGTCTGATCTCCTGCAGAGAACAACACCCACCTCCTCCTGTAATAAACCTCTAACGTATGATTAAGGCTATGTCTACACCAGAGGTGTCAAACTCATTTGCTATGGCAGGCCAGAGTTGACTTAAATGTACTTCAAGTGCATTGTACATATCATAAATTGAAATATTAGGGCACTTTCGCAGTATTGCGGAGCACTATGTTTGCGAGACTGCACTCCGCAAGAAAGCACTCTCTCTCTCTGTTAGGGAGAGCGTGATCTTGCAGAGCGCGGTTTTACAGACCCAGCACTCCACAATGTTGCAAGATCTGACACTTTTGTGGCATCACAGAGCACTGGGTATAGAAGATCACACTCTCTGTGTGTGTGTTAGAGAGAGTGTGTGGTCCCATAGAACACAGTCACGGGTCAGATGGAAGAGGTTTATGGGCCTCTTCCGTCCCATGGGCTGCATGTTTGGTACCCCTGGTCTACACTGAACAGAAGTGTCAACATATCTTACGTCGACACTCAGCCACTGCTGTGTAATTATAGCGGTAGCTGACATCCACACTGCCATTCTTGGGTCGGTGGAGTGTGTCCTTACTAGGACCACTTCCACCGACCTATGGGGTAGTGTGGGGAGCTGAGAGAGTAATCTCTCAGCTCACAGCTGCCCCCCTCCACCTGGGGCTTGCCTGGTTCCGGCTGGCAGCGCAGCTGCAGCATTCCGGGACTTCTCCAGTCCCTGGCGGCTGCCACAGGGGACCTGGGCAAGCCACAGGAAGTTGGCCCCTGACCCCTCTGCAGCTCAGACTGGCAAGTGCCAGTGGCTGCCTCCCCTCCCCACAGGGACCCAGCAGAGCCCCAGTGGCTACCCCGCACTGCCAACCCAGGCTCAGCTGGGTCCCAGGTGGCTGTAGCTGTGCTGCTACCCAGGACCCAGCCAACCCCTGGGCAGCTTTCTCCTGCTGCCCCCTGGGACCCAGCCAAGCCCCAGAATGGATGGAGCCACCCTGTTGCATGGGTCCCTGGCAAGCTCCAGAGGGGCTGCAGCCTGTAACCTAAGCAAACTATATATATTTTTTTCCCTTCTTAATTGTCAATTTCACTGCTCTGTTAGAGCAGTGAAATTGACAAAACAGAGCTTCACTGATCTATCTGGCTACACTGAAGTTCATTCGCACTCCTGAATTTGACCTAAGTTCTACGCCACTTGCAGGGATGATGTTGTAAGGCTGAATTACAGGGACACTTAGTTCGAAGTTCCAGCCCGGCCAGTGAAAACGCAGGCTCTAGAAGGTCAACCTAAGTCTCAGTGTAAACCAGCTTTAAGTCCTCAAATCATGATTTAAAAGACTTAAGGTACACAGAATCCACCAGCAACAGAGTCATGCCCCATGCAACGGAGGAAGGCAACCTCCCCCAGAGCTTCTGCCAATCTGCCCTGGAGGAAAATTCCATCCCAACCCAAAATATAGCAAACCAGGATCTCAAACTCAAATCACCACTAGGACCACATGAGGACTAGGATATTGGCCCATGGGCTGCGTCACTGAAATCTTTTCATACAATGATACAAAAGTATAGTCAAAAGTGAAAAAAAGGAATGGTAATATAATACAGTATGCTATTAAAAGTCAAGATGGCGGTATCATCAGAAAGACAAAGAGTAAGCAAATAAGTACAATTAAAATTTTACATTATAAATTATAATTATTTCACAAATTCCAGGTGTTGTTGCGAGCCGCAGGAAGTAACTGAACATGGAGGCAAGCCTTATCAGTCAGACACCCAAGAAAGAATTCTTTGTAATAATTCAGAACCCACCCCATCAATTGTCCCATTGACATATCTACCAACAGGATCCAAAATTTGCAGACTCTCTTCATTCTGAATGAATGTTTTCAAGCAACATCCATAAGCCTGCCTAAGCATACTATAAAGCACTACTAAAGCCTAGGGGTAAGCGGAATTTCAGAGGCAACTCTTCCAACATGAGGATACTTTACTTTTCATTGATTTTAAATCACAGGCATGAAATAAATTTGTCTGTATTTTTTTTTTAACTCACAGGAATAAACACACTTGACTGAATCAAACAGTTTTTTATAGTACATAAAAAGAAGGCTTGATATAGATACGTGCAGTTACAAAACCATATTCAGCTCTATGTATGAGACCATGAAAGAGATTGTGGACCTGATTCCCATTTACACTAAATTCCCTTACTTGAGTGACATCCACTTGAAAGCCTTTTACAGTGCCAGAGGGATGTAAAGGGGCATCATTCCACAATCTAAGCAGAGTGATTTTCTTTTTTAAAATAACTGTGCGCTTTACATTTCTTGTAGTAGTTGTATCCTGATGCCACCAGAGGTCCTCAGAATATTTATAGCTTTGTAACTCTATTATTTATTCTATATTTATAACAAAATATCTTTCCATTGAGTTAGAGTTGTGATAATCAATAAATACAAACCAGAAGTAATTAGTATTAATTGAAGTATTATTGAAGTATTATTATATAGTATATAGTATTATATAGTATTATTGAAAATCAAAACCACATTTTCTTTCAAGATACAGAAATTCCTAAAAGAGCCATTTTCAGCTGTGGAGTATCTGACATGTGGAGGAAGACATTTTCCCCACGTTTATCATGCACAGACAAGATTTCAAGGCACATACTAGCAACTACAGGGAGAATAAATTAATCGTAATAAATCATGTAAATCAATAAATCATAGGCTAAAACATAAATAAACTAAAACATAGTAGTTTGTGTTCCTATCTCCACTGATAAAAGCAATAAAAAAAGACAAATACTGGAAAATAGCCTTGATACAGCACCACATAAGTACTGAAGAAATACAGAGGCACTAAACACACACCTCAGTTCCTAATCATGTTTAGCTCAGTCCTGCCCTTCAGTTTTCTAGATCTTGGCACTAGCTCCAACAAGAAAGGCAAATATCAGTTTTGAAGGTTTTTTCCTGTTAGGCTACAACATCTTGCTAGAGAAGTTTAAATAAAAAATTGCCTGAGATTAGTCATATTTGGCCATCATCAGTAAATGTAGCTGCAATGACTAGGAATATTTACCACCTCCTCACAAACCACAGTGACTAAGTTAGACAGCTCTGAAGAGTAATTAAATGTTAAAAAATGGTGTGTAAAGTTAAAGTTGTCAACTGTGATGGGGTAAAAACTAGGGCCTAAAAGAACTGGCTGTTCTTTGGAATGGAATAGAACTGAAACTCTGAAGAAAAATACTGTGACTGAGGTCTGACAAAGATATCCAGTTATCCACAAGGAACCCTTTCAACCTTTAAAGTCTTTCAGAGAAAATTTGTGTGGGAATACATATGAATTTTCCAAAACTCTTTTTAAAAATACCTGTCACTATTTCAATATTTTCACTGTCACTAATATTCTTAGCAAAAGCTACCATTTGAACAATAAGTCCCAGTAGGAAAATCAAAGTGATGATAATATAATTTGCCTTACAACTACTTCCATAGTCTGTAGTTTTCCATATATTAGAATAGGTTTTATTCTTCCTTAACCCTACTCTACATCATACTGTTAAGTAGAAGCTTGATATTTTATTCATTCTTATTAGTTTTTATATTCCAATAGCACTCAAAATGTGCACGGTACAATTCTTCAGAAAACACATTCCCTGCACAAATCATACTATTAATGGCCATTACACTCCAAAGTATGTAAGCGCATGGAACAACTTGTATGTTTAAAATTAAGTCTGTCCTTTATAAGATAAAAAGAAATAAAAGGTGGGAGAAAGAGATACAACACACAACCAAACTGGTCAGGATAATGATTGGCACACATCTAAATTTCCATTTTTTAAATTTTAATAAACTATAAAACAATTTTATGTGATTTTTCTCATCTTTATATCTAGATGCTTCAATTAGAATATCTTCTATATTACATGAGAGTTTTCATTTGAACTTTAGATTGCGATCACCATGACAGCAGAAACCACTATGTAGGTGTTAGTGGTATTGTAAACTGTTCCAGGGAAAACAGAGAACCATGAACTCAGGTACTACAAAATGTGTTTGAAAATATGCAAGTTCGACTTATTAGAGTTAGTGGAGGCAGCCAGGCCGTAAGATCTGGGGTCTGATGGCATGGGGATGACATCTTGGAAGAGATACCAGGGCACAGCCTGCTATGTTTTGTTTCAAAACCCACAAGAACCTAATGGTGATCACTGGACATGCTATCATTCAGTGACACACCCTCAGGATCTCTATCAAGCATTCTTAAAACTACAGTACCCACTCGCAGAAGTGAAGAAACAGATTGACAGAGCACGACGGGTACCCAGAAGTCAACTACTACAAAAGAAGGCCAAGAAAAGAAAAAAAAACAGAACGCCATTGGTCACCACCTATAACCCCCAAGTCAGACCTCTTCAACACATCATCAGATATCTATATCCTATTCTACAAGATGATCCCTCACTCTCTCAAACCTTGGGAGACAGACCTCTCCTTCTTACAGACAGCCGCCCATTCTTAAATGGATACTCACCAGCAACTACAGATCAAACAACAGAAACATTAAAGAAGGAACATATCCCTGCAACAGACCACGCTGCCAACTTTGCCCTCATATCTACACTGAAGACACCATCGCAGGACCAAATCAAGCCACTTACTACATCAAGGGCTCATTCCCCTGCTCATCCACCAATGTGATTTATGCCATCATGTGCCGAAAATGCCCCTCTGCCTTATATATTGGACAGACAGGACAGTCTTTGCGCAAAAGAATAAATGGACACAAATCTGACATCAGAAATCGCAACACTAAAAAACCAATAGGGAACAACTTCAATCTCCCTGCTCACTCCATTGAGGACTTATTCATCTGTTTCAACACAACTGTTAGCAACAAATCACAGCGTCAAAGACAAACTGCAGAACTCGAATTTATATGCAAATTGGACTCAGTTGCCTTGGGGTTAAACAGGGACAACAGATTCTTCTCTCATTACAACAGGTGATTTGACCTCACCTTCCTCTGGCCTTGTACACACTACAAAGTTATCGCGTGGTAAGGCTCCTTACCGCTCGATAACAATCAAAGCGTCCACACACAAAGCTTCTTGTTGCACGGCAACAGCCCTCTTGCCACGCAACAGGTAAACCACCCCAAACGAGGATGGTAAGTCTTACCACGGAATAGTTGTTCCGTGGTACTGCCTGTGTGGACGCTTCTTGTGCAGTTGACAGCCTCCGGAAATGTCCCAGAGTGCTAAACCGGGCCACTCTGGGACATTGGAGCTGTCAAATATGTCAATTTCACTGCTCTAGCTGAGCAGTGAAATTGACATATTAAAACTGCCAGGTTCGGCGGCTGGGGGATTGGCCGGCTGGACCGGCGAAGGCAGCCGGTTCGGGCCACCCCCCTAGCTCAGCCCCGGGGCTGAGCTAGGGCGGTGGCCCAAACCAGCTGCCCTTGCTGTTCGGGCCACCCCTCTAGTCCACCTTCAGGGGTTCAGGTGGCGGCGGGGACTGCGGCGCTTAAGGCCACAGCCAAAGCTGGCACCCGAAGCCCTGCAGCCCCCTAGCTCAGCCCCGCGCTTGGGGTGGCAGCGGGGGCTGCGTGCGCTGCAGCCCCCGCCGCCACCTGAACCCCTGCAGCTGGACTAGGGGGTAGCCCGAACCGGCTGCTCTCGCCAGTTCAGGCCACCCCCCAGCTCAGCCCCAGGGCCCAGCTGTGGGGCTCGGTAGCCCCGTGGGGGTCTCAAGCCCCCCACCAAGTCCCAGCTGTGGGGCTTGGCAGCCCTGGCACGGGTCTCAAGCCCCCCACCGGGGCTCAGCTGCCTGGCGGCTGGAGCCCCACCAGGGGAGCTGAAGCCCCTGCAGCCCGGGCAGCCAGGCTTGGCTGAGCCGGGGCTCAGCTGCTGCTCAGCTGGCGGCAGCAGCTGAGCCCCAGTCCACCTGAGCCCCAGCCGCAGGACTGGGGCTCAAGGCAGCACCACTGCCAGCCTTTCGGCTGGCGGGGCAGTGCATGGTGGGATAGGAACCCACCATGCACTGCTCCTTCTAGCAAAAATTGAAAGGAGCGTGTGAACGCTCCTTTCACTAGAAGGAGTGCTGTGTGGACGCAGTCAAGCGTTATAATTATAACGCTTGCTTGTCCCGCAATAAATGTTATTGCGGGACAAGTCTGTAGTGTGTACATAGCCTCTATGTCCTGTTCCCCAGTGTTTGAATCCTAACACCTATTTTGATTTGCTGTTACAGCCTGACCGGATCCTATGTCATACACTCCCCTGCATTTAACTTCTTCCCATTCTGTAACTTTCCTATCTTCAAAGCATCTGATGAAGTGGGATTTTCTCCCACGAAAGCTCATGTGATAAATAAATCTGTTAGTCTTTAAAAGTGCCACAGGACTCTGTTGTTTCTCTGCAATAGACTAACACGGCTACCCCTTTGGAACCCATTTACCATATGGTATTTCTTGAAACTACTGAGCCATCTTCACTCCATTCCATTGGAGACCAAATAAGAAAAACTAAAGACATAAAGAAATAACCTCATATCAAAAAGAAATAACCTCAGCAATTGGAGAAAAAAAACAAAAACAAAAAAATAACCTCAGCACATTGGGGAAAAAAAACCAAAAAGGCACAGCTTGAAGCACCTACTTATGCAAGGAATAAAGAACTGGAAGAAAAGAACAGGTTTCAAGCTCAAAATATGTAAACAGCCCTAACGCTGGATGGTGTACTCCAGCACAGCCAAAGTTGGTCAGCTACATCAAGTTTTGATAATGAAAATGGAAGCAGAGCCCAAGAAGAACTATGTCATACCTGCAACCTCGACAGCTTAACCCGTCAAGCAACTGAATCAAGTCAATTGCATCATATGCAGGGACAAGGAAAGAATTCACAGACTACCCCACCCTAACCAAAGGTAGCAATGGCAAGTGAGCCTGAGGCCTCAAAGGTGTTTCGGCCAGCCTACACTACAGTCAGTGTGTATCCATGGATCAATTTTTAAAATAATAATTAAATGCTGGAGTTTTTACCCTTTCACCAACCCCTTTGGACCTTCAAAGGTCTACTACATACTCTTACCTATGAGACATTACCAGCCTGCACGGGGCAGAACAGCCACCCAGCTGTTCCCAGGATTAAGAAAAGGCAGAGATATCTTTAAAATTCACCCTGTCTTAATCAGAAAACATATTCATTTTTTTCTAGCCTGATGGCACTATATTTTATATAGGGAATTTAACAGAAAACTTGTTCCACAATATATGACCACAGTCTTTTATTTAATTTAATGAAGATTTTATTATTTCTGTTCTGGTAGCACTAGGAAGAATTTTCTCACACAATTGAAATATTAAGTAAGGGATCAGAAAGAAAATCAGTACATTTTGTATAAAATTATACAGGGACCATTTGGCCTCAGAGACTCTCTCATTGTTAGTAACTAACCACTTGAAAGTGTCAGGGCATAATTAAGGAGGTTAGCTACCAGAAGCAAAACAGGTATGGCATGATTTTTCTGACCTCTTTTCTAAGGTCATATGCAAGATCTGGTCTACTTTCTGTAAGCAACTTACTATTGGCAGGCAGAAGCTTACAGAATAAGTAGTAGCTTTTAAGGTTACCCTGAAAAGATTCAAAAACAATATTATTAATGTTGCCTTTAACTTAAAATCAGTTGAATTATTATTAGTGTTTATTATTTATATTATGATCCTGCAGGAGTGCAGCACAATTGTGCTGGATACTTTACAAACACACAGGACAACACAGTAGTAAGAGCTTATCTAAGGCTCTGATCCTGCAATTGGCTCCACATGGGCAAATTCTTATGTCACCAGGAACCTCACTGATTCCAACCACATGGAGGATAAGGGCCTAATACAAGGCAAAATACCACAAACCAAACACAAGAGGAAAGTGGAGGAATGGAAGATAAGGGCAACAGACCTCATATCAAATTAGACTAACAATGATCCTGATTCAGGGAGTCATCCCTATAAAGGAAAGGTGCTTAAGCACAAGCAGGTGCTTAAAGATATGTGTTAACATTTGCCTTAATAGTACACACAGCCTTAAGTGCTTTCCTGAATTGGAGCCAATGTGTACAACTTGATGATGTTGAATCACTGAAACACTTTTTTTAAAATCAAAATTGTACACAGTCCCTATCAAACCAAAACCCTGCTTGAATAGCTGGTTGGCCCAACACCTGAAAATATGGCTACGGTCTCACTGTCTATTATCTTCAACTGCCACTCTACCCCTCATTCTTAATTCCATATTTTATGTATATGTTGTTACAAGCTGGGTGAAACCTTGTTAATGGTAGGGGTAAAACCCCATTGAGGCTATGTTAACTGAAGGACAAGTTCACACCAAACTGCTAACATAAGCCCCACCTAAAACAAAGAGTGTGTGTGAATCCAGCCAGGTTGGGCTAAGTATTGTTTGGATAAGTACATGTAGGAGAGTAGGAGAATGCATAGGGTATGCCTACACTGCCATGAAACACCTGGGCTGACCCATGTCAGTTGACCTGAGCCTAGGGTTCAGGGCTATAAAGCTGCAGTGCAGACATCTGGAGCCTGAGTTCTGGGACTCCATGCAGAAGAGCTCTCTGAAGCTCAAAAGCTTGTCTCCCTCACCAATAGAAGTTGGTCCAATAAAAGATACTGCCTCATCCACCTTGCCCCCTTTTATTAATAAATTCAGTATCCTTGTGTTAATTAATAGTCATTATATAGCCACCATATTTTCCAATTTCTTTTTCAAGCAGTCTCTAGGCTAGCATTTGCTATTCAACTGTCAGGAATAAATTCTTTGTGTGAGAAAATGTCAGAAGAGGAAGATGATAAAATCACTTGAATAGTGTGTTTAACTCGGTATTTTCATTTCTCTGTGGAATGTGCAGCAGCTGTTCAGAAAATGTCACTTATTAAAAAAAAGTTAACTGTACATAGAGCAATAAGCAGAGATTTCTTATCCCAACCTGAACATGAAGTGTTAATTTCAAGGAGTGTAGAATAGAGCCAATATTTGAATTTGAAGTCTGCCACCTGCCGGACTGTTGGCCTTGTCAGTCATAGGTGAAATGAGAACTCTCATTAGCGGCTGACAGATGAATCAGCCTAATTAGAACAAAATGGCTCAGGAAAAGTATCATTAAAATATTGAAGTAGTTATGCTATAATTATGGCAGTGAGCATTCTCATTCTGAAGCATAGCTTTTAGAAAAAGTGCCTTTGGGGTGACATACTTGTTCTTAATAATAAAAGTAAATGTTTTGAAACTTTGTTCAAGTTTCAGTCAGATTTTTTTTAATTTTCCAAGGGGGTAGGGGGAAGGGGAATGTTTCCCAGGCACTGAGAAATTTTCCAGACACTTTTTTGGTTGCATAGATAAATCCCAAAACAGATAAATGTTAAAAGTGCATGTACTTGAACCAATTTAGCAGACTTTTATTGAGATCTACATTGACTAAGGATATTGGACAATATTAACTCATTCACTATGAAAGATTCTCATTTCATGGAAGTAACAAGAATTTATATTTTCCTAGTCTTAACTATCTACTATCTCTTTGAATAAGTATGCCAGTAATAGTAGAACAACTCTGGTGATTTAAAAAAAATAAAATAAAATCCACCCCCCCACCCATATTTGCCTTTAGATTAGGTCACTGGCTAACACTTTCTTATGTACCTAAGTGATGACTTATGGTTTTGAACTTTGTTTATTTATGTTATGGCCTGAATGCATTATTGCATTTGGCTCATCCAGTGTCATTTCACATGAAGAATCAATTAAAGTCTGCTATTGTTTTGAAAAATAGCTCTGTAAAATGGCATTGAGTCTTTATTGGCCACCAGTGATTTCCCTAGAAAGATAGAGTGGGTGAGATAATATCTTTCATTGGACCAGTTTCTACTGGTTAGTGAGAGATGTGTTCAGTTTACAAGTAAAAAGATTTTTTTTCCTGACTATCAGCCTTGCAGATTCCACCTGGTCTCCGAGACCGAAGCTGAGTTCTTTCTATCTGAACATTATCACTAGAAACAAAGGTTCTGCAGCCAAATTAGGCCTTAAGTGACACTATGCGACCCCATAAGTGTCTAAATTATGCTTCATTGAGAATGGATCTGTATATCCTCATTAGTGTCAATGGGGTAGAAGTCTGGGTCTTTAATTTTAAATATTAAGAGAGGAAAGGAACTCAGAATAATGCTAACATCGACCACATTTCAACCTCCTTTTCCTATTTCAGGATCAACCTATGACCTTTTCATTTGGGATTAGTCATGTGGGATATGAGATGGAAAAGTTCCATAACTTCTCTGAATCATCTTTTAATGTTTGTCTTCATGCCGTTTCAGTTCTTTGTTGTTAATTAGATCAGGCCTGATATTTTTCTTGTGCAAAATGCATATTTTAATTTGTGCTCAGTTAACATTTCAACATGTTTATAGTAGCTTAATTCAAATATAGCAGTGGTTTTCAAAGCACGGTCCGGTACTGGGTTGCAGCGCCCCCTACTGTTGCTGTTGAAAGACTGGAATGCATTGCTCAAAAGATGTAATTGTTGTAGGCATAAATTATTTTTTTTCCAACTGGGTCCTGAGGAAAAAAGTTTGAAAACCACTGAAATATAGAGTCACAATCTTCCTAAGAATTCCACTGAGGATCATGGGAAAACTGGAACATCAGTCCTCTAACTAAAAGGCTGGTAGTGGGTGAAAAAAGGGGGGTTTCTTTGTTTGTATTTTAACTTTTAGTGAATGTTGGGAGTTGCTTCTTTCCGGTGAGGTTAAATACTGTGTTGAACACTTCTGTGTCAAAAGGTTAGGGTGATTGCCCCTAAGAATTTCTCTCAGCTTTTTCATTTGATTTTATTGTCTGAATAAGTGTCAAAGACTTCCTTGTGACACTGTATTCTTGGATGACATCTTCAGCAACCTGAAGACAATATTCTTTGGTTTTCTAAAATGTAGAGTCAAAAGTATTAGATATGAACACACTTCCCTGAATGCTTGTAGCCATTATCACGTATCTGAGCTTCAATCTACCAGTTTATGCTAACGCTGAAGATGACTATTTTTGTTCTTCCTTTAACTTTTCTTCCATTTCTCCACTCTTAACATCGGATAGTGACCTTACAAGTTTAAACCTGTCAGGAGGTATATTACGAGAGTGAAGTGACTCCAATTTCTTTAAATTGTTCATTTTAAGTGTTGTGTTTAAGATGATGTTGGCATAAAAGATGGCTGTGACTTTCTCATCCAGTTTAACTTTTTGTTTTTATGAATGATCACCAATAAATCTTTGACATTGTTTGGGTACCGAAGACAAAGAGAGACTGTTTCCAAATGAAGCGAATGTTGAACTGCAGACAGGGATTCACATTATCACTGTAGTTACTGACAACAAGGATGGCATCAAAAATATCTCATTTGCAAGATCAGACTCAATATTTTCCTTTCCAATGTCAATAGACAAATTGTCATTCAATGGCACATTTGATCTTGAAGAATCTGAAGGAACCAATTTTCTTTAATCTCTATAAATCCTTTAAACTTGCTACTATACAACTCTTGACAACGTTTACATTTTACTTTAGAAAAACTGCCTGTTGTCAAGTTGCAGGGAAGTAGCTGTGTTAGTCTATTTCAGCAAAACAAAAAAGGAGTCTTGTGGCACTTGCGATAAATAAATTTGTTAGTCTTTTAAAATGCCACAAGACTCCTTTTTCGTTTTGCCTGTTGCCATTACTTTGAGTCAAGGCACAACTTGTTTCCTATGACCTTCATCAACTTTAGGCTTGTATAATCATAAAAACTCATACCAAACTAATCACCTATTTACAGTATCTTTCACTTTTAAAGGTAAAAATGTGAAAAAAATCCCTTAGTAAATTCAACACTGTATACACTGAAAAATAAGATGAGCAAGAAGTGTTAAACATTTAATAGGTCAGTGCCTGAGCAGTTAAAATTTCCAGTTATAAAGCCTGAAACTAGAGCCAACATTTTCAAAAGCATCTAGTGAATTTGGGTGCCTTAACTTTTCGGTGTCCACATAGAGCCACCAAAAAGGGGGCTGATTTTAAGAAAATGTTGAGCTCATGCCATCTAAAAAAACAGGCACATAAAGATATAAAAATTGAGCACCCCAGCATGGAGTCACCCAAACCACCAGTCACTTTTAAAATTCAAGGAAATATTTCGTGTATCAAAAACCTGCAAAAATACATTGTGTTAATGTTAATAATTCAGAGGCACAAATGTTAAAAAAAAATTAATGAAAAATCCGCTGAGTTGCCTTTTTTTCTTAAAAACAAAAAACCAAGTTTTTTTCTAACGTAAATACAGAAAAACCCTACCCTCTTTCTTAAATAAAGAAAATAATCAGTCATGCTTTCTTTTAATAATTTACAGTTTACATGTGTGTTTATTAGAAAATAAGATAAACAGATGCAATGTGTTGTTATCTTTTTATAAATGAAAGAAAAGTAAAATGTCTTGAACATATATTAGAATACGCTGAAACTTCACTTAGCCTGAATGAGTTAAACGTTGATCTTTGAAACGGAAGTGTAGAAGCTGATTTTAGAAGATAAATGGTAACAGACATCCATCTATGTAAGATCAGAATAAAGTGCTCAATACAGACCCTTCATAGACTATCCCCACCCTACCTATCACCTCTCATTAAGTATTGAAATGTCAGCTTCTACCTCTGTTTGGCCCATTATGCCAGGCTCCATTACATTTTCAAATAAGCTTTTTTTTTTGTGCTTTCTCCCACGCTGCCCCTCACAAGAGAGAAGCTACCTACAACCATAGCAAAGTTACATCATTATCCACCTTCAAATCCCCCCTTAACATTCTTCTTTGATATGAGGCCTTCAAAACACTTGACAATAGTTAGACAGTTGCTGCGGAGATTCCGTTACCTAACATGCTGATTAATGTTGTTGCACTGTTTCTTTTTACTCCTACATCTATCTGTCAGTATCTGTTTGTTACCTCTTGTCTCATACTGTGGTTGTAAGCTCTCTTGGGGAGGCCCATCTTTTTGTTCTATGTTTGTATAGTACAACAGGATCCTGGTCCATTACTGGGCTTTCTATGTGCTATAATAGAACAAAATTCATAATAATAATAAACAGATGGCCAAAACCTGAAGAATTTACCAAAACTCCAAAACATTTACCAAAAATGACTCCAATAAGAGTTTTGCCTGCATGGGGACTGAAGGATTTGGCTCTGACTGATTTTAATACTAGTAAATACTGTTTTGCCCTTTGTCTGCATACACTAGTTTCTGTTAGCAGAATACACAATTCCCCATTAATGTTAACGAGGAAAATACACAGATATCAGTGGGACAGCTAACCTCTTAGATGTCACAGAACTTTTGCATTAGTGGTTCCTAGGAACTGCCACAAGCTGTTTGGCAGAAATAGATGCTTTTTTCCCCCAGGAAAATTCAACTCAGTTAGAACTGTGTTGGTTTAACATTACTCTACAGAAGACAACAGATCTATACCACAGCACAGCAAGAGAAAACCTAAATTGCTTTTAACAGATGAACATTTTGTACAACTAATATAATTTGCAGTGACATTTTCCTCTTCCTATTATGTAAACCCTAAAACTAAGACAATGCTTTCTCCACTGAACAGCCTGCCTCTAACAACCAACTATAGAGCCTTCTCATACCTATTTCTATTTCCATAAAATACTTGAACTGTGAAAAGAGTTGAGATTCATACATCAGATTCCAGCCCTTGATTGACAGCTCTGGTCATTATATCTTAGGTATAATTGAAGATATAATTGAAATACATTTGAATTGGGACAGGCTAAGGCAGGACCCTCGAGATCGAGAACCACTGGTCAGAGAAACCCAAACTCAAAAGGTAGTAGTTCAGTACTACTACCTGAGACCTGGAGCAAGCAGGACTATCCCTCCTGAAAAGAAGGTCGGGTCATCAATACAGAAAGATGACAAATCCATCCTGGCAGGAAGAACCTTCTCCAAGAGAAAGAATCCACCTAGGGAGAAGAGGGGGGCACTCAACACCAAAACAAGAATCTTTTGGGGATATGACCAGGAAGTTTTTTAGGACCTCAGTTAGCCTTATTTCATATTTTTCTCTAAATAATCTATAGTAGAGAAGTGGTAACCTTGCACAACTACACTTGTAACTGACTCTCATTTTGAAGGTCTATTTTAGCATTACCTAAAACTCTGGGTTGGGTAATTAGTTTGGCCAGAAAATAGCCACATTCACTGTGAATGCCAAAGAGAATATTTCTGAGAAGTTTGAAGAAAAGGTATTAAACATTTTTTGAGTTACAGCTCATTTAAAAAAGTACTCATTTGAAACATTGACTTTTATATAAACATTTGTCTATATTTAAACCAATGGCTACTTCTTAATGAACATGTATACCTTATCTAGTATGTATTCAATAAGGCAGAGATCTACAGAAGCCACTACTAGATGAGTCAGCACTGCTCACTTCTTTCATTTAATAACCTGATATCCTCTCCATCCTATTATAATAAATAGCTTTAAAAACTGTGACTCCATTTACCAACACAAAATAAAGAAAGATGCGGAGCAAAACCTGGGAAATCCCAAAAAACAAAAACAAAAAGTGCTTAAAGAACAGTTGAGGCTGCTAAGGGGTGGGTCTTCATGTACAGTGCTGGCGCAATTTTGCTGCTGTAGCACTTTAGTGAAGACACTCCTATACTGACGGAAGGGCCTCTTCCATCAATTTAGTTAATTCACCTCCCCAAGAAGCTCTCTCCTTGACACAGCATTGTCTACGGGGAAGGTTAATATGCATATAATTACATCTTTCAGAGGTATGAAAAATCCACATAGGTTTGTAGTGTAGACCTGGCTTAAGTATCACCTATTGTTTCTAAAACTTAAACACAGAAAAGTAATGAAAAGGCTATGGTCTACGCTACCGATTATTCCAAAGCGGTAGCCGTGTTAGTCTATTGTAGAAAAACAACAGAGTCCTGTGGCACTTTTAAAGACTAACAGATTTATTTATCGCATGAGCTTTCGTGGGAGAAAATCCAGTGGGATTTTCTCCCACGAAGGAATATAAA
>ML685787.1:19300555-19327934 GCA_007922175.1 Pelusios castaneus
CACACACACACACACACACACACACACACACACACACACACACACACACACACACACACACACACACACAGTATACTTAAGGCCCAATTCTGCCCTGAAATATACTTATGCAGTTCCTATCAACATAATATACTTCAAAAGGAGACATGCACAGGTAAGTGAGGGCAGAATTTGGCCTTAAATTGAAATAGGCTTCCTTTACACAGAATCATTAATTGTGTGTTTTCAACTTTAAGTAGTGGATCAAATCATAGAGGCCGAAGACAACCAGAAAGGATAAAAAAAATAATCCACCAGGTCAATCCTGAGTAATGTATCCTGAAAGTACCTTATCATAGAGACAAAAATATATGGATTTTAAGAAATCCACTATTTCCTTCATAAATAAGATGGTGAGGTTTTGAGGTGTTTTGTTTTGTTTTCTTAATTTCTCAAAACTAAGACTAATGGATTTCTTTCTCTGGACAGTCATAAGTTTTTAGAACACAACATCTCATTTTGTTATACTGTATTACTATACACCATGATGTATTTTAATGGAAAATAGAATCATGCCGTTTACTGGGTGTGTGATTTGTAAACTTTTGTTTCTTCAAAAACATGAATTATTCTGGCTCAATACTGGGTTGATCTTAGCTTGCAGAGGGTATTTTATTTTGGTAGGGATTTTGAATTTGAGGAATGAGAGTCGCTCTCCAACCAAGACACAAAGTAACAATATCATAGTGTTCCCCCCTCTCACCCCAAGATGGGCTGTATACAGACGGTGATTATCCATGAGTAAATAATGAGTCATGATTCTCTTGAAATAAAAGGCAAATAGACAAGGGTTAAAGAACAGTTTTTAAAAAGGGCAAACAGGCAGCACTGAAAACGAAACCACAGATACAAAATTGAATAGGAGGGGACAAACAGGAAAAGATAATAATGTTTACTGTTTCCCATCTAGCAACCTCTTGTGCGTACCTGTCCTCTCATGTCTGCAAAGCACCGTTCACATCAATGGCACTGAATTATATTATGATGAAGATATAATTACATCGTGCAGTCTCATCTGCTTTTAACTTTTAAGGCCTGAGCACATAGTTCTCTGCTTCTCCTGCAATAGCAGATATGGCTGATGATCTTTCTAATACACATATGACACAAAGTTGAATTCCTTACACATTACTGGTGTTATCTGCTTCTGTAGGGCCTCATCCAAAGATCACTGAAGTTAATGTGACACTTTCCATCAGGCTCAGAGGTCCTAATCCTGTAAAATGCTGAGTTCATTCAAGTCTCACCATGCCCTCAGTCCCCACTGAATTCACAATTGGAGCTGGAGATGCTAAGCATGTTACAAGAGTCAGCCTTTCAGAGGACACCCCTGAAAACATGCTTTGCCAATTAAACAAAGGAATAACTCATTTTCAAGAATCAGATTTTATAAATCTATAATTGATGCACCTATGTGCATATGCACTTAGTGAATGATTTTGACTCTTGAAGCGGGATTTACACCTAAGAAAAAAGGGTTTTCAATTCAGCGTTTAAAAGCCACCTACAACTGACCCACGTTCCATTCACACTAATGTTACTTTAGATAGATAGATAGATAGATAGATAGATAGATAGATAGATCTAGTCAGTACTGGAGTTCAATGGTCACAATAGGGAACTGGAAGGAGGAAAAGAGGGAGACACATTTATCATGATTTCTTAGTGAGAGACCTACATTACTCAAAACTCCTCCTTGGAAGGTAAAACAAACAAGGAGTTCTACGGCACTTTTATTTTTCACGTGAGCCTTCATCATCAGATGAAGTGGGATTGTGCCTACAAAAAGCTCCTGCAAAAAATAAATCTGTTAGTCTTTAAGAGTGCTACAGAACTCCTTGTTTGTTTTGCTGAAATACACTAACACAGCTACCCCTCTGGAAATTGTCTCCTTGGAAGGTGTTTCATTGGAAACTCTGCACAGGAATCTAGGCTAGCATGTTAGTTTAACCCCAATTAAATGTATTTTGCTTGCCCCACATTCCTAATACACACACGGAAAAAGAGCAATGTCATCATAGTGTCATTGTAATGGCATGACTGTTATACCCGAGCACAAACCAATTTAGTCATCCCTGTCTGTCTCTGGAGCTAATTACGTTATAATTGTAAACAGAAAGGAATGTTGAAATCCTACATGCCTACTGGTTATTGTGCAAAGACCTGTGTTGTAAATATAATATACCATGTAATTCAAATTGTAATTTCCATTTTATATATATATAATTAGATACTTTTCTATTACACTGTTGTTACAATTACAAACCATGAAAATATAAACTTGCAGGTTGAGCATTCACCCCTAATTAACGACCAACTGAGTTAAAGAGCTGAGGCAAACATTTGCATCTTCAGTATTAACAGCCAATATGACTGCTGTGAAATGCTCCCCCATCTGTCATTATTGCCTAACTCATACCATACATTTTTTTTCCTCATATTACTATTCTAAGTTCACAATAAGGCTTCAATACCTTGCCCTTGCACAATCTGTTGTCAAATTACACTTTCATCTTATCTATTTCAATATAAGGCCTTCTAGACAGACGGCATTTTGACCAGCTGGCTCCCAGATATTCTGAGTAGGAGTCTGAAAATTTGTAAGAATAAGCAATAGTTTTAAATAAAAAACAACCTGGCTATTATAGTTGCACATTACCAGGTATTACGATAGTTGTCCTGGAAGCAGCTGCTACAGTTAAAGGTTGAAAACATTTTCTATTACAATCCCACATTTTCACATAATTTTAACATTCTGAAATATTCTCTTTTTGAGGCTGAAATTTCCCAAACCTGGGCTTTGCCCAAAGGTGGGATGTGGCTTGGTTTGTTTTGTATTTTAGTTTATGGAAAATCCATTTAGCAACTTCTGACTTATGGGGAAAATAGGAAAAAGTAGTTACCCCGCCTGAAAAATTCCAGCTATATTCTTTTTGAACATAGATACATCAAAAATAGACAACATTAGAAAGCTGAAACTTAGCATGAACATTATTCAAACTTGAAGACTACCTCTTTTGTTTCACAAACCAAACTATTAACAATGCCAGGAGCATTTGAAAATTGCAGTCTGAATATGCAGAATGTTTTCATGAAACATTCATAGTTGGTTTCTCGTAAAGTTAAGAAGTACACTCAAATTTTCAAGGAGTTGTTCAGAGACTTCATCTTAACATGCAATGTGTTTCATTCCTTGGCTAATCCTCTAACTTCTGCATCATCCTTCCAATTAAGGCTTCAGGGCTTTTTAAAATAAATAAAATTATGTAAGAACGTAAGAACAGCAATACTGGGTCAGAGCAATGGTTAATCCGGCTTAGTACCCTGTCTTCCAAAAGTGGTAATGCCAGGTGCTTCAGGGGGAATGAACAGAACAGGTAATCATCAAGTTAAACAGCAAATAGCCATTGACGGACCGATCCTCCATCAACATATCTAGTTATCTAGAAATACTTCCTTTTGTTCATTTAAACCTGATGTCTTTTAATTTCATCTGGTGACCCATAGTTTGTGTGCTATGAAATAGAGAAAATACTTCCTTATTTACTTTCTCCACACCCATCATGATTTTATAGACCTCTATCAAATTCCCCCTTATTTGTCTCTTTTCCAAGCTGAAAAGTTCCAGTTTTATTAATCTCTCCTCATACATTGAGTGGATGTTTCCAGAGATCTGTCCACAATGACTCCAAGATCTCTTTCTAGAGTACTAAAAGCTAAGTTTTGTTGCCCAGTTACCCAGTTTTCTGAGATATCTTTGTAACTCTTCTCAGTCTGCTTTGAACTTAACTATCTTGAGGAGTTTTGTATCATCTGGAGATTGTGCCACTTCACTGTTGATCTTTTTTCAGATCATTTATATAAGGCCTGAAAGCAGATTAAACAAAAATAACCCCTATTGTAGACATTTAAATAACTCAATTAGGGAGGAAGACCAGGGGGATGAAGGGCAGGTTATTGGATGGGTAACACACTGCTTAACAAGTTTCTTAAGGTACATACTTATAAGGTTGGGCAATGCCATATGGAGGCAGCAGTGCTGGCCCAACTATATAGGTAAGCTAGAGCGCCAAACTTTAAGGGGCACCAAATTAGATGGAAGAGAATTTTTTACTCTATTTCAAAATATATATATATATTAATACATTATCTCCTATAACATGCAGGCAAGGGGGAGCCAAAATCATAGTTCGCATAGGACACCAAAAACTCTGGGACCCATCCCGGTAGGCACTAGTCACCTTTTTGGTAAATGGTGATCATTACGTCTATAAATTGGCAATTTACTGTGATGAAACTATGCATTCATTTTGTTTAGCTGATTATTGACAATTAGTCAACAGCTAGTTGCTAGAAGAGAAGAAATTACACCTCCTCCCCCCCTCCCCTATTTAAAAAGAACTGGAAATGCACATGCAAAAAAACCCTATATCACTATAATGTGAACATTGCCTTCTTGTGCTGAGATTTTCAAATGAACCCAAACCCGCTTAGGGCACTTTAACAATTCTCTCCTTAAACACTCAAAAGCCAAGAAGTCCAAATAAAGCTTGCTGCCTTAACTCCACCTTACAATACACTTTTTCAATTTGTGGTCATCTGTCTTAGAAACAAATGTGTAACTAAGATGTGCAGGCTTCAGTAGGACTCCACACATGTGCATGTTCCAGTAAGAAACTGTATTATGTGATCACATAGTATTAAATCAGTAACATACTGCATACACACAAGGGCAAAGGTAAGGTTATATAGTCAATTTGAACTTTTATATTTCCTGACTTGAGAAATTACTGTGCAACTTTTTTCATTGTGCTTCTTCCCATGTGATAACTTTGATTTAATCCACACTTACACAGTATGTATCTACATGTAGTGGCTGGTTTGTACTGCTTCCCACAGAAATGTGCTTTATATTGATGCATTCAATGATCTTTTGCAGCTTGAGGGATACTTAGTTACAGCAGCAATTTCATGTAAATGGACAGAAAAAATACTAGGTATTACTTTTACAAAATTGCTCTTTATGAATAAAAGAAACGATTCAAGATGGGTGACTACAAGCAATAATACAATCAAAATAGTTCATAGATATAGATGAGGCCAAAATAAAAATCCAGTTTACTTTAACTTCTACTACATAGAGAACATTATCTTGATAGGTTTTTCAACCGTAACATGGAATTGTTATAATGACAAATTACATACTATTACATCCCAAAACAGCATTGTTATAAGAACATAAGGTTGCAAAGACAAACATTCAAAAAAGTTTTTAAAATGCCAGAATTAGAGTTCCCTGCATGCAGCATCATAAGCTCCTTAATTACATGATCACTTACTATCTTTTTCCACAGTATCATCATTGCCCCATTTTGTATAGACTGGACCTGTTCTGTGCTGTGCAGAGAATAAGGCACTGTAAGGCCCCTGCCTGACTTGCTGCCGAAGATGTGTAGTGAACAAGACTGGATAGAATATGAAACAAGACGAGACGTTGTGCCAACACATATATAATTACTTCTTAGTAAAAGAGAAGTTATTTCATAACAAAGGGTGCAGTCCTTCATGATGAAACAAATGCTGTGGGAAAAATTCTCCTAGATATGAAAGGGACACCAAAGTCAAACAACCCACATGGTTTCATCATGCAGGAAACTAAGATGCTACACAGCAGGATCACAAACTCCCTGAACTGAATGCTGTGGAACACAGCTTGATGATTCCTTTGCACAGAACAGAGAGAGACAGAACAAATAACAGGCCCCATGTTTAGCATGATTACCGTAGTTATCCTCAGCACAACTGAGCACAGCTCCCAATTCACCCACAGTAATGCATTCCTTTAAAATAAGTGAAAGTAGATGAGGGGTTCGAAGGGAATTTTAGACCTTCTTAAATAGCAGAAATATTTAGACTGCAACAAACTATTAGAATGTCAAGATAGAGGGAAAATTAAATGCATGGATTTTACCAAAGACTGTGGACCAAATTTTACGAGGTGCAAGAATGCAGCTTTCACTGAAGTCAGTGGAGTTATATGCACGTATTCCTGACCTTGCCTGTTTGACCGGCTTAAAAATGCTTGCCCTAATGTTCACTGCATTATACAGTTTATCATTCATTTGGCATCTTATGTATATTATTGTACTAATATATAGGCTAACATTTTTGTTTGAATTCCAAAGGGGTAGCCATGTTTTGTTTGAAGTGACCATTGATTTTGGGTACTTCAATTTTTACATACATCTTAAAGGGGCCCAATTTTCAGGAAGTACTGAACAGCTACCTTCAGAAAATCAGGTTGGACATCCAAAAAGACAAGAACCAAATACTCCTGGTCATTCTTGAAACTATTGGCCATAATGAATAAAGTTTTGATCATGTTGATATATTTCTCATATTAAGGAAGGAGTGCAGTCCAGCAGTAAGGCCCTTGGCTGATAGCAAGGACACATAGACTCTCTTCCTGACTTTGCCACTGACCTGTTGTGTGACCTTGGGCAGTCACTTAAACACCATACTTCTCAATTACTTTGTCGATAAAATACAGATAAACGTTCATTTTTACAATGCATTTTGAGATCTATGGATGACAAGCTAAATGTTGTCATTTTAAAAGACCACTTTATATATTACCAGCCCCCCACTCCCTCATCAGCGCCCCATCACCTGCCCCCCATATCCTCCTCAGTGCCCCCCAGCTCCCCCCCATCACCTGCCCCACTCCCTGCTCAGCGCTCCCCCAGACTGCAGTTCCCCCTCCTGGCCAGGGGCGGCGCTGCGCGGCACCGGCTTGGGTCGCTTCGCGGGGCCAGATGGAGCCTCTTGCCGGGCCGGGCCGGGCCGGGCGCGGCCGCCTCCTTGGCAGGGCCGGGCAGACGGCGCGACAGTCGGGGGGGCCGGAGCCTTTGTGCGGAGCCAAGCGTGGATGTGCCCGGAGCCGGCGGGTAAGGACCCCCCTGCCCCATGGGACCGCCCCCCCCACGGGAGACCCCTCCCCCCAAAACCTCCGCTTCTCCCCCATGGGACCAACTACCCCCCCCGCCCGCCCGCCCATGGGATCGCCCACCCCCCCCCCCAGAACCCACGCCCATGGGACTGCCCTCCGGACCCTCCGTGCATATATACAACTGTGGTTTAGTTATATAGATTCCTATTTCATGTGGATTCTTTGATCTTGAGCCAGCGAATCCAAATGCTACTTAAAATGTGAATAAATTTGTATGCAAGGTTAGGAGTAGAGTAGATACTGCACTGAGATCCACTCATGAAAACTTCTGCAATCATCTGGAGTTTTACTGGAGTCAATGGATTCCACACTAGTGGATTTAGATGCAGAAATGGGATCTTAGGCAGGAAAACAGGAGGGGAAATAATGGAAATTTTGGCAAACTCAGATGTGTGTGTGGGAGGGGGGTTGTTACGTTACACATTGGTACTTTTGTTTTTTCAAATTTACTGGAGAATTTCTTTTTAAACTATTCTGTTCGCTTGCTTTTGAAATACATTTTTAAATGAATTCCTCTTTATTTCAAAATGAAAGAAATTTTGAAAAAAAAATCCCACCATGCAGCTGAGCTGCCTAAATAAACATGGTGTTCCAAACAGGATTTTCTTTTTGCCAAGGCTGAATTTAGATTGGGAAGAGATTCAGAAATTTCATCTAGCTCTGTTCCTGGCCTCAAGACTGACCTTTGGCCCCCAACCACACTACTTCACACTGTTTAATATCACTGTGAGACAGATTGGGCAAACTACACAATGGTAAGGGCCTGTCCTTGTTTGAAAATGAAAACTGCCTCAGGGGAACATACAATGTCCACCCATCACGATAGCCAAAGAAATGACTTCCACTGACTTCAACAGGAACTGAATCATGCCCTTTAGGCATATTCTGTGTGCTCCACCAAGCCCAGGAATTACATTTGTGGCTGATCCTTACTTCATGGAAGTGGAAAAGGAGTCTCTTTGCTACTCCTTGTCCAGTCCTAGCCATGTATGAGCTAAATGAAATCTGGCCCTATCCAATCAGGTCACAACAGTATGAACATCATGGACACTAAAAGGGAGACATTACACTGGGGCCTGATCAAAAGCTCAATCCAACAATGTTTTATTTTATTTTTTTCCTCATCAGTTCAATGGACTTTGAATCAAGCCCTCAGTTTTCTATATAAAACCTTGCTGTTCCAGTTAAAAATCTAATATGGATATTTTCTGTGGGGAAGTATGGTGGAAGTTAGAGTGTTTAATGAGGTTTAAATTTTCTGGACAAACATTTCACATGAATTTAATCACTGCATTCCTTCCTCTCATATCAGCAGATAATGATGGCCTTTTAAAGAGTCACTTGAAAAACCAATGTGAAACTTGGAACACAAACAAAATCAGGGACCTATATATGGCTATTGCAGAAGGCATCTTTGATCAAGGGGAAATAACTTCATGTAATCCTAACATTCTCTTCTAAATTCCGCTCAGGTCATTTTAACAAACAAGGAGTCCTGTGGCACTTTTAAAGACTAACAAATTTATTTATGTCATCTTGTAACAGTCGATGAGATAACACTTTAGACTTAAGATTTTGCAATATCAGGATCTAAGTAATGCACAGCTATTTCTAAATCTCTATATACTATGTTTATCTTCATTGTATAAAGACAGTATAAATACCTAATTACACAGGAATTATTTCCATGCCATGTCAAGCACAGGTCACACTCAGATGCCATAGTGATTGTAAAAGTAGGCCTTAGTGTCTAACATGATTGATGGTTTAGGGTGTACAGATGGAGGCATCTTAAAGGGACTTGATTCTTTGGTTCTTTGAAAATACTGGGCAGCTGCCCTCTGAAAAAATCAGACCCTTTGAAGGCATCTCCAGCTGAGCAATGAAAAATGGAGGCACCCAATATTTTGCCTTATATAAATCTAAACTAGATAGAGCCCTGCTGGCTCTTTTGTATTGTAATGTCTTCTTAAGAGAACTCAATCAATATATTATATATATATATACACACACACACATATACACACACACACACCTTTTTTCCTCTCTCTCTTTAAATATATCTTCTGACACAGAGGCCTCATCATCTAAAGTGCTACAATATATCTCAGATTCTCACAGGTAGCCCTGTTTGTTTTGCTGAAATAGACTAAGGAGTCCTGTGGCACTTTTAAAGATTAACAAAGGATTCTGCTCTGGTCACATTTTAAAGTTCAAACCACACAAGATGAATATTTCTTAAAGAACCATCTCATTCAGAGAAGTCAAATGGAAGAGACCTGCCAGGTTATCCAGCCTACCTCCAGGCCAATGTAATATCATTCCATATTCTTTGATTGCTCGTGGTTTGTTAGGTCTAAATTTAAATGTTCTCCCTCACTTCTCTTAGAAGCCTCTTCCACAGCTTAACAGATCTCATTCTCAGGAAGACTTTCCTGGAATTCAGACTAAATTCTGTCTTTTTTAGTTTCATCCCATTATTCCTATAAATACTTACCTTTATTATATTGAATAATTCCTTTCCCTCTTTGTGTATTGTTCCTTTCCAATATTTGCCCTCTCCTCCCCTCACCATTAGCTATGTATACTTCCCTATACTTTCTCATGTCACTCTCTACAGTCTCCTTAACATTTTTATAACTCTTCTCTGAACTCCTTCCTATTTCATCTTTTTGATAAAGTACCTTTCCAAGATTGGTCAAATCAGGATTATAGAAAGAGGGAGTAAGAAGAGGGAGAGAGACTATAACATTCCTGTGCATTACTGTACACAGCCCTATAATTATACCAGCAAAATGTCACTATGTTATATTACAAAACATTGTCTAACTTGCTGTCCACTATTACCCTTAAACGTCCTTTTGCTTTACTGTTTCTAATTTTCTCCCTTCAATTTAGTATCTCTATTCAGGCCAAATTCTTGTTCTCTCCTGCCTTGTTAAACCAGGGCTCAGAACACATTTTGCCAGCAGTGTAACCAGTACCAAGCAGCTGCACTGCAATGGAAAATCTAGGCCAGGATATCTAAACATGCCTGGATTTTATATTTAAATCAAACAAACTTTCCTTAAGGCAGGGGTAGTGCAATAGCACAAGTGTGTATAATATACAAACAGAAATAATTAGCCGTTATTTATTTTGGGCAGAAAACAAAGATTATTGAATCAAACAAAACGATCTATGAAGAACATAGAAACGGGAAGGTCAGATAACTATGCAATGTTATCAAGTGCTCAATACATAAAGATAAGCATATTAATATACAAAATACAGCTATCATTTAAAAATGCTGTATTCTGTGTTAGTGGTGATCATTAGCTACATTTGTAGAATTTTCATTATGTTAACTAGAAAATATCAGTCTGTATCAGAAAGGAAAGAACTTAGTTACTTCTTTGAAACAAGAGCATGGCCAATTAACTCTAATTCAATGGATCAAGAAAGACATTATGTATCACTTGTAAAACTTTTAATAAAGATAAGCTATAAATGATAAGAAACAAAATTCACCAACTTCCATATTAGAGCAGTAATAACTGGCATAGTGGAGGACTGAGCAGGAGTTCAGAACATGCACGTAAACCTCAGTTCCAAAGTCAATATTTTAGGCTTAGTAGTCCTTTATTTTGTAACACTAGCTACTGTGTTGGCATGATACAATTGCAGGTCGTTTGAAATGGGAATCAAGTCCCAAACACAGAAGGAACTGTGTTGGCTGATCAAAAACAATATTCTAACTTTTAGGGTATTAAGAAAACTACATAGCCAAAAAGAATGTATCTGAGTCAGGTAATGTAGATGATTGATAAACACATCTGTGGTTGGGCCAAGAGATGGCAGAAGGCAGCTATCTCAGCTTAAACAAAACACTGGCTTGTTATTAAAATGAATGCTATGGAAAAAGTCCTTGGCAAATCTATAAAATTAAATCAGTATAACTTTTTGAGGGAGGAGGAATTATTAATAAAATTTATTTTATAATAGCACCTAGTACCCAAGTTCGGATCAGGACCCCATTGTGCTATCCACTGAGCAAACACTTAAGACAATTTACTTAAACTCTTTCATTTTAATCCAAATATTTAACTCCATGATTAAATAAAACAATACTCATCTGTGCACCATCTTGACATATCTTTGTCTAATTGACCCATCTAGAGTATTAAGGCAATATTGTAAATAAAATGAGTCATCTTAAAATATGTTGTAAACAAATAACTTTACCTTCAGTACTGATAAGATCTTAAAATTGTTAAATATTAATGATTGCCAACTGGCAATTTATTTGTTACTATTTTTGTTATTGCCTCCTTCCCCATTTATCTCAGCTCAAACAATAAAAATCAGTGAGTATTTATACTGCATGCTTCTTTTGGAAGTGAATAGAGTACATAGCAGTTATGACATACCAGTGTAGATGGTGAGACATGGTTTAGGCGAATAAAGGCATGCTTGAATGGTATACTCAAGTATATGTCCTATTCAGCTCTCCACTTACTCGCTAAAACCATCCCTCCCCGTCTACTTGCTATTATTAGTAACGAAGCATCATGCTACCTTCTGGTTGTTGGGAGCCCTTCCTTCTCATAGGGAAAGGCTCAGGTAGGAATTGCATCTTGCATCTGACAAAGTGGGTTGCAGCCCCCGAAAGCTTATGCTTGAAGAAATCTGTTAGTCTTTAAGGTGCCACAGGACTCTCGTTGTTTTTGCTCAGGTAAGAGTGAGATTAAGGGGAAAAGCTGAGCCAGGGCTTTTCACTGACATGTAGCTACAAACTGAAGTGTGGATACAGCTTGCTTTTCACTCTGCTGTGAAGCCACATATACCCTACATGCCTCTGACACTAGTGGCGTATATTGTAGACACAGCTGGGAAACAAGTTTCAAATGTGCTTATACCAAGTTTTGCTTTCAGGTTCTCAGTGTTGCATTATTTGAGTTTCTAACATTGCTGGGAGAAGTTTTCGTTTAAAAACAATTATTTTCAAGTGATTTTTTTAAATTGATATTGGAAGCATTAAAAACATTATGTTTTCCCCTAATATTTCGATTTTGGGCCATATTTCAATTCACAGTGTCCTTTAAAATATTTACCAGATTTTTAGCACTAAAACAAGAGTAATTCTACCTCTTAGCCACTAGAGTAATTTATTTATTGTTATCAGTAGCATTATTAGGAACCTGATTGAAGTAATTATCTTCCACTATTTATAATCATAGAAATTAAATGACATCTCAAAGGCAGTTGGCATTTACCCCTCACATCCTCCTGGGAGCTTGAGAATGCCATTCTAATATTGCCAAGTGAGGAATTAACATTACTACTGCTTTATTTCCATGTGACCCATCATACATTTTAGGCTCAATTATAAAGCTTTAAATAAAAAAAGAAACCATTTGAAAATCTATCCAAAAATCATAAAGCAAACTAGATTCCCAAAAGATTTTCCCACTTCAGACAGGCTTTAAATCCTCCAAAGATCCAACATGTATAAGCTTCTCAATTATATCATGCTCTGTCCCATCAACTTACCTTCCCCCAATTAACTCTACTACTCAGGTGGGGAAACAGGTGACCCTTGCATTAGTCACATATCACTGTGCAATTTTCCTCCCACCCTTATCCATATCGTACTTCTTCCACACCATCACGCATGGATTGTGAAACTTGAATCACAGCTCTTATTTTCCGCAGAGGTATCGGTTAACCTCAGTCATATTCTTTATTGTTAACTTGAAATGTCAGCAGTGATAGAGCTCTGAACTTCATCGTGGGTGCTATTCTTACAAACTTTAGATGTAGAGTTTAGAAAACTTACACACACACTTTAAAGTCTGGAGTTTTCAGAATTCTAATTTGCAAACTTTTTTAGACCAAGTAGACATACCACTAATGCTGCAGGAACCGAATATCATTAAGCACTGGTTTGCTTACTACTGCACAGGTGAGGACAGAAATAAAGGCAACAGCCGGTCTGCTGTACATATAGTGTAAGGCCATAATCCTGCATGCTGCACCATGCAGGTACATTGCTGCGCCCTCAAAGCCCCACTGACTTCAAGGTAACAGCACATAGTTCCACCCATGCAAAAGACGCTTGCAGGAACAGAGTCCAAAAGAAACACAGACAGGATAAAACAAGATGCCTTAGGAAACTCACTCAAAAGCAGATGCATGGCACCCAGATTATAGGTTTGATCTCTTGGGTCTGGAGCTGTCACTGTTGTTTACTTTAAATACCTTTCTTGCACCATCAATTCACTTATTTAATTTTACTGACATGATTGTTGAGAACAAATCAGTTTTCCAACATCATTACACTCCCATATTGGTTAAGAAACATGAAGGATGTGTTTTGAACTCTAATGCTCTAGAGATAATTTAAAAATCAAAACACCATTTACATAAAATTAATTGACAATTAATTTATTTCACACAAGTAACAAGCATTTTAATATATCAAACTTCTATTAAAAATAATGGGAAGTTACACTAGTTCAACTACTTTTTACAGCACACTTTTTGACCACAAACAGTTCATTATATGGCATTCAAAATGCTGTGTGTCCTAAGCTGCCTCCTCTTGATTCATCTGCCCTTCATTCAATCATGACATAGTTAGCAGTTGAAAAACATCTTTCATAATGCAGTGTGGCAACTTTTGCTCTCTGTTACAGTAGTACCAACTCAGAGTAACCTCACTGACTTTTCTGGAAAGCAGGTAGCAAGAGAGGGAAGGAGACTGGATGGAATGGACTGAAGAGTCTGTGCATGCTACCACCCCCCAGCCTGAAACATAACACAGGATTCCTGAGTCTCGCCATTCTTCTGCTATCAGCAACTGTGTCCATAACAACCACTGGTAAAATTTGTGTCTCATCCCACTCCAGTTCTGGTCCACATAAAAGAGGACAACCTACTATTACTATCAGTTACTCTGTTTGTCCAAGTGGCAATGATCTGTGCATTGGACCTACAGATTTCAACCCTTCTGATGATCCATGTGTGTGTGTGTGTGTGTGTGTAACTATGATGTCACATGATGGAATTCGTTTTTTCAGTCAGCTTTTTAAGAAAACACTCAGAAATTACACACACAAAATTACATTAAAAGAGCACTGAAAAGAGAACTGAAAAGAAAATGTCAAGTAAGATTACTCGTGCGACCTAAATTCAGCCCTGCTGTGCACATGCAGTATGATCCAGGATTTACTTACATAGTCACATACTTTTTTTTGCCACAGGATCTCTGCCTTTAGAATTTTCTGAAGGCCATATAGCGAAGTAGGACCATTGCCTCAATTACTGCAGAACTTGGTAGGTGTGTACTCATGCCCCCCTCTACACACACACACTTTTTAACATAGGCTTAGTAGCCTTAGGCGGGCATGACACAGCGATGGCAGGGGATGCACTTTGCAGCAGGGGTGCTGATAAAATGAGCAGCTCCCCCAGCTTCAAATGCAGCCTATTCCTAGGGGGGGGAAGGGGGGTGCTGAGGTTGGCATTAGCTCCTTGCACCACAGGACCCCACCCTCTCCTCTTCCTCTTCCTAAGGGTCCCAGCCCTGGTCAGATGAGAAGCCGGAGCTGAGCCATAGTAAAACAGAATTTCTGTCTGATGCCTGTCAAGACACTTAAGCCAAAACTTGTCACAAGTGGTCACTAGTTGCATGTTTCTTGTTAACTGGGTGTCAGACATGATACCTTGGGGGCTGATTTGCAGAAATGCTGAGCACTCACATCTGTAACAGAAGTTAATGGGAGTTCTGCTTGAATATATGAAGTGCTTTATGATGCTAGGTACTCTGAAAGATCAGGTCCTAATAGTCTCAAATTTAGAACCCAAAATTAGGGGGCACTTTTGACCCTAATCTCAGTGCTTTTGTTCCACATATCTACAAGGGAGTTGGGGGTGTGAAGCACTCAGTTACTATAGTGATGAGTGCCACAGAAAACACTATGAGGAAATTAATAATTTTGTCTTCAGAGCAGAATTTAAATAGTATGTTGTAAATAAAGCCTGGGGCCACGCACTGAACAATAAGGAGAAAACAAATATTGAAATCTGCTCATTAAGTGAGCACCATCTACACTGTGCATTGAATGAGGCAGACGTCCTGTGGAAAAACAGTATCATTCTGTAATTAAAGACTATCAGAATGCATATGCATCAATGGGCATTAAGCTAATTGTCTTCATTCCCAAATCCCTTCACAACCTACCCTCCCTGCCTATTACCTCTCATTCAGTAGTGAAAGATCAGCTTCCTCCTTTAATCAGCCCATAAGGGCAGCCTCCATTACCCCTTGTTACATTTTCAGACAAGTACACCTTTGTGCTTTCACCCACTCATGTCTGGGAGAACCTCCCAGAAACATCAGCAAACATCAGTCTTTGTTTTGTTTGTACAGCTCGCACAACATTCTCTTTATCCACGACTGAGGATCCTAGGTGCTATAGTAATACAAAGAAATAAGAGTAATAATAAATAAGGTTGCAAAGACAACCTGAATCTGGCATTCCCTAACTTTTGATTGCTTGACTTTGCAAGTTAGTAACGTTCTTTAAATGCATTTTTATGTGTGGCATTCTGGATTTACATTGTTGTAACTGAGTGTAGAAACCTGCTATGCACATCTAATATATACATGCTGACATGGTATATGTTTACACTCATTTTCATCCCCTTAGTTTCTTTAGCAAAAGGCAACTGGGATAAGCACTAGGAGAAATAATCCTTTTTTAACAGATCAAGATAATCAAATATCTCTCTAACCTCTTTCAAATCCATGTACAAACTATACTAACATAAAAGAATGGAATAGAGAAAGTCATGAACAACCAGTGCCACTCTTGACTGAACAAGTCAATGCCTCATTCACAGAAGCAATCTCTCCTTCTTCCTTCAAACAAGTAACTCTGAAGGAACTAATCTGGGATATTTCAGTTCTAGCCAACCATCACCCAATGAAAACCCTCCATTTCTGTGCAAACTAACAGAGAAGCTAGTAAAGCAACCAGCTACAAGCTCATCTTACCACAGCTGACATTCTAGACCCAGGACAATTTGGATACAGGGCAGAACACAAACCTGAAACTGCCTTCCTGGCACTAATGGATGATGTCCTCTCATCAATGGGGAGAGGACTGACATCAATTCTCATCCTCCTGAGCCCCTTTACAGCATTCAGCACTGCTAACCACAAGATTCTGATGTCTCACCTGAGAAAGGTGGCAAGCGTCCAAAGGTAATGAGCTAATGTGGTCTGAGTCCTTCCCGTAAGAATGAACCCAACAAGCAGTGATATAGGGAAGCTGCATCTCTCCCTGTAGATCCCTCACCTGTGGAGTACAAGAAGGATAAATTCTCTCCTCTCTTTTTAATATCTACATGCAGCCACTAGGTGAACTGGTCAGACAACATGCACTCAAATGTCAGCAATACACAGATGATACGCTATTCCAGTGGTTTTCAAACTTTTTTTATTGGGATTCAGTTGAAAAAAAATCATCTATGCCCGTGACCCAACAATTACATCTTTCAGTGGCGGCAGCAAGGGGCGCCACAACCCAGTAGCTGAGGCTCTGCAACCCAGCATTGGATCCCAACCTGTAGTTTGAAAACCACTGCGCTACTCTATTTCCTTTACCACATACAACCATACTACCGCCACCAAAATGGTCCAGTGCTTGGATGAGGAACAGCTGACTGAAGCTGAACCCAAGCCAGGCAAATGATGCTGGTGAGCAAAGGAAAGTTCTTAGAAGAGCTTGCAGACACAGTGCAGTCTCCACTGGCTGGAGAGACACTCACAATTGGTCAATTCAGTCCATATTCTAGGAGTATACTTGGATTCCTTTCTGATGCTAAGCTCTGATATAGTAGCATTTGTGAGTAGTGCTTTCTACCATCTCCTTTTAGCTAACAAACTTCATCCCATCCTAGTGGATGAAGACTTAGCCTCAGTTACCAGGGTTTTGTCACCTCTTGGCTGGATTACAGTAATGTAAAACATCTGGGCCTGAAGCGTTCAGCACTCTGGAAACTCTACATAGTACAGAATGCTGCAGCAAGTCCTCTCAGCAACACAGTCTCCCATGAGCACATAAAACCGGTCCTCTACTCTCTGTGCTGGCTTCCCATAGAATTCTGAATCAAGTTCAAGATTTCAATCCTTTTCTTCAAAATGCTCCATGGCCAGAGCACAGCACAGCTAAAAAATCATCTAAAGCTCTGCAAAGACCCTGGTCGACAATTATACTCTTCTGGCACAATGGAACTCATTACAATAAAAATAAAGTTTGTCTGTGTTGGAGGCAGACCTCTCTCCAGGGACAGCGCAAGCCTCTGAAATGGAATAAGGAGCACCAAAAACTTCATCACTTTCCACTCCAAGTGCAAAGCATATTTCTTTGACCTTGCCCTCTCACTATACCAATACGCATATTTATATTTAAAAAACAGAAACAAAACAAAAACCCCACACCCTACCAATCCAAGATATTCTACTGCACACACTTTTCCCTCCAAGGAGAGGATGATAGAACATGTGCAGTCATGCTGTTTAACACACAACTAGAAGGTGCTCTGATACAATAGCAGTGAGCACAGTATAAAAGAACCTATACAGAATACAGTAAAATATATTTTAGTAGCAGTTTTTATACAAACTATCCCCAAAACTTGTGTTAATTTTTAAAACTTAAAGCAGACGGAAAGTGAAATGATGAGTTAGGGAAGGAAGTTTTTTTTTTTGGTGAAACTTGAAACCAATTGTGAATCAAGGAAAAGGAGGGTTGCATGAAAGCTATCCCCAAAGGCAAGAGTTGCAGTGGAGAAGGCACTGACTGCATTTGCCTTATAGTTCATCCTGGTACTCTGTCTCTAAATCAAAACTGAAAGCTAGCTCGAACATATTCTCCACCAATTATTCCTTTTTTAATAGTACCAAGTTCACACTGAAGCATATTTCAGGATCAAATGGCGTTATTGTTGTACGTGACCACATGCTCTATAATGAAATCTGTGTCTTACAGTTCATTTGTAGTGCTATTCATTTCTACAAAGAAACCTGGGCTGAAAGGTCACTTACATTAAACCAGTCATGGAGATAGCTTGTTAAAAAATGATCAGAATCCATTATCTTTTAACAAATGTATTTCATCCATTCAACTTGATTCTACAAGGACTATTACTCTTTATTCAAGAAACAAATGGAAGTTTAGTAATTTGATTACACATTCAAGTTCAGTTAAGCTATCTACTTACCTTTTACATAGCTTGACTCTTAGGACAACTGATTTCCTTACTCCTCCCAATGAACCCCCTAATGCATTACTTAAGATTCACCTGAGGATGTAGGACAATTCTAGGATCCTGAAATATCATCAGACTGCTTTCATCCATATAACTTACTATAACAGAAAATTTGTTTTATGAAACTGATTAAGCTTCTGCACTGTGGCTAACTACACATTCAAAGTCACTTGAAAATACACAAATGACATCTTGCCTGGAATTTCACCCACACCACTGGGTTGTAAATTAATTTGTCCCTCTGTAACTTCAGAGAAGTCTTACTTCCTAATAATGGGATACTAAAGTAATATTCCATAGGTCTTTATAATTAGACTGGTCAAAATCAGATGCACTTATAATTTAAAAACACCCATGATCTTTTCTTAAAACAGCAATTTGACAAGATTCAGTGCATCAGATGCTTCTTGATAGCATAACAAGAAATTGGGATAGATAACAAGAGAACTGACTTTCCTCCCCAGTCTTTCCACCTAATTTTTACTCCCCAGTCTTTAAGGTGTTTAAAGTAAAGTAGTCCTGATGAGCAATGGAAACCATCACATTCATATTAAATGAAAGAGACAGTTTACATAAAACTCTACTAGTATTATTCAAAATGACCCCTTGGGCAACATGCAACTGGTAGAATAACAGTCTTGAAAAGATACCAAACATTATTCTTATAATGAGTTACTATATAGTCTGATGCTTGAGTATATAAACAAAAGCTTTTGTAATACAGGCATTGCGCGTTAGTGCTGACATACTTAGCACAATATACTACACAAAAGTAAGGGTCTTTGTCTGCAAGAGGATACAGTCCAGTGTATAGACCACACGGAGGTCTAGTGACATGGGCCTAAATGTTTACACTAGCACATCTCTTTGTGAGATTGAGATCCAGATGGAAAAGATTTGTGTATCTGGCCATTTGCAAAGCTAGGAAAGGAGGAAGAAAAAAAAATTATGGAATTCTACAAACATATCTTTTGGTGGGCCCTTAAACATTGAGGCTTTCCAAATTTAGGACCTAATTGTATCATCTAGATTTGAATGTTGGAGGTGCACTCCACACACAGACTGCCCCATGCTGTGCAGAAGGATAGGAGGGGGCATCCACCTGCCTCTCCCGCAGCAATTCTTGCCTTCCTCCAGATCCCAGGAGGAGCTTCAAGTGTCCTGGGATACAGCCCTGGTGAGGGTCAGGCCACTCTAGCAACCCAGTCTGGATAGGATGACAATTAGACAGACTGACAGACACACATACCCATCTCTTTCCATGCCCTCTCCTTCCCTTGCATCCCTGGGTTGGGGAATCAGCTTCCAGCGACTTTAGTGCAGCACTGAAGTACATAATCTCCACAAAGATGTCATTAGCCTTTCATAGGTCCTTTCCATGACTTCAGCCTATTGGGTCTTGCTTTTATATCCACTCTGCTTTTCTGTTCAAACCCCTCTGTTTGTACAGTAATAGAGAAACACCAAATCAGTAAACCAAACCCTGAAGTGAGGCTGACCAGCAGAAACCACCTGCTCTACCATCACTATTTAACCACACCCTGCCATTGATAAACAAAAAGATTCTGACTCTCCTCCAATCCAAGGAGCTTCCTTCCTTCCAAACAAAACAGAACCCAAGCCCGGTTGTACTTGACACAAGGCAGAACAAACTTCTGAGATTTATTTTTTTAACTTTAGTGATCTGTCTTCTCCGTCCTTTTCTCCCAGGCTGGAGAAAAACTAAGAGATTTTTCATGTAGTTGAGGGAACACTCATTATCAACAACTGAGGCTGACACAGACACACAGAGAGATAATGGGTGGTCCCCAACAGGCTTCGGTTAGTATGAATTACCCAACGTCGCATTAATATATATCCAAAACGTAGATGCTACAATTAAATGCGCGTCTTCCACTCACAATAATGAGCCGCCTGGTCCCCGCCCCGCCATGTAATTCGTTTCGTACGAGTTGCTACAAACATCTTCTGAATCCCCTATCACATAACTTACTCACCGTGGAAACTTCCACTCTGCACCAGCACCGCACCGGTAATGATGCCAAAGCCATTTTACAACGATTTTGTCAACAGCTCGGCACAGGCTGTGAGGAGCCAGCACCCTCTTTCAATATTAAAACCAAGCCAACCATACCGTGGGGAACGGATCGCGAGGCTGGAAAATCACCAGGCCGGGCACAAAAGACACTCACACGGCTGCTGCCTTTCCCAGCGATGTAGTCGCTGCGAGGGAATGGAGGCTAGCCTGATGACACCCTCAGTCCCCAGCAAGAAACCGTGACTTGAGAAAGCCGATCTCAAACTCCCATGCCAGGGCCTCCCCGCCTTGAAAACCCGCCTGGGGAGCCTGCCGTAAGGTGAGAAGACTTCATTGACTCAGGCTCTAAAAATACCCTTTGGCCCGGGGAACATCTGTCTCCAGCGGTGCCCAGCGCAGGGAACGGCCCCCTTCAGCTGGCTGTGTGCCCCACGCGCCGGGAGCCACTTACCCACCGACGGGTCGGGGGTTTCCTCCCACACGGCAGCTCCTCAGACGGCCCCCCCCGACTCGTGCCCAACTCCTGAGTCAGTGCCGCTCCTCAAGGCGGCGGCTGTCTCTGCCCGTGACCTGGATTCCCCCCGCGCCCCCACCGGGCGGCGGAGACACAGCAGCCGCCGCAGCGTGGAAAGGAAACGCCAGGGGCCGGGCAAGGCTGGGTCAGCCTGCGGGGCACGGGCCGGCAAAGGGACTGCGAGCGCGGCCAAGGCAGGACGCTGCTGTCGCCTCCCCCAGAGCTGGCCCGCTCTGCTGCTCGCGGCTCAGCAAGACAGCCCAAATAACACCGCGACGAGATTATGCAACGCGCCGCCCCGCGCAGGGCTCAGCCCCCCTTCCGCTGGAGGAGTTTGCCTTTGCAATTCCCACCCCGGCGGTTCGACCCCCAGGGGGGAGCCAGACACTCTGCAGGGTCCCGCTGCAACGTCCCAGCCTCACCTACTTCAGATCCTGCCCGAAGCGCACAGCTCTGCTGGCTCAGCAACTCCCCACGCAAACTTGGGCCGCCCTCCAGCTTCCCAGAGGGAGGGAAAATAACGACCGTATTGACATCAGCGAGAGTTTTTAAAGGGGCACCACAGCTCCAGCGCTCTCTCCGCTTCCCCTTGCCCCCCCGGGCTTGGGCAGGGTGCCTCCGCTCTCTGCCCGTGTCCGATCCCGCTCCCTCGGAAATCAGTGGTGAACAAATCCAACAAGTAATACGGCCCGCGCGCGGAGAAGGACCCGGCCTCAGCAGCATCATTAATGAGCATCTGGCAGCCGAGGTGCGAGGATCCCTTGGTCAGTTCTCGTGCTACAGGAGGGGGATCCAAGTGTCCTTCACAAAGCAGAAACCCTGGTGAAGTGTTTCAAAATAAAAAGTGGAAACGTAAAACCAGTTGAAGCACTGAAAGCATTTCACAGTTGGAGTTAGACCCTAAAACTTCGACTCATCAGGCACCTTAACTCATTTCAAAAGAGAAAAGCAGGCGTGCCATAGCCGATGTGAAATGAAATCAAATAAAAACTAAGCTAGGGAACCGGGCTTTAAAGAAATGCTGGGTCCGGACTTTAACTGTTCCCATTTTCCGCAAGGTAACACACAGCAGGCTGGAAATGGGGATTAAAAGTTCTAGCTCGGTGTTATGGGGCGGCGGGGAGCATAGCCCATTTTACTGTCAAAAATCGCATCTAAATAATTTTGCACAGATCTGCCACCTTCTCAGCAACCCCCTCCACAAGGGCCGAGAGCACCAGACGAGGATATAAATTCCTGAATAGTGAGAGGCTACGGCTAGGCGGCAATAAAACCAGCTGCAAGTATTGTTTGTAATCCCCTCCTCCCCCCCCAACCCCCCCCCCCACGCGACGCGCACCCCAGTTTTATTTGAGAGCAAATATGCAATCTAAGAGCTGTCTCTTTTACACGCTGCGGGACTGCCCCGGACGATTAGAGTGAATTTCCGACACCTGTCTCGGAGAGGCACAATGTGAAAGACCCAACGGTCAGAGGTGCAATCGCTGAGCAGCTCGTAGGCACGAGGGGTCCAGCTGGTCGCTGACAGACACAGCATCCTACCTGGTTGGAACGATGGACTTTTATTTCAAGGCAGCAGAAAGGTGCGCGATGAACAAACCAGCGGAGCGCGGGGAGACTCACTGCTGTACCTGCGGCCCCCTCCTGGCCAGCTGATGACTTCTTCCTATGTGACTGTCCTCCCGCATGAGCTCCTGGCTGGGCCCGGTTTATGCAGGAAATGCAAGGTAGGACCAGTCACGCAGTAGCACTGCAAGCCCCCCCCAACTCGGCTAACTTCTTGTCAGCTTCAAGGGTGTGGCTAGTTGAGCGCAAACCCTGCACGGGGGCTTGGTATGTAAGCCATGAGAACAATAGCACACCTGCTAGGTTTTGCATGCTTTTATATCGAAATGCTTTCCAGCCATAGGTTCATCATGCTCGTCTAAATTTTATTGAACCAAAGGGCCAATGAGTTTATTCTGACAACACCTTGGCGTCTAGGTGCCGTTGATAGATAATGAATAGCAGGGCTGTAACTAGAGCACTGAATTTCTTGACCAGAACCTGAAAGCTAATGGTATTGGGACAGATGAAAATTTTGTCTAGAAGAAACTTTGTTCGGATACAGTTCCTTTGCCCAGTATGTAATGAGGACAGTAGTTTAATATGCTTTTTTCTTAATAACAAATAAGGTTGCTTGAGGAGGCACAACAGTGGCTTTCAGTTGTGCACAGAAGGAACTTCTCTAGAGAAAATGACAATACTGATTCTATGTACTCAAGAGCATGGAGAGGAAAAAATGTCTAGCATCTTCTAACTAAAGACCAACTTCAGACACTAAGAGGGCATGGAAAATAGTGTCTTATTTTCCCTGAAAGAATTATAGGAATATTAAACTCTACTTGCAATTAAAAATCACTTGATGCAAATCATTTCAACTAAATAGAAATTTACAAGCTCACAAGGCTCTCTTTTTGCTAGGAATGAGTCATGTATAAATAAAATGAAAACCAAGAACAGAACTCTCATACCCTGTGTAGGTGGGTGATCCTTTGAAAAAAACTCTTTTCCTTTTAATTCTACAGCAGCCAGCAAGATGGGTTTGTGATAAACAAGCCAGTAAATAACTGAACTGTAACCAATCAATGTTCGTTCTATCTGTGCAAAAGAACAACGGTTCCTTCAGACAGACAAGGTGAGTGAGGTAATTTCTTTTATTAACCAACTATTATGGGTTGGTGAAAGAGATGAACCTTTTAGCTTTCACAGAGCTCTCCATCAGGCCTGAGAAAGGTACTGGGAGAGAGTGCCACATGCTAAACAATCTCTTTCACCTTGTATTTAGCTAAGTAAACACGTTTCCAGGGGATATTCAAGGGTAAATGGCCTGTTAACACCCCTCCATTCACAGGGGGGAGAAGGGTTAGGGGGAAGGCAGATGGGGTGGGTTGTTAATGAGTTACAAATTATTATACCTCAAATTCATTGTATATTCAGTCCATTTAGTGTCAACCAGTTTAAATTCTAACTCCCAGACTCATCTTTTCAAAGTGTTGTGTATGTTACCTTAGAGCAGCGGTTTTCACCTGCTGTGTTGCAACACAGTAGTGTGTTGTGAGGAGCAGGGAAAGTGTCACTGGGAGTCACCTGGAGTTGGCGCATGGCAGCAGCAGTTTCCCGGTGTGGGATTTTGTTTTTGTCAGTGGGAAGGTTTCTTGTGGCGGCAGGGCCCTACGTCACACAACTGCACACACCACCAACCGTGTCATTGCACAAAGCTTAAGAACCCTTGTATCCCTGCATGGATACAAACATGTGGATCTGTATCCAATCTACATCTGCAAGAAATGGTCTGCGGAAATCCGTGTTGTATCCACAGATGTGGATATAATGCGGATATCTGCGGCTTTGCAGGGCTCTAAACCCTTGCCTTAGAAGATGAGGACTGATATGACCAGCTATTTAGTGATTGCTTTGTGAAAAATGTTCACCATGGGTGATATCAAGTTTTGTCTTATTTTCCCATTGGAGTTCATTCAGAGTAGTGATTGTCTGGTTTCATCCATACAGTTGTTAGTGGGGCATTTAGTGCACTGGATACCACATGTTGTAATAGGCATGTATAGGCCCCATACATCTTGAAAGATGTGGGAGGCGCTGAGAGGGCTGGATTTACACCTTACATGCCCTAGGCACAGCATCTTCAGCATTCCCATTTACAGCGGACCTTTGTGCTTGAGATTTCCCAGTCTGTCATGTAGTTTTGAAGGATCGCGCAGTTGATCGGGAAGTCAGTTGAGTAACTCCACCTCTTCAAGTGGAGTAGCGCTGAGTGCATTTTCCTTCGACTCAGCACTGTGGACACAGTGCCATAAATAGGCGTTAGACCAGGGCTCGACAAACCCCAGGCACCAGGTTGCCATGATGACCAGGGTTTGTATCCTGGGGCCTAGTTCCTCTGAGGAAATACAGCAGAGGCGTGCCCTCTGGTGACTAAAAATAAAACTGCTGGTGCCTAGCTGGGAGCCTAGCAGGGAAGGACCCTGGAGTAGTTTAAAAAAATCTAAGGACCTTTTTAATTTACAGCAGCCTTTCCTACGCTGCCCTATGCATGGAATCTCTACAGCCAGGGTGTCAAACATGCAGCCCGCATGCCAAATACAGCCCACAAACCTCTTCCATCCGGCCCACAACTACACTCCACGGGACCACACTTAACAGAGAGAGTGGTACGGTGATCACAGTTTGACATGCACAGCGCTCTGCAATACTGCGAAAATGCCGTAGTATTTCGATTTATAGTATGTACAGCCCCCCTGGAGTACATTTAAGACCAAAAAAAGTGCTGTATCCCAGCAGGAGTGGGGTGGAGGGTGGTGGGGTTGTCAGGACCCTCCACCATCACTGCCACCCACCCCGGGCCTCTACAAAACCCCGTTCCACCACTCCCTTTCCTGCCCGCTCACTGGCTCCCTGAACCCCCTCCCCACCTCACCCCTTTCCCGCTCCTCTTTGATCCCGGCCCCTTTCTTGCCTTCCCCACCCTCCCACTGGTTCCGAAAGCTCCAGGCCCCTTCCCAGCTCCTCTCAGCCCCCATGTCCCCTCCCCACCCACTGCCTGTTCCTTGACCCCCTTCCCACTCCTCTTGGCCACCCCCCCCACTACTTCCCCCCCGGCCTTCGCCATTCCTCTCAGCCCCTCTGCCCAACACTCCCGACCCCTGGTCTGCTCCCCCCTTACCTGGCTGGAGCTGCAGGGGTAGCCAGAGTCACACCCTGGCCAGGCTGCTCCCGCCTTGAACATGCTCTGTCTGAGCATGCTCAGGGCGGGAGATATGAAAAAGCTCCAGCCTGGCTGCAGCTCCCAAGCATTCACGGGCTAGATTCTGGCCTGCAGCCGCACACCACTCCTGGCCCCTGCCCAGCCCTGCTAGGGGCTGGGATCAGCAGGGGAAAGGAGAGCCAGTCTTTTCCTCTGTTGACCCCGTCCTGCAGCAGGGCGGCCAGGGAAAAATAGGTGCTGGTACACCATACTGGGGCGTAGCAACAGAAAAAAAGCCCTGCCCCTGCTCTACAGGATTGTGCGCTGTTGCTACACACCAGGGCACATAGGGAGCCTTCAGAAGTCAGCCTTATGGAGTCTCTGTCCTGCCTACAAACTGAAGATAATTACATTTTCTCTGTTAATTCATAGATTCCAAGGCCCAGACACCACTGTAATCATCTCATCTGACCATCTGCATGACAGGTGACAGAACTTCCTTGAAGTAATTCCTAGAGCACCTCTTTTTCAAAAATATCCAATCTTGATTTCAAAATCAGTGATGGAAAATCCACCACAATCCTGGCTAAATTATTCCAATAGTTAATTACTTTCACCATTACCATTTTACACCTTACTTCCAGTCTGAATTTGTCCAGGTTCAGCTTTCAGCCATTGGAGTATGTTGTACATTTCTCTGCAAGACTGAAGAATCCATTATTAAATATTTTTCCCCACATAGATGCTTATATACTGTAATCAAGTTACTTCAGAACTTTGTCAATGTTAAGTAGATTGAGCTCCTGGAGTCTGTCACTATAAGAAATGTTTTCTAATCTTCAAATCATTCTCCTGGCTCTTCTCTCAATCCTCTCCAATTGATCAAACACCCTTCTTGAATTGTAGGCAACAGAACAGGACACAGTTGTCCAGCAGTGGACCACCATATGAAACAGAAAGATAAAAATAACCTCTCTACTCCTATTCAAGATTCCGCAATAATAATTTACCAACAACAACTGTCTGAAGAGAGGCAACAGAGAGCCATGAAATAAATGTAAACATTTTTATTTACTTCTGTATGCAAACTGCACTACACCAAACACACAAGTAATTTTGATTTTCGTCTAACATAAATCCTCTGAGGTGACCTAACAAATCAACTGAGGTGCCATTATTTTACAGTTATTTGGTCATTCAAACAAAAATTAGGGAAACGGGGGAGCCAACAGAAATGACAAGTATGTTGACACTAACAACATACTTGTCATTGCTGTTGGCTCTCCTGTTTCCCTAACACTAACACCTAAAGAACCCACCCATCACACTCAAACCCACAACTGTGCAGGTCTTTCCTCTGTACTGAGAAATTGGACACTGGAGTCACTGTAAAAGTTTGATATTTTACTTCTTCAGGACACAGCTGCACCAGCAAACCACGATAAAGGAAATGATGGATGAGACAAATAAAGCAGCCCTTTCTTTGGGCAACTCATAGTTCAACTAACTTCAATGTGCGGGAACATTGTAACTGTGGACCCACATACTACAGTCAGCCAGCCCTTCCTTAGGGCAAAAAAAGCTGTCAGATACATACTTAGATACTATGGTGACAAATCAGAAATGCAAATAAGTCAGCAGATAACACACACACACACACACACACACACACACACACACACACACACACACACACACACACACACACACACACAC
>ML685787.1:19327944-19368179 GCA_007922175.1 Pelusios castaneus
CAAAATCCATTGTAGGAGTTTTGTAAAGTAATATGGGAATTGTGATGGGATACACACCTTTATTTTTATGATCTGCAATTTTCAAAAACATATACTCTCATTTCTTCTCACTGAACTTCAAACATGTCAAAGCCAGTCACTTGTTCTTGCCAGACTAAATTTATAGAAAGTCTGAATTTAAGAGTCATGCTGAGTAATGCAAAAGAAAAATTGTTGAAAAAATTCTCCACTGATAATCACTTATTGCTCTAATTTTTTTAAAAAAAGTTTTACCAAAAAATGTCACTGCAAAATAGGGTTAAACAGGGTTTCATTCTGACTATAAAATTATAACAATATAATGATCAACCGCACTTTGGAGAGAAAACATTTTTTGAGAACAAATGGTTTATTTACTGTTAATTATAGTACCATGCTTCATCATTCAACATTAAACATACCCCATTAATAAGACAGCATTCAGTAAAGCTTTTATAACATTTTTACTTCAATATCTTCTTTTCAGAACTCTAATAGATCCTACAAATGAGCTCTCTTAAGCATTGATGGAAAATTGGCAAAATTCTACTGCGGGCCTCAACAGCCTTTCAAAATATCCAATTAGGTCAAACCAAGAAAGTGCTAGAAACCAATTACAACACGAGTTGTAAGCCAAGAAACATTGATGCACTTTGAAGCAAATGCAACTCTATGTCAAAGTAAAATATGCAATGTCATAAAATGTTTTGGCTGAAATATCAGTTCCATGCAATCCTTGAACAACATACCATTTAATCACAGATTTTTATCACCATGGAAATGCCATTAGGTATTTTATGAGACATGGAAGTAAGCAGTTTCTTATTTATCTAAGCAGAGCACTTTGCCATGCTCCCTGTTACAGACAGGCAGAGAAGATGGGGGAGGGTAACGCTGATCTCCCATCCCCCTGGCTATAGCAAGGAGCCTGCACTGGTCATTTAGCTCTGCAGCGGCTCCCTTCTGCCCTTCTGCCACTTTGACCCCTGGGCCACAAGTTTAGAACCAATGGTCCGTAGTATAAACACTGCCCTCAGTCCCTTGCTGTATTTTTTTCCCTCCACCGCTTCTTTGGAAATAATTTTTCTTTAATATACAAGTCTCTGCTCTCATACATCCACATTGCCTTTCTTTTTACCAAGAAAGCATCCCATCTTCTATTCCATAACACCTTATAGTTGTTATATTATATACTTTCTGACATTTAGCTTTCTGCCATTTAGCTAGATTTTTTTCTACTGTGACACCAATGTTCTCTCCAGAACACCCGGGCTATGTCTACACTGGCAAGTTACTTCCAATTAAGGAGTCTTAATTCGAACCAACTAAAGCCATGGCTACACTAGGCTTTAGTTAGTTCGAATTAAGGGTTTCCTTAATTCGAACTAATAAGTTCAAATAGGGCTTTAGAAGTAAGGCTTAATTCGAACCAATGTGACCATGTTAATTCGAACTAATTTCTTAGTTCGAACTAACCAGCCATTGAAATGAATGGGGATCGCTAATTCAAACTAAGCAAGTGCCATGAATGGCACTTGCTTAGTTCGAACTAACTTTTTCTAGTTCGAATTAAGTTAATTTGAACTAACTAAAATTAGTTTGAATTAGTTTGAACTAACTAATTTGAACTAATTTTAGCAAGTGTAGACATAGCCATGGAGACCATTTAGAACCTGAAAGGCTCCCCTCTTCTAGCCTAAACATTGTTATTCTAATGTCCAAAGCCAGGTGACTAGCACAATAAATACTCCTCCCCCCCCCATATTTTTTCCTCTGTTATACAAAAGCCATCTCTCAGCTATTCATAAGCATCTCTAGTGCATAAGGACCAATCCTGCCTTTACTGCGGGAAGTTTGCATTTTGCCATTGACTTCCACAGGAGTAGGATGTGTCCCTATTGAAGGAAGATTTGGTGGTTAAGACATACAACTGGGAATCAGGGAATCACATTTTTCTTATCAGCTCTGCCACTGACTTCTGTAAGATCTTGAACAAGTTACTTCACTTCCCCATGACTTGAGTTTTCATTTGTTTTTTTTCCCCATTAGTCTTGTCAATTCTTCAGAAATATTAATAGAGAACACACTACCTAAACATGTATAAAAATGCCAAATTTGGTCATCACATTCACCAAATAGGTAGGCGTGTGCACGCGTGTGCACGCGTGTGTGTGTGTGTGTGTGTGTGTGTGAGAGAGAGACAAATGACCATCCTTCAAATGACATACTATGTCATTATAGAGAATAGATTGCATAGTAAATTAAAAGGGGGGGAGGGTTAACAAATTGCTTAATTTGTTAAGTTATCAGAATACCACCCTGAATAACAGAACTGTACATTTACATGTTGGTTTGTAGCATGAACTTTCAAGAGTTTTTCAAAATCTTTAGAATGATTTTCTTTTCAGTGTGGTCCTTTGGAAGGAAGCACTGTTATTCTATTAAATCATACACAGTATCCCAGACTATACAGAAGAGGATAGTCTGCAAAAAGGTGGACCCCCATTTGAACCTGATTTTCTTTAGACACAATAAGTCACAAAAAAAATGAAAGTATTTGCTAAACTAGCACACATGGAGAAATTAAATGCTTAAGATCCCTACTCTCGCATTATCAAACACCCCACCATCAGTGATTTATTTGAGAAATTGCTTGTGTGCTTTCCTTCCAGCATCAGGAAACTGCAGGAGGTAAACAATACTTCGTAATATACTTAGCAAATGATATTACTACAAGTCAGTGAAAAGCAAGGTGTGATTTTTAAATGAGGCTGAAAGGGGAGTTTTTCCACTGGCTCCTGTGATGGGATTTTGTCAGGCCTTTTCTACTCCCTGCTGGAGACAACAGCAACTACCGCAGTACTCAGGACCCAAGGAAAATCTACTCAGACTGGACAACCAACGAGACAGTCCTCCTGAAGCCCAGAAGAGCCAGGAGTAGACATTAAACCAGCAGCAGGCCAGTTAAATGAGACTGGGTGGGACAGAATAGGATCCCTTCCAAGCTAAGCTAGCACCCAGGCTCAGACCAGGGCCTTGTCCTAAATGCTAAAACTGAGCATGTGCATTTAAGGATCTTTTCCTCTGTTTCCAGGCGCAGTCAGCTGTATCCTGAGTGCCTGTTTTATTACTTGGAGTTAAACAAGGACCGTACATTTTTTTTTCTCTCATTACAACAGGTGATTTGACCTCACCTTCCTCTAGGTGCTGTTCCCCAGTGTTTGAATCCTAACATCTGTTTTGATTTGCTATTACAGCCTGACCTGATCCTAGGTCATACACTCCCCTGCATTTAATTTCCTCCCATTCTGTAAATTTCCCATCTTCAAAGCGTCTGACGAAGTGGGATTTTATCCCACAAAAGCTCATGCGATAAATAAATCTGTTAGTCTTTAAAAAGTGCCACAGGACTCTGTTTGAGATTCTGGACAGTTTCCCCACCAGAGGTACAGCCCCAGCTGTGGCACCAGAGCTATAAGAGTGGGCCACTTCTGGCTCTGGCCAGCTCTCCAGCCAAGATTGTGGGGTTGGTGGTACCCAGGCATGTTGCCAACCGCTATTCAAACCTGAGTGTGTCAGCATAACCCCAACACACTGAAGATTTTATGGCAGCATGGTTGGTCCACCCAGATTGAAAGTCTCAGCCCCAACCTCCTGAGCAGTCAATCCAGAATTCTAGAAGAGGACCAGGGGGCTCCCAAAGAAATTCCAGAACAAGGGTTGCTCTGCTATTCACCCCACCACACCAACAACCATCAAAAAGGAAGTTCATGGAATCCCAGCAAGGAGCAGGCCAAGGCACTGGGCCAAAAAGTCTCCCCTCAGCAGATACTCAGGCAGGATACTGGGCTAGATGCACCATTGGTCTGACCCAGTATGGCCGTTCTTATGTTTCTGCTGTGGAAAGCCAAGGTGTGCCGGTTGCTTGTGCCCTCATTGAATGTGATTTCATGGACTCTGTCTTTGTACTTAGCATTTGTAGCTCCAGTAATGCTCAGGGTCTTGACTAGTGACAGGATTAACAGGCTCCGTAACTGTGCCCCTCGATCCTGGTCCAGGATATCCTACAGGAGAGTAGCGAGAGGATGAGCTGGTGTATATGCACCCATGGAGACATCCATACCTGTAGCCCATCATGAGTACATCTGAATATACAGAACCAGGCTGCAACATTTCAAGTTGGTGTAACTCCCAGTTTGCCATGGAAATAATCGGCAGGGACTGGCAACATTTCTCCTCACTACTACTGAGCACCCAGAGAACCCAGATGCCATTCCACTCTGACTGTTATCGTTCCAGTTTCCGTACATGACCTTTAGGATGGCCCATTGTAAGCAAAGAAGATTCTGAAACCATGACAACTAGACAGGAAGGCTGTTTGCAAACTGGCTTAGCATCTGATGAACCAGCAGCCCAAGGACACCACCTCAGGACAACCTTCTTCCCAACACTGATTCAACAGTACTGGCTAGGACCTTTCATCTGGTTGAGGAACAACATGGAGATAACAGCTTTAGAAAGGCATACACTCATCTTGCATTGTTTAACAGAATCATCACACAGAAGGGTCAGGCCTCCCATTTTCCCTACTTTGAGCAATAAAATAGTTTACTGTGCGGAGAAGAACATCCAGACAGGTGAGCTATCTCACCAACTCCTGATGCCTCACAGCATTTGAAAAAGTAGTATTATGACCAGCATGCTGCATCCCTTGTGCTGGTCACATGGGCAGAAATGAAACCCTAGAAAGGGTAGTAGACAGATCTCTTTTTGCCAGAGGTCCACAAGAAAGTGGCAAACTTTTCTGCAACCTGCCTGGAGTACCAACAAGTAGCATGTAAGGCACACTTCCTGGCTCTCTTCATCCCCTTACTGCTTGTCAGGACCCCTTTTTGAACAGTTAGGGATGGGCATAGCAGCACCATTAGAAAAAGTGCAAGAGGGCACCAGTATACATTGGAAATAGTGGATTATGCAATTTGCTATCCTGAGGCAGATGTCACCTCTGCCCAACAATGATCAAAGCCAGAGCCAAGGAGTTAGTCCTGCTTTTTGCATAAGTAGACCAGACTACCAAAGTCCTCATAGGTCAAAGGAGAAACTTCACCTCCCACCTAATGCAGGAGACATGGCAGATTCTTAAGGTTAGATCCCTCTGAACTTCAGTATACCAATCACCAAACTAACACACTGATGGAAAAAATTTAGCTAGACTCTTAAGCAAGTTGTCACACAATGCCCCCTGGGGCATGATCTGTGTAACTTTTCTGTCCACTTTTGCAATATAATTGTATGGTTTGATGCCAAATATGCCATGCAAGGTGTTCCTTTATGAATGCACTAACATAATACCATAGCAATACTGCAATGCATGTTTCCTGCAGCATCATACACATACTTACGTGAAACATGTTTCATATATTTCACATAGCTCAGTAGGAGACCATCAGAGCTGTCTCCCAGCAGCATGTCAACAGCCAGAGCTGCAAGTACACATCCAGAGAAAACAACAGTGACAATGGGCTAGCTAAATGTCTTTGGCACCTTGGTCGGAGAGGGGGAAGATCTGCCCTTTCCGAACAAAAAAATCACCTAGCAGCAAGGAGGAGGAGGGAAGGAGGGTTTGAAAAGCAGACACTTGGAACTGTTAGAGGCTTTTTGCCAGAGAATCTCCGTCTTGAAACATCTCCAACTCCATGGGACTGAACCTATCCACATAGCCAGAAAGGCAAAGATTGTCTGAAAACCATCACGGCCCAGACATGTGGGTAAGTTGAGATGAGAATGGACTACAACAATAAACTTATATTTTCATTTGCTAGTGGTTAATTCCTGACAGTTTTATTAAATGGCTGTGCATTGATTTGCTATATACTCAAAATCTTATTTTAATCAATAAACTAGTGTTTGTTTTATCTAAAGCTATGTGGATTTTAGAGTGTGTGAGGGAGTAAAAGCTGCAGGTATATCCGTTTCTTTGCCAAACGGATGGACATGGTGTTTAGGAGCTTGCAGTGGTTTAGGAAGGGCCCTGATCCCTGCAAGATGGAAGTTACTGGTGTAGCATCTGGGTGCAGGAGGAACCATCCCCTGAGCAGCTGGACAGCGCACATCAACTGCCTAGGACCGATTACAAACAGGAGGCTGGAGTGGACTGAACCAGGAGTGGGTGGTCACCTGGCAAAGTGAGGAAAGCTGGGGTCCAGAAGTGGGTAATCGGGGAGGTACAGAAGCACACAAAATGAGCTAGCAGGAGGGGAACATCACACAAGTCCTAAAGAAATTTGTGATGACATACCTCAAAGATTGGAACCAGCTACTTCCCTATCTTCTCTTTCCCATACAAGAGGTACCCCAGGCCTCAACAGGCTCCTTATCCCTTTAACTGTTCTGCAGCCGATAGTTTTGAGGAATCCTAACCTCCTTAAAGAGGCCTGGGAAGAAAAGCAGCAATCGTACTCTCAAAATGAGTTACAGAACATCCTACAGATGTGCCAGGCCTGGTTAGACAAAACCCTGGCTGGGGTGTTTTAGTGGGAGTAGTCCTGCTTTTTAGCAGGGGGTTGGACTGGATGACCTTGTGAAGTCACTTCCAGCCCTATTATTCTATAATTCTATGACAATTGGTGAAATAGAGGCTTCTCTAGGTCAGTGGGTCTCAAGCTTTGCAGGTCGTGACACACTTGACAGCATATCATGACCCTATAGGACACACTAGCTCACCCACACCAGGCCAAATCCAGCTATCTCCCTGGCTTTCCCTGACACACTTAACATCACGTAGTGACACAGTGTGAGAACCACTGCTCTAAGCCCAACAAACCCAAGTCCAGCACTATAATAAAGGAACTCAGGAAAGGGTTTTTCAGCCAAAAGACGATGTGCTGCTATGCCTCCTTAGCTTGGACAGGAAGCTACTGGTCAAATGGCAAAGATCCCATGAGGGTGTCTGGCAAGTTGGAAAAGTTGATTATGAAATTCCCTATCTAGACAACAAGAAACAACACTAGATCTTCCATGGGAATATATTAAAACCCAGGCAGGTGCACAGAAGGTTGTTCATAGATCCCACAGATCTCCCTGAAGATCTGGGCCCCCAGATACAAGAGCCAGTTGTCACTGAAGATGCGCCAGTAGCAGAAAGTCTTGCTCCTAGTTTACACGGGCAAGCTAGGAACGTACTACATCCACCTGATCTAGTCTCCACCCAGCTAGGGTGAACACATCTAATAAAACACTGAATCTAAACCAGCTCAGAGGTAAAGCTTGAACTTAGTGCATTCTTGAGCAGGATTCACAGGCCATGTTGTACCTTGGCGTCACTGAGGAATCCAAGATATAACCCTGGAGTGGACGGATAGGTTTTGGGACCAAGAATTATGAGATTACTTGATTTTGCATGGACTTCCTAAGTCTTAATTCAGTATCACAAATTGATGCCCACCCAATACCACACTTTGAACAACCTTGGGAAGGTTAAATATAACCACACTTGATTTAACAAAGGTTACTGGCAAATACCCCAGATTCCAATCAAAAGATGGCATCTGTCACACATCTTGGGGTTTTTCGGTTTACAGTCCTGCCCTTTGAGCCTCATGGGTTCTAGAGGCTTATGAACCAAGTCCTACAGCATCAGAGCCAGTATGTAGCAGCCTATCTGGATGATACATATATTTTTTTTTTTTAGTACGACTTGGCAGTCACATCTGGTACATATGGCTTCTGTGTTGCAAGCACTGAAGATGGGACTTACCACTAATTCTAAAGAATGTCAATTTGGGATGCACCAAACCTGCTATCTTGGCTATTTCAGAGGACAGATGGATTCAACCCCTGCAAGATAAGACAGAGGTCCTGAGGAGGACTCCAGTTCCCATCAGCAAGAAACATGTGCAGATTTTCCTGGGTCTACCCAACTAAGGAGTAGCTTAAATAGTCCAGTGGATAACTGAGTGTAGCAAAACTCTTATCTAAAGGATAGCCTCAGTCAATAGCCTGTGCTGATATCTGGCCTTCTCATTCTTGTTTGTATTACAAATTTATACTTCTATAGTTGGACTGGGAGCAGTACCATCACAAAACTTTCAATACTATATCTAAGATGCAAGATTCAGCAACAAAAAACCAGATAGTTCAACACAGAAAATGTCAGGCCATCAAATGGGCTGTGGGGAATCATACTATATTACCTTTTAGAGGCTCCCTTGTAACAGACCATCCATCCTTTAAATGGTTTCAGGTGAGGAAATAACTCACATTACTGGTATTTGGTATTGCAACCCTATGCTTTTCATGTATTTCAGAGGCCAGATTCACAGCACCAGAATTCAAATTTATTTTCCTAGGACATGAACATTATTGCAGAGTGGGGAACAGGAACTGCCCACTCTGGTGCCCCCACCACACTGTGGCAGTGCCCAGCCTGAGGGCAGGGCAGTGCTCAGCGCTGGGGGACCTGGCCAGCACTGTGGGGGGTCAGGGCCCTGGGGCTAGAGGCCCCAGAGCTTCCACCCCAGCTCCAGCAGATCCAGGGTGCTCCAGGGATGGGGTGGCTGGCACTCTTTGTGGCCTCCAGCAGCAACTCCAGGGCCAGAAGTGGCAGAGCACTGTTGGGCTGCCACTATCACTCCTGGGGACCTGACAAAGGAGACCAGCCATGCCGGCTTGAGCTGCAGGGAGCCTGGCATGGTGGCCTGACAGCACGCCATCATTCCTGGCCAAGGAGCTGCCAGCAGAGGCCGCACTGCGCACTAGCCAGACCCACCAAGCTGCTGCCATGTGCCAGCCCGATCTGCAGTCAGGGCCCCACCAGTCACCTCCCCAGTGCTACCCAGGCCACGCTGACATTGTTGGCTTGAGCAGAACTGGATTTTCGTAGGCGGGAGAGAGCCAGATCAATGCCGGGGCTTTAAGGACTGCAGCCTCAGGGCTTGTCTTTAGCTCAGGGCTGCAACCTTTGAAGACCCTGCATTGATCCAACCCTGGTGAGGAGATCTGGTTCCTGAATCTGTTCTATGGAGGGAGGTGACTGGATCAGTCAAGACTTCTCTGGTCCCTCCTGGGGGCATCAGCATCCAGAGCAGGGGCTCTCAAACTTTCCAGACTACTGTACCCTTTTCAGGAGTCTGATTTGTCTTACAGACCCCCAAGTTTCACCTCACTTAAAAACTGCTTGCTTACATAAAAATACAAAACTGTCATAGCACTCTATTGCTGACTTTCTTATCATATAACTGTAAACTAAATCAATTGAAATATAAATATTATACTTGCACTGCTGTATGTATACATTACACTAAAATGTATACAAGTCGTTGTATGACATTTTAGTTTGTATTGATTTTGCTAGTGCTCTTTATGTGGCCTGTTGTAAAATTAGGCAAATATCTAAATGAATAGATGTACTCCCTGGGGAGACTCCAAGGATCCATGTACCCTTGATTGAGAACCACAGCTCCAATGGCCTAAGAGAGCCATGAAGAAATACTGATCCATCAATAACCAGCAGGCCAATTAAAAAAAGCTTGCCTGCTTTTGCTCAAGGGCCCACCTGCCTGCATCAATGAGAGAAGTGCCTCAAAAGCTAAGCCAGCACTCAAGCACAGGCCAGGGCCTTGCCCTAGGTCAGGGGTCAGCAACCCGAAAGATAAGAACCATTTATAAAAATTCCTTCAATAACCAAGTGTTTTGAGACCCACAATGGGGGTAGCCTCCTAGTGGGGGAAGCTGGGAGCTAGGCCAGGGAGCCTCCACAGGGTCCACTGGTGGGAAAGGGGGGAGAGCTTGGAACAGGAGCAGGCCCCCCATAGGGTCTCCCAGGAGTGGAGGGAGCCAGGAGCCTGGCGCAGGGCACTGCAGGGTCCCTGGTGGCAGGAGAGGCCTGGGACCAGAGCCGCAAAGAGGCAGCCAAAGAACTGTATGCGGCTCTGGAGCTGCAGGTTGCAGACCCTGGCCCTAGGTGCTACTTTGAAGGGTTCAGCCCCCCCTCACATCCCCCCATTTAAAAGCAAGTTCCAGGGAGGTAGTTGTGTCAGTCTAGTTCAGCAAAACAAACAAGGAGTCTTGTGGCACTTTTAAAAAGACTAACAAATGTATTTATTTATTGCATGAGAGTTTGTGAAAGAAAATCCCACTTTGTCAGAATCTTGATCTTCAAGCATCTGACAAAGTGGGATTTTCTGCCACAAAAGCTCATGTGATAAATAAATTTGTCAGTCTTTAAAAGTGACACAAGACTCCTTGTTTGTTTCTCTTTAAAGACAGAGACAGCTGCTGCTGAGTCCTGACACTATTGTTTAAGAGATTGATGCCAAGCTATGGCACTGGCTTCCCTGCCCCAAACAGGCAGCCAAACCTTGTCCACAAAGGTAGAGCCACCTGACGTATCACATGCATCCCTGAACAGGGCATGCTAGAGCAGCCCTGCCTCTTACCATTTCTGCCTGCCCTGGGTAACAGGGAGCTATGGCCTCCTCCACCTCATTTTTTACACTGCACTAGAAATTCAGTAGGGCCTAACATTTCATGCAAGGACAAACTGAAGCAGCCCCTGCATGGAAGGGCTGGCTCCCAAGATCAGGGAGGCAGAGTTATGGGCTTACCTAAGCACAACTGTACCCATTAAGCTGGGGCAGGCACACTTCTGCTGCCTGAGGTGTACTGTAGTGAAGTTGGGGGGAGGGAAAGCAAAATCCCCCGGGGGAACAGCAGCAGCTCCAGCTAGGGTGAACATAATGGCTAGGGTCTGCTAAACTAGCAGCCCCCTCAGCGTGCTCAGAGGAGGAATGTGCAAGACCCGAGCTGCCATATCTCCCCCCACATCCCTGCAGACCACGATCGCCAGCCAGCAGGCTTTGAACCATGGGGGAGTCGGGCTGCGGTTAAAGCCCCCAGCAGGAGCCTCCCACAGCAGCTGGGCAGGGGCAGAGTCAAAGTCACCGCCCCCCCCCGCGGGATCCCAGAACAAGGGGGCCCCCGCAGGGGGCCCGCCCAGTTCTCCGGCCTGGCCCATCTTCCCCCGTGGCATCGGAACCCCGTGCAGCGCCTCACACGCCGGCCAGGATTCCTCCGCGCCCCCTCCCCGCCCGCGCGGGCGGATCTGCGCGCAGGGAGCGCGGCGGCGGGAGCCGAGCCTAGCTGAGCCTCACCTGCCAAACGCCAGCCGGAGCGCGGGGGAAGCTGCGGCGCTTCCAGAGTGCGAGAGGCGGGCTGTGTCCTGAAATGACCCGGCAGCCAAGCGGCGGGCGGGGGAGGGAGCTCGTGCGGAGTCTGGGAGAGGCGGCGGCGGGCAGGGAAGGAAGGAAAGAGGCCGCCGCTGTTTCTCTTTCTCGGGAGGAGAAGCCCAGCTCCGCGCTGCGGGCGCCTGGCAAGCGCCCCCTGGCCTGCACTCGGAGTGACCGCGTGGTCCTCACCTGCGCTGCTCCCGCCGCCCGGCTGGGTGTCTCCGGCGGAGCAGAGGGCATGTTTGGGCGGGGGAGGGACGGTCCAACGAGCCCGCCCCGTCCCTCCTTGTGACAACGCTCAAGACAAGGCAGACACGGGCTCCTCGCTCACAAGAGCGTCTCCGGCTGTAGCAGCATGGGGCATTTTTTGCTTCTGCCGCCCCTCTCCAAGCTCGGGGCGCAGCACTTTTTAAAGGGGCAGCCGATTCATCAGCGACAGGAATAAGTGGGCGGGCCTCTCCTGCTGGATCGCTCTCCAGGCCAGACGGAAAACAAATCCAGGGAGCACCCAGTGGCCTATGGCTAAGATACGATATTGATTCACTTCTATCTGCCACTCGTTATGGTGCAATTATAGGTGGCGATTTATAGTCAGGGAGCAATTTCCTCGGCTGTGCAGTAGGAGTAATGATACCGACTTCCGGCGTAGAGCACTTTGCAATCCACTGATGCAAAGTGTTATATAAGAGGCAGGTGTTAGTATTACTGTGTTTTATTTGGCAGGTGGCTGGGGAGAGCAGGGATATGGGAGCCACATGTAGCTCAAGTGCTTCCCATAGAGGAGAGGATGGAGGGAGGTAACCTGGAACAGTAACTAGCAGCCAGGGTCAAAGTGCAGAAAAGTCTGTGGAACTGTTCCTGCTGACTCACTAAATCCTCTCCCCTGACAGCTGCTGTCTTTTGTCCCTTAGAGGTTACCTCTGCTCTCCTTTTGTGGCTGTGTCCCATCCCTCTCCTTGCTTCTCACTGCCTTTCCCTTCCCCCAGTGGCTGCTTCCTATTTCCCCCTCCTTTGGTGATTCCCCTTCACTTTCCTTTTGGCTTCTGGTCTTTTTCCCTCCCCTTTGGTAGCTGTTGCCTGCTCTGCCCACTTCCCTCTCACTCTGCCAGTCCCAGCTCCCACTTTACTTCCTCCTCTGGTGGCTGCTCCTCTGCCTCTTTCCCTTACTTCTCTGGTGGCGTATCCGTCCCCTGTGGCATAGCAAGGGTGTCCGGCCCCCAGGGACCAAGCCCACATTGGTGCTCCTCTTGGTGTCCCCAGCCCAGCACCCCCGCCCCTGCAGCCTGAGGCCCACAGACTTAGCCCCCTGCTGCCCCCACCCATCGCTACATCATTGCCCACTCCCCCTTTCCTGCTGGCTCATTTAGACCCCTGGGCTATTGTGAGGAGTAAGGGGAGGACATTTTTAAAGGCAAATTTTAACTGGAAAAATGAAGGAAAATATGCTCAGGGAGAGAGAATCATTAAACTGGCGTATAATCTCCATTAGGAAGAGATGGAAGCCCCTGAACACTTTAAACTGGACAATTGTATTATTGGGAACAGACCTTCAGTGAACTCAAAGAAGGATAAAAAGGTTTCAGTCCTTTCCCTTTCTAAATTCTTCACTATCCAACACATCAGCTAGCTGTGCCTGCTAAAGTAAACTGAGAAACCATTAGGAAGGTGGCATTCAAATTGACCTCATTAGGTTCCAGATGCAACATCCTACTATGATTAATAGAAGCTGTTCTAATGTTTTGGGCTATTTGTACACAGACTCAGGAAGACAACACTGTATTGACTCACATTCAAACCTACAAATTATTTATTTTACATGAAAGCTTAAATTATGCAGAAACTGCTGGGGCTATTAGAGAAATGCCAAAAACTTCTCTGGCCCATTTCTACCCTGCCTACAAATACATTTGAATAGAGGAGGCTAAGACTGCATAATAATAGTCCTCTACACTCCTGTTCCTTCTAAAGTTGTCATTTTAAAAAAATGGAAATTTAATTCCATTTTTCTTTCAAATTGCAAAGAATGGATATTTTTCTCACAAGAGTTAGAGAATTCAGTGGAATTTCAGCATTGCCCATATGCAGGTGTTGATCAATACAGTATATGACCCCACACATCCACTTTACAAATTGTGGGTTTTAATTGACACTGAAGATGATAGCATCTTGCTTCTAATGTCAGCCTCATTGCTAATGATGCTTTTAACACAGAGAAACAAAAATAGGTACAAAGTAGTGCCTAGATGCATACCTTAGAAAAACATAAGATAAACTCCCACATTACTCTTATTAATGGATGCAATTAATTTGATTAGACATTTTAATAAGATGCCAGCTGAGACCCAAATACATTTTAAAAGCAGTAAAAAGGTTAAAATGACATTACAATTTTCCTTTAAACCTCTAGAACACGTTCCCCTTGTAGTGCAATTCTATCCTGAAAATGACTATGCAAGTGGCTTCATGGGGTCATTGTGATGATTTCTGCATCAAATGTGCTCAATTTACAAGTAAAAAGTTTTCAACTAACTTCCAGCAAATGCAATTGGGATCTGAAAGTCAACAGGAAATTTCCTATGTATCATCACAGTAATCATATTTGAAAAATCTAACTGAAGAAACTGAAGACACTATTGCCATGTATTCCTCTATCTTCAAGCAATTGTTTTACCAAACATCCCCCCTGCCCAGCATTCCACCCCACTGACACACGCAAAACAGATCATTTTGGGTTTGGAGCCTAGCAAACGTCAAGATCATGAATATTTTACTTTTCTCTGCTTATGTATAATAAAAAACTGAATAGGTAGAACTGTCATAGTGTTGGGCCCTGAATTTGACAAATTATTTAGAGATATACTGTATTTATTTGAAAAGATCATGTAATTTTTGTGCTCCATTTTAAAAACAATGTTCAGGTTGATTTTTTTTTTTTAATTTTAATAAAAAACACTACCTGAAAACTTTGTATGTGCTCTTTCTACATGCATTACTGCATTAAACAAAACTATAGGACTTCTATGTATTACAGACCCTTCTAAAATTTGATATCTTAAACAAATAGACTCAGTTATGTAGGGTATTAAATTACTACAAACTCAGAAAATGGATTCACTGTTTTACGTACAAGATGTATATTGAGTGTTCATGAAAATGAGGGACTAATAATTGGCTTGAGCCAGAAATAGTGCAGGCTGGCATTGTGCAAGCTTCCTTACTGAGCTCTGCTAAAACATTTCAGTGCTGATTTGCAACTTTCCCTACTATTCTAGTGATGAGACTCTCTGGAAAAGAGGTTGCCAATCACACGAAATAGCTTCAGCTAATTAGCAACTTACTGGAGCAAAGAGATGTCCAGCAAAGCTGGGAATGCTAACAATTCCATGAACTCTGTTAACTATTATTATTTATGATTATAAAATATTGAAGTAGCACTCAGAGGCTCCATTATGCTAGGAACTCTGCAAACACAGATGAAAACATAATCCCTGTCCCAAAGAATAAGGCAAATATTAATGAAAGAGTGGAGGGAAGGATACAATATATATATTTGCAACCTTTTGAATAACAATATACAAATAAGTGTCAACCAACCCCATGTGTCTCTTCAGCCATCATTTCTTACAAGCTTACACTAGAAGATTTTGGAGCAATAAGGTAAAGAGGAGAGTATAGGAGCTCAGCTCCCAAAGTTGTAAAGCTGTTGTCCCCAAATTGTGGGGCACACCCTTCCTCAAGGGGGCATGGAGGAACATTCAGGGGGCACATGGTGGGGCTTGGGCCAGCCCCCACAGGGGGTGTGGAAGGAACGCCGTATTTCCAGCCCTGCTTTTTACCCTCAGACCAGCTTTGCCCCCAGCTTCACTCCTCCCCAACCTCATTCAGCCCCCAGTCTTGCTCTGCCTCCAGGTCTGGGCCAGCATCCATGGGGGGCAAGGAGGGTGCACCACACTTCCAGTCCCATTCAGCCCCAAATCCCAGCTTTGCCTCCAGATCTTAATCCTTCCCCAACCCATCTCCACCCCCTACTCCAGCACCACTCCACCCCCTGCTCAAGACCCAAGACAGCTCTGCTCTCATTCCATCTCTCCCCCATATACAGACCAGCTCTTCTCTAGCCCCAGTTCCTCCCCCATCCTCAGTTCCACCCCCATCTCTGCCTTTAGTCCAGGCTCTCCTGCTGAGAAAGCCAGGGCTGTACAGTAATGAAGGGGAGTGGGAGTAGACTCCATTAATAGTAAAAGGGAGCACAACTGGAAAGTTTGCACACCACTGACCAATGCTGACAGGAAAACCCCTCCCATCAGTGCAGGAAGTATCTATATGAAAGAGCTACAGTGGTACAGCTGTGCTGTAGTAGCCTTTTAAGTAAAGACAAGCCCTAACTCATGAGGATTATTATCTAAGCAAAAGAAGTGATGAACTGGTAACCAGTGGAAAACCCCCAAGTGTGGACTGAAGGACTGTTCATCAGTCAGAGCTCTCATTGGAGATGGGGTGATCTCTGGTGAGCTTATCAGCACAAGGGTAGGCTCTATTATTTTCAGTATGTTTTCTCTGTAATGCTTTTATCTAAGAAATAAATGTGCTTGCTCAGAAAGATCTGCATGGTACCTTAACTGTGGCAATTACAACAAGCACCATCACTGAGGAGAAAAGGAAAACAGGTTGACTCAGGAAGCCTGACGTTGCAGAGGAGGTCACAGCATAGGCAGGGAGCTGCAATCCCTGGAAATACCTAAATCAGGAGGGAAAGACATGGATCTCCACCCAAGATAGGTGACTGTTAAGGAGCTGGGAGCCTATTAGGGGTACCCTTGCTGGGACCAGAGAAGGGAAATAGAGATACAGTTGCCATCTTCTGTACCAGGCATCATGAAGACAAATTTTGCCTTATAGACCATCAATTCCAAGAAATGTTTCATGCGGAAGGAACAATGTTGCAAACTACAAAAAAGATGTTTGCATGAGCAGCCAACAGACAGACAAAGCTGGCACTGTTGGTGGAGCAAAAGAAATAGAGAGTGACTGAGAAAGTACCAATAGGGTGCAAAGACAGAGGAGCAGAGTTCTGAAGAGCTCAGTAGGTGAAGGACAACAATCTTCACTCTTAAGGAGTGAAGCAAGGGAAGCCAGTTGAGAGACTCAATTGAAATGATATGGTTAGATGGATGAGCAAGGAAGATGATCATAGAGAAAGAAGAAAATGTGTTATTAACATGATATCAGAACCATACCTAGAGGTTTTCTTAATCTAGTTTATTAGGCCATTTCTACACTGAGACTTTCGCCAATTCCAGCCACAGTGGCCTACCACTGATGTAAACCTTTTATTTAGCATAAAAAAGGTAATCTGCAATTTGTGTTGTGCAGTTTACCTTAGCTACACCAAGGGTTTGCACTAGTGTAGCTGGGTACAACAGACTGAAACTGGGGCACATTCCCAGTATAGACACGACCCAATATTATGAAAAAACAATGTCTGTGTATGGGCCTGAAGACTCTGATATTTGTCACTTTATACAGAGTCCTTGTTTTTTCCACAGAATATTACAAATAACAATTTACTAAGTGTAGTAATAGAAAAGGACTAGAAACACATTATTTATTATTATTGTTATTATTTCAAATTTGTATTACCGAATAGCTTATTGTTCTACATGTTATATGAAAACAAAGGCGCCACAAGGAGTTTGTGGTCTGCGTGCCTTTCATTTTCAGTATTTTATGGTAAAAGTCTGAATAAAAACATTTGTAATTGTTTTCTGAAATTGAAGTTTGTTTTCAATTTCAAAAGCAGACCAATTGGCATGGGTACAGCAGACTCAGCTGTAAAGTAAGAGCGTCAAGTTTCCAGTGCCCAAGTGGGAGCTGTCCTTGGTCACAAACTAGAAAAGGAATAATTCTTGCTCAGTTACTTTGGGGATCCTTTGATATATTCTGTATGCCATAAACTGGCACTGGAACTTCACACATTCTCATGATAGAAACATACATAAATGATGGCAAATAGAAAGTAGAATGGAAAAATTATTGAGGCAGAGAAAAGAAAGTGTATTGCTCATAGGACTGAGTACAGAAATAATTACTCAAGGTCAGCTCATTCTCCCTTGTAGAGAAAATCCACGAAAGAGAGATAAAGGGACTGTAAAAGTTTGTGAGGTTTATCCTATGGAATTTCCAGGCATTGTTCCTTCAAGGGGGTGGATGTACGAGGCAATGAAGTTTGGGCAGGGCAGATAAAGCCCTCCAGCCCTGAAGTTTCCCCAGATCTATGGAGGCAAGAATGCCCTGCTTGGATAGCTCCTTCCTTCACACTGCTCTGCTGGATGGCTTCTGCATTCTGCTCTTGGGGGGGGGGGGGGTACTCTAATGGCCATTCTTCCTGTCCCATCTGTATTAAACTGATCCCAGATTTCTGTAGATCCCATGTGAAGAGACGGGAGATCTGCAGAGGATAGTATTGTCAAGAATGACTAGTCCCAATTCTCACATTCCTACATCCCTACTGCAAAAAGCTAAGCCTCCTCCCCCGGAGTGCACATGGGAAGAAATCTACTCATGGAGGGAGGAAGAGAGGAAGCCAGGGCCTAGATACGGTTAGCCATTAACATGGTATATAAATAAATTATGGGATTGGAACAGATGTTGATTATATGAGTGTATGGTCATGGACTTAACTGGAGTAAAGTAATTTTGTTTTAACTATTGGTAGGAGCACCTATGTCAGTAACAAGAAGAGGAGCAGGGATGGTGTGGGTCCCTTACTGAATGGGGCAGGTATCCTCATGGTGGATGATTCGGAAAAGACTGAAGTACTCAATGCTTTTTTTACCTCAGTCTTCACAGGCAGGGTCAGCTCCCAGGCTACTACACTGGATAGCACAGAATGGAGAGAAGGAGAGCGGCCCTCGGTGGTGGATGGTCAAGTTAGGAACTACTTAGAGAAGCTGGATGTGCACAAGCCTATGGGGCCAGATGAACTGCATCTGAGGGTGCTGAGGGAGTTGGCCGATGTGATTGCAGAGCCTCTGGGGGAAGTCCTGGATGATAGGAAAAAGGCAAATAGGGTACCTACCTTCAAGAAAGAGAAAAAGGAGGATCCGGGGAACTACAGATGAATCAGCCTCACCTCAATCTCTGGAAAAATCATGGAGCAGGTCCTCAAAGAATCCATTCTGAAACACTTGGAGGAAAATAGAGTGATCAGGAACAGTCAGCATGGATTCACCAAAGGCAAATCATGCCTGACCAACCTGATTGCCTTCTATGATGAGATGACTGGATTTGTGGATGCGGGAATAGCCGTCAATGTGATATACCTCGACTTTAGCAAGGCTTTTGATACGATTTCCCACAGCATTCTTGTCAGCAAGTTAAGGAAGTATGGGTTGGATGAATAGACCATAAGATGGATAGAAAACTGGCTAGAACATCGGGCTCAGTGGGTAGGAATCAATGACTCAATGTCTAGTTGGCAACCAGTAATGAATGTAGTGCCCCAGGGGTCAGTGGGGCTGGTTCTGTTCAACATCTTCATTAATGATCTGGGTGATGGGATAGATTGCATGCTCAATAAGTTCACGGATGACACCAAGCTGGGGGGAATGATAGACACGGTGGAGGGCAGGGATAGGATTCAGAGAGATCTAGACAAATTGGAGCATTGGGCCAAAAGAAATCTCACAAGGTTCAGCAAGGACAAGTGCAAAGTCCTGCACTTAGGACAGAAAAATCCAATGTACTGCTACAGGCTGGGGACTGATCAGCTAAGTAGAAGCACTGTAGGAAAGGACCTGGGGGTTATGGTGGACAGGAAGCTGGATATGAGTCAACAGTGTACTCTTGTTGCCAAAAAGGCCAGTAGTATATTGGGCTGCATCAGTAGGAATGTGTCACGTAAGGATAAGTCTTAAGATGTCCAAAACTTAGGCCTCAGGAAAAAAAAAAAGGATTCAAAAAGCATAAAGACTGGAAAGACCACAACCATTAATTAGGCAATGAAACTGTCATGTACAAAAGTGCAAAACAGGATGCAGCTAGCTGACCACAGAAAAAGAGGAAGGTCAGGGGATCTCTGCCACTCAGACAAGACAGCTGGACTGCATGCATTAGCAAAAAACCACGTCACTGTGGTTTTGAGCAATAAAAGGAGGCCAAAAGGGGAGGGAGCTTTGTAGTTTATTCCAGTGAGTAACTGGGACAGAGCTCTGAGGGATTGATCACCCCCCACGAGCACTCCCCCACCGGCTCTCCATAGGCCGCGGACAACTGGGGGTAAAGCATCGAAGCCTGGCCAGCAGAGGGAAGATCGGACCAGCAATCCGACATCAATTTCAACAAAGGAAAGGTAATCAAAGTAAGGGGGCCAGAGTAACGCCTGGCTCTTAAAACAAAGTAACACAGAAAGTTTAAGGTTTTTCCCAGCTTTATGCTGAGACTCTTAGGTAATGAACAATAGCAGCACCAACTTGGGTTTGGGGTTGATGTAGGAATTGGGGTAGGTAAAGGATTTGCTTTGGTTATAATTGAGTTAGCATTTCTGCTTCTGTGTTGTGTGATTGTGTATAATTAATAAAGATAAAAGCAAAGTTGTGTTAGAGGGTGTGTGTGAGGAAACTATAACCAGTGACCAGGTCTGAGACTAGCCTGTGTATAGCCACCCCAAAGCCAAGGCTTTGAAAGCAAGGGTGCACAGGTGAACCTTGTGACCCACTGGATCCCCTTCTTGTGTGAGTGCGTAAATGGGCGCCCTCTGTGCTTGGCGTCCATGCTGCTATAACTCTGCTGCTGGGGGGAGGAAAGTGTGAATAGGGGATAACCGTTGACCAGGTCTGGGACTAATCCTGTGTGCAAGGGTGCACAGGTGAACCTCGTGACCCAACAGGTGTGAATGAGATCCCTATACAATAGTACAAAGGATCCTGTGTGATTGTGTCTTACATATGGGTTTGTGTTCTTGATTGCTCTGGTTTGTGTGTATTGGACTCTGTTATATTCTCTACGTTATGTGTTTAAAGCCATAATTGATAAAAAAAAACCCTGAATCTGTATGCATGTAATAAGTGGTATTGTAGTTTAGAGTGTTTGTGGATATATTGGGTGTTTATTGTATTACTAATCACTGCCTTAATCTGTGTAAACCTGTATTCAGTAATCATAAATAAATGTCACATGCATAGTGTGTAAACAAAAATTCATTGTTAGAGGTGGTCTTTGCCTAGGAGCCTCGGGAGCTTCCCAACATCCGCATTTAAAGGACTGGTTATTTGTTTGGGCACCCTTCCCCCTTAAGGGGATAAAGCTTAACAGAATGATGCCAGCAGATCGAGGGTTGTGATTATTCCCCTCTATTCAACACTGGTGAGGCCGCATCTGGAACACTTTGTCCAGTTTTGGGCTCTCCACTACAGAAAGGATGTTAACAAATTAGAGAGAGTCCAGCAGAGGGCAACGAAAATGATTAAGGGGCTGGGGTATATGACTTATGAGGACAGATTGAAGGAAGTAGGCTTATTTAGTCTGCAGAAAAGAAGACTGAGGGGGGATTTGATAGCAACCTTCAACTACTTGAAGAGGTGCTCCAAAGAGGAGGGAGCTAGGCTGTTCTCAGTAGTAACAGAGGACAGAACAAGGAGCAATGGTTTCAAGTTGCAACTGTGGAGGTCAAGGTTGAATATTAGGAAAATCTTTCTCACTAGGAAGGTGCTGAAGCATTGGAATGGTTACCTAGGGAGGTGGTGGAATCTCCATCTTTGGAAACATTTTTTAAGGCCCTGTTAGACAAAACCCTGGCTGGAATGATTTAGTGGGAATGATCCTGCTTTTAGCAGGGGTTGAGCTAGATGATCTCATGAGGTCCCTTCCAACCCTAAGATTCTATGATTCTATGGCTATGTCTCCACTACAAAAAGTTAGGTCGACTTAGTTAAGTTGACCTAAAGTCGGCCTTATTAGGTTAACTTAAAGTGGTTTCTCTGAATGGGGACTTAGTAAGTCAACCTAACTGCCCTTAGGTTGACCTAATAAAGTGGACTTAAGTGTCCACACTGCTTAGGTCAACCTAAGGAGTCGACTTAAGGGTTAGGTCGACCTAACCGGTGGTTCTTATTAAGTCGACCTAACCTTTCATTATGTCGACTTAAGGAATTTCTTAAGTTGACTTAATGAAAGCCTGGTGTGGACAGGGACTAAGTTAGGTCGACTTAAGCCTCCTTAAGTCCACCTAACTTGCAAGTGTAGACATAGCTTATGATTCTAAGAGGAAGCAGAGAGAATTCAAGTGACTTGCTAAGATCTTACAAGTCATTGGCAGAGATAGGAATAGAGAACATTGATCTCCTGGCTTCCAGTCTAGGGCCCTGTCCACTAAGCAATGGGTTTTCAACCTGTGGTCACAAAGAAGTGCCAACAAATGACCCAGCCTTTTCCATATTTTTATAGGGGAAGGTGGTACTCGCTAGATGGGAGTGAGGTGCCAGGAGATCCTGGATGGGAATGGTTAAGTACTATTTTACTACCTTACACTGCCTCCCCATTTCTTCGTTTAATATTCTGATTTCAATTCAGCTACCATGGTTAATGATGAAGCAATCGTTATTTTCTATTTTTGCACCAATGCAAATTTGTGTTCTGGCAAATGTTACCTTTTGTAGTTACTATTTACAAAAGTTTCATGGATGTTTAGTATATGTTTCCATGGCAATGAAGGAACAATTTGTTATAGATGAAGGTTGGTTTTGGTGTTCATAGACAAAGATTCTGCCTTTTCTTTTTGTTTTTAAAACCTTTTAAAATGTATCTATGTAGGAGTACAGTCTATTAAAATAACAATGCTAGCATAGGTTTTTTTATGTTAAAAAGTTTAGGTTGGGGGTAAGTGTTAAAATATTCTGTTTGAAAAGACTTACAGAAAACATAATGGGGTGAGATCTTCAGCTGGTGTTAATCACCGTCTCTCCATGGAGGTCAGGTGTGAGAAGCCTTGCTTTCCTTTCTTTGGCTGCGTCTACACTGGTAAATTAAGTCGACTTAAGCTTGCTTAAGTCGACTTAATTTACTCTGTGTCTACACTACAGTTAAGAAAGCTGCTTAAGTCGACTTAAGGAAAATAAAGTCGACTTAAGGAAAATAAAGTCGACTTTATAAAACCACCTCCCTAGTAGACCTAAGGTTTAAGTCGACTCCCTAGAGTTGACTTAAGCCAGTGTAGATGTGGGGTAGCCCTAAGTCGACTTAGGGCTACCCCAGGGCTACACCAATGCCCTCTCTGCCAGGGGGGGCACAGGGGAAGCCTGGCATGCCCCCCCACCTGGCAGGGCAGAGCCCTGCCCACCCTGCCCCTATGCCCTGCCAGGGTCCCTGTCCCCCTTTGCCCCATTGTACCCACGTACAATGGGGCAAAGGCTGAGCCCCCTGGCATTGGGCAAGGGATGCCCTTCCTGCCCCCGTGGACCTCCCCTAGGTCCCCCTAAGCCCATAGAAGTTGACCTAGGCATCCAGTGTGGATGCTCTAGGTCGACTTTTTAAGTTCCCCTTTAAGTCAATTTTATTTTTAAGTGTGGACATACTAAGTTGACTTAGTTAAAGTCGACTTAAATTACCAAGTGTAGACATAGCCTTTGACTGGAGGCCCAATCTGGGTAAGGCCTAACATGGAAAGTGTCATGACTTTTTTTATGGTGGGAAGGGGGGTTTGGGGATAGGACATTGCCCTGCATGGCCCAAAATGAGATCTGAGACAAAATAGCCCACTGAGTGTTACACTCATCCAAACAAACTGAACTTAGTCAGAAGATAGTTTCTGGGTGCAATTATTTATATCTATGAAGGTATAAGAGAAACCATTTGCTCAGTTACCCTAAGAAAAGAATGCAGGCTGCTAATATTCTTGGACGCTTCTAAACAAAGTCATCAAGAAAGTCTAGAACCTTCTAAGCAATATCTTCTCATCCCCTGCCACTAACAGAGCTAATGTTTCTCTGAAAAGGAGGCTCCAAAGTAAAAGGCAAAAGGACAAAACAGGGATAAACTCTGGAGCTTTGAAGGGAATTAAGAAAGTGAACCTTGGCACAGTTGCTGATAGAGTTGGCCAGGTTAACAGCTTAGCCATTTTATGTATTTCATTCACAACAGCCAACACACTGCTGTGTGCTGTACAGATACACTCAGTTTATCTTTGGAAGTGAACTTAGACATTCCACAGGAAATGTGTGGGAAATGAGAACTATAAAAAACCAAACAAACAAAGGAGGGGAAAAAGGCAAGTCAGTTAACCAACTGCAAAAAGAAAGATGCCCACTCACTTTGGTGGATATGAAGAGACCTGTTAAGAAAATAGAGAGACATTCTGTTCCAATGCCTTTTTAACAATATTTCTTTACATATAATACTGTAGTAAAACTAATCAGTTGGTGAGTGGTAATTACAGAACATATCAGTCTCCTCGTGTATTTTAGTCACTCTACAATATTTATAGCAGTTCTTAGTCCAACTGTCCAGTTGTAATTGGCTTTGTTTGTGTTTATGTGAAAGTCAGTGAGAGAATGGGAGATGTGATCTATAGAGAAGATAAGAGTATAATATATCTAGCAATTGTATCTAATATCTGTTGTGGGGTCAGCAACCCCTAATACACATGCCATCAGTGGCACACAAGCCCATTCAGAGTGACGCACAGTACTCTCTGGGGCACTGCTGAGCTGCTCCGGCTGCCGAAGAAGCTGCCTGCAGTGACTCATCTCAGCAGCATGCCTGGGAATGCCACAGAAAGAAGCTGCCTGGATTAACTCCTTTCAGTGGCTGGGGTCCCAAGGCAGGCCACAAAGAGGATCCACTACAGGCGACTTCTTTCCATGGAGTGCCTGGGAACCTGCCCCTGACTCCAGCCATGGCTGCTGCCAAATTTTCAGGCAGCAGCCGCTTTTTTTTCCAGCAGAGGGGGCTGGCACCAGCTGAGGGTCGGGGAGGAGGGGTCGGCAACCTTTGCCGATCCCTGCTATAGTGTATCAATTTGCTATAATGCTCCTTATTCTCCTCATTCAATAAAACTATCCCAAAGTTTGTGATGGTTTTGCTGCAGCTGAACTCCAGTTGGACTCTACTGAAAACACTAAGTAACCTCTATTATCCCTAGGCCTAAAAAGGTCACTCAGTGTAGGAAGAAATGAGAATTTATGATGGGGTGTCTGCCGTACAGTGTCCACAAGGGATTAATAGAGCTCTAGAGAGGTTGTGCAGGAGGAAGCCAGTTAGAGATGGACTGAGAGGAGCGACCAATCAGGGCCCACTAAACCCATATAAGAAGAGCTGCAGGGCAAAACAAAGCAGAGGAAGGCCAGGTCTACACTGGCTGTGGATTTCGGCAGCAGCTGAAGGGAGATACGCAGGCTACATACAATAACTTGCATATCCCCCTTTGACTTCCTAATACGTAACACCTACTTACTGTGATGTTCCCACTGTGCTGAGTCAATGCGAAATGCCCTCCCTTTGACTCAGTGCTACTGTTCTTGCTGGATAGGTCTTAATAAATTGACCTCTGGCTACTTTCGGATTCAGTCGAGTGCATCTTTACTGATTCTCAATCGAACTCGCACAATTGATTCTACACTGTCTGCAGTACGGCCGTCAATGTAGACCTGGTCTTAGTCACTCCCTGGAGTTTGAGGAGGGAGGAACAGCTGTTTGTAGGCTGAAGACAGCTAGTACTTGAGACAGAGCAGTACCACAGGCAGGAGCTGGGGAGCTAAAAACAACTCCTGGCTGGCTGCAGGGATTTACAGGTTGAGGCCTTGAGGCAAGGGTGCTGGAGGCTGCAGGGAGGTGGCCAAGGGAAATGGACTGCAGCACGGGAAGGGATGCAGCAAGTAGTTGCTTCTACAGGGTCACTGGGCTAGGACCTGGGGTAGTGGGCGGGTCTGCGGTTGCTACAGGGGAAGTGGCTAGAGAGTAGACTTCAGTTGCCCCTGTGAGAAGTGGCTGGATGAGGATTGCAAAGACAGCCCCCAGAAAGGGTGAGTACAAATTATGATGCAGCTGGGGGCTGTGTCATGAAGAGGATGCTATGGTCCAAAAAGAGGTGTGGGACCAGGACGGAACAAGAGGATGGGAAAAGCAGGAGGCAGCAGAGTCATTACAGGGCTCCTATTGTGTAGCTGTAGACAAATTACGGTTACCTGGATTGCAGCTCTGGACATAGGTGGGAATGGAGAGAACAGAGTCTGTTCACCCGTTACATCCCTTAGTAAGCAAGTGAGTGGAGGAGCTAAAAACTGCATAGGAAGGCACAGGATGTGCTGCCCCTTTTATCTAGACTTAGCCTGGAAGCTTAACATCTTTCTAAAATTAATAGAGATTTAGGACAAGTCAAGAGCTCCAGAATTGCAAGCCTAGGGCATTTGAGAACTAGATTACCTCCTCGTCCATTACATCGTCTTTACTCATCTCTCTCTTCTGATACAAAATATTTATAATGAAGAGTTCACACATTTTTTTAAAATGTCAGAATGCTCAGTATACCACTTTGTTAGTACTAATACTTGCCTACCATGAGGGAGAGTTGGCAGGCTTACTTAATTAACACTTAACAAGTTCCAAAGAGGTAGCCGTGTCAGTCTAGTTCAACAATACAAACAAGGAATCTTGTGGCACTTTTAAAGACTAACAAATGTATTTATCATAGGATTTGCTGTAACAGTCTGACCTGATCCTACACTTACACTTCCCTGCATTTATTTTCCTCCCATTCTGCAAATTCTCCATCTTTAAGCGTCTGATGAAGTGAGATTTTCTCCCATGAAAGCTCATGTGATAAATACATTTGTTAGTCTTCAAAAGTGCCACAGGACTCCTTGTTTGTTTTTTAATACCCGTAAAGCACTCTGAGATCCTCAGATGAAGGCATTATACAAATACATAAAATTATTATCTTGCTATATAAAATGTCCAGATTATTTTTTTAAATAGTCATAATATCATAGCTTTGTAACTATTACAAATAAGCTGCCGAGGTTGGTTGCTTCCAACATTCAGTGTGTAATTGGAAGGGAAATATAAATCCTTTTTGAACTTATGTTGTGGTCAGTTTAACAGAAGCATTGCATTTTTTGCAGTCCAGTAAGCTTAGCAAAGACCTTCAGGAGATGTTTCTGTGCATCTCAAGACATGTCTGGGTTATGCTGTTAATTCAAGATCAATTCATGTTGTCTCCATAAATTGCTAACCTCAGAGGAGTTGGAGCAGGACGACCGAGTAAAATATTTCAGAACTGATGACATGCCAGAAACCAAGCTGCTCAAGGAAAAATTTTCAGTTCTTCTAGTCCTAGAAACAAATAACTGCCACATTATTAATGTTTTGTTTTCTTCTTGCCTTCGGTGAACTTAAAATAAGGCTCTAAAACTGGGGAAACTATTTTTTAGGGCGTTGGAGCAATGCATACAGCTTTATGTAGTCATAAGATCTTATTTGAAGTCCTATGCTGAGGAATTGGAGTCATTTCAAATTTCATTACACAAGGCAATTTGGCTTCTTTTCAGATCAGTTGCCCTCTTACTCAGTGCCAGCCTTTAGTACTTTGACTTAACTCCTTCACTAAAAGGAAACATGTTGCAGCTTCTTTTCAAAGCAGATTTTCAAACCAAGTGGTTTATAGATACACATGTTTGCATAAAAAGGACACTTGTAATTTTGCCTTCTCAAAATAGGAAGGAGCAGTTGCCAAATTATGGGATTTAGTTATTACCTCAGATATACTTACGTTTCAGAGAACTTGTTGAAATAATATTACCTCACCAGGGACAAACTCCTTAATCTCAATGTCTTTTTATGGCTAGGTTTGTAAACTCCTGCTCCCCAGCCCACTTTGTATGAAAAGTAGATATGTTTAATGGACTTCTAGGTTGCTTTGAAAGGCAACATGATTCCAAGTCTCCTGGCTTGCAAACCAGTGATGAGACATTTGTTCTCTTAACAGCTCCACCACTGACTCACTCTGTAACTGCCGGCAATTGGTTTAGTCCAGGAGTCAACAACCCCAAAAATAAGAAGAGCCATTTTAAAAAATTCCTTCAATAACCAAGTTTTTTGAGAGCTGCAATGGGTGTAGCCTCCTCGTGGAGGAAGCTGGGCTAGGGTGCCTGCTGCAGGGTCCCCTGGGAGTGGGGAGCAGAACCAAGAGTGAACCGTGCCCTGGTGGCAGGGAGGAGCTCGGAACCTAGTGTGAGCCACCTGCAAAATCCCCTGGTGGCGTGGTGAGCCCAGAGCCTGGAGCCATGAGGGGACAGCAAAAGAGTCACATGCAGCTCCACAGTCACAGGTTGCAGACCCCTGAGAAGACAAGTACACACAAAGGGTGCATCTACACTAGTAAATTAAGTCGACGTAAGCCTGCTTACGTCAACTTAATTTACTCTGCGTCCACACTGGCATTTCCTTAAGTTGACTTAAGCTGCTGCTGCTGCTTAAGTCGACTAAAGGAAATTTAAAGTCGACTTTATTAAACCTAGTTTAAAGTCGACTTTAATTCTTAAGCCGACTTCTTAAGTCTATTTAAGCAGTGTGGATGCCCCAAGTCAACTTAGTCGATTTAGGACAGGGGGAAAAGGGAGCCACTGCTCCCTTCTCCCCAGGAAGCCACTAGCGGCTTGTCCCGGCTCCCTCCTAGCCGGGACCTGAGTGGTCCTGGCCAAAGGGAGCCCCACGCTCTCGCCGGCGCTCCAGCTGCCCAGCCTCTGGGTGCTGCCCAGCAGCTGGAGCACCGGCAATGGCCAGCATGGTAGCACTCCAGCTCCCGGGAAGCCTCTGGGGGTCCCAAGCCACGGGGGTCCCAAGCAGAGGGGCGCCACCGGCTTCCTTCTCCCCGTGACCACTCGGTCCCGGCTAGAAGGGCTCCCTTCTGCCCGGGACCTGAGCAGTCCTGACCAGAAGGGAGCTGAACAGTCCAGAGCAGAAGGGAGCTCCACGCTCCCGTCTCCCCCGGATCGCTCTGGGGTTTGCTGTCTCAGGGAGACCCAGCCTCATGCGGGGCTGGCTCTCCCTGGACCTAACTAGTCGACTTAGAGAATCTAGTATAGACTCTCTAAGTCAAGTTAGTAAGGCCCACTTTAAGTTGGCTTAGAAGTCCTGTGTGGACTCTCTAAGTCGACTTAATAAGGTTGACTTAAAGTCGCCTTATTAAAGTCAACTTATTTAAGCCATCCTAAATCCTAAGGGTAGACATAGCCAAAGAGACAAAGTCAGAGAGGAATGGTGCATTATGTTCTGTACATTTGTGGGGGTATCTTTAGCAATTGTGACCATAGACTGTAAACAGTAAGTGGTTTCAGTCATTCTTTCCCTGTAACTTAGGGGTTTTTTGTTTTTTTTAAACATATTATCTTCAGCACCTGTGTTTTGTCTCTCAACTCTGGGCTAAATTCAGGCCTAGTGTTAGAGATCACATTTGCAGTGACTTCACCAGGGTTGAGTTTCACTCAAATTTTTTCCCTTTGTATGTGTAACCTCATTTGCAAAATGTATATTGCTGGAATTCTGATTCCTGAGTTCTTGCAAACACAAGTATTAGTAATGGTGGCAAAATTCTCATTGACGTCAGTGGGACTAATTGGCCTCTGTCCAAAAAAAGAAACTGTGGCTGAATTTAGATACTTTTGAAAATGAGGCAATAATATCACTGGCTTGGTCTGCCCATAGGGCAAATGGACACCATCCAAACCTTCTCTTAGGATTCTGCAATGTACCACCAGCACTTGAATGGCAAAACTTATGAGAACTGATTCTCCTCAATTGCTGTTCTACACTGGTGTAATTATAATGATTTAAATGGCATTAGTCCTGATTTACATTGGTGTAAATGTATGACACTCTGTACAAAACATAATGTTATGACAGTTATGAATATAGAGGCTCCAAGGTGCTATTTTGAGATATAAAGTATGCCTTGTGAGGGATCATTTTAAAAGTCTTGATCCATTGAACATTAATATCCTATTGGATTGTATGTGCTGTCATTATATGTGGAATTATGAAGTATTGCTGTATGTGTCACTGAAATACGTTGTGAGGTTGGGAACACCCACCCCCAGCCTTTCAGTTACAACAAAGGAGTAGCCATCAATAGCCAGTCAGGTGCTTAATGGCTCATCAACACCCAACCATCTATGCCAGAGACTCCTTTCAGAAGACATGTACACAATGGACACTACTTGACCAATGGGGATTGCCTGACTCAGATATCACAGCAAGGGTCTTTCTAGCAGCTGGGAGAAGAGTGACAAAAGAGTGATAAACAGACAGTGACATCCTCACTTGGCATCTTCCTCCCGTCCCTAATTCGATACCTGAAGCATGTCTGGAAGACAAAGACTTTCAACTGGGAAAGAGTGGCCCCAGACAGGAAAAGCATGCCAGTCTGTGTAGTGAGGAACTGTAACCTGCTTGTAACGTCTGTGAGGGTGCGAAAAGCTGTTTGATCCAACTCTTGCTTAGACTAAAAATTGAAGATTTAGAATATGTAATTACTTTTATTTTTTAAGGTAACTATTTCCAACTTTTATGCCTACCACTTAGAATCTCTTAAAAAATCTATCTTTCTGTAATAAATCTTTTATATTTTTTTAACACGGGGTTTGGGGTTTGTTTGTGCGGGGGTTGTTTTGTTTTGGGGGGGGGTTGTTGAAGTGCTTGGGAAATCTCAGTTCAGCTTACAAAGGCTAGCGTGTATCCACTCCACACTGAGGAAGTGGTGAACTTCTTAATGAATTTGTACTGCCCAATGGGACCTTGAAAATGGTACAGTCCTGGGGTGTAGGGCTGGAGCTGGCAGGGAATTGGCTGGATTCATGACTGGCAGGGAGCTATTGATGATTCATGACTGGTAGGGAGGTCATTCATGTAACACAGTTGGATATGTCCCTGCCTGTGGATGTCTGTAAGTGCAGTGTTTATCAGAGGTTTATAACTTGACATCAGCATCACAATGGGTGCATCTACACTTTTAAATTAAGTCGACTTAAGCCTGCTTACATTGACTTAATTTACTCTGTGTCTACACTACAGTTTCCTTAAATTGACTTAAGCTGCTGCTTAAGACGACTTAAGAAAATTGTAAGTCGACTTAATAAAACCTACTTTTGCTTCGACTTACTGGCCAGGTCAACTTTATTAAATGAACTTAAGCCAGTGTAAACATGGCTTAACCCTAAGTCGAACTAAAGGATCCTCAGGGCTCCCCCACTGACCTCCCTCCCAGGGTGCCTGGCACAGCCAGAGCCTGGCGTGCCCATCCACAGGGCAGGACACAGCCCTGCCCACCCCGCTCCTATACCCTGCCCCTGTCCTGCTCAGCCTCCATGTACTTTGGTACAATGGGGAAAATGCTGAGCTCCCTGGCACTTTTGAAGGGGTGTCCGGGGAAGTGGGGCACCTCTTGGGTGCCCCCTTCCCACCATGCACCACTCCCAGGTCCACCTAGCCTCTACAGGTTGATTTAGGCGTCCAGTGTGGGCGCTCTAAGTTGATTTGGCAAGGTCAACTTTAAGTCGACCTAAATTTACAGTGTGGACATGATAAGTCGACTTAGCCAAGTTGAATTATTTGAACAAGTGTAGACATAGCCAATGTGAGAGGCAGCCCAGTTTGGTGCATTTGAAGGGTTCAGCTGCCCCACCACCGAGATTCCTCCCCAGGAACCCTGTCACAAAGTGAGAGTAGAATAAATCCTCTGTTGTTCAGGTCTTCTGCAAATGGCTCCCTCGCTGCAGGCTGGCTCGTGATCAAAAGCTTGGTAGTATTTCTAGAGAATTCAAACTCTTTGCTCTAGGAGACCCTGTGTTAACACGTTCTCTTCCTTGTATCAGGGAGAAATGTCTCCTGTTTGAGAGAACTGGAAACCCACATGTTGTGAACAGAAGTGTTAGGAGATGGGTGGGCAGGGGACCTCTAAGGGTTAAAGGAATATGTGCTGGCTAAGGAGAAATGGGAGCCTTACTGGAGATAGGAATGCACTGCGATTTATTACTGAGGATATGAGAAAGGTAAGGAAGTAAGAGATTCTCCTCCTATAGGAGGCTAAGAAGACTGGCATAAAAGGGTATAATTCCACCGATTTCAATGGAGATGCATCTGCCTACATTAACAATAATTTTACCCATACATCTATGGTTTTGTTAGTAAACTTGTGGAGGGGGTCTGTTCTCTCCTTGGCAGATAAATGTAAGACCCTTAATGGTGTCTGGGTTCACAAGTCAGCATCGTGGGGAGAAGAGACTCTTGGCTCTCTATGAGCTATTTCAGAAGTTATGCCAGAGAATGTTCTCCACATGAATCGTTTTAAAATGTTATTGTTTATAGAATGAGAAGACTAAAAGGAAAACTCAGTTAAAACAAATACTAAGTTACTTCCTCCCCACTCCACAAGCACAAAGCCGCATCATGACTGAAATATATATGCTTGGTTGATGGACTCCAGCACTCCAGCATATTGGTTAATTTTTTAAAGTCTTCTTTAGTGGATTTAAGACTTTAATACAGTGTAATCCACTAACAGTAACTTCTCATTGTCAGTTGCTAACAATATGCATTAGAGAAATACCCATCTGGATTCCAGGGGGTTAATTTTTAGTTATAATTTCTTCCCCCCATTGACCCAGGCAGCTTTTGAATAAATAGCAATTCACTTATGTTTTGACAGAAAACTACAAAGGTTCCTTTCACCAATTTTGAGTGGATTTCATTCAGATTATGTTTTACTAGGACCAGAACCTGAAAGATGTAGATCACTCTTGACATCCACTGACTGCAGCAGGAGTTGAAGATGCTCAGCATCTTTTAGGATTGGTCCCTAATTATACAACAGATATCTAAAATATACAGTCCTTAGAATAACTTATTCTTCATTGTTTAGTGTATTATTATTTTAGAAAATTAAGAATGTTAGAAGGGAGCCACAAAGAAAAGATAAGACTTTTTTCCTGAAAATTCTCCCCAGAGCCACGGAAAGGAAAAGCGTGAATTAAATATGTTGAGTGAGCTGGTAATTTAGAGGACTGGAAATCCATCACCCAGCCCAGGTATATGTGACTGATAGTTGCTACTATCTGACAGGCTATGTGAGTTAAAATTAGTGATCCCAATTCTGTTCCCAGTAGAAAACTGTCCACAGCACAAATTCACTACTATATTTGCATTAATTGGCAATCTCAGAAGAATGAATGGGAATGAATGTGGTGACCTGGCCTGCGTCTACACTTGTAAATTAAGTCGACTTAAGCTTGCTTAACTCGACTTAATTTACCCTGCGTCTACACTACAGTTTCCTTAAGTTGACTTAAGCAAGTTGCTTAAGTCGACTTAAGGAAAATAAAGTCGACAATGAAAATTAAGTCGACTTTATAAAACCTCATTTTACTTCAACCTAAGGCGTAAGTCGACTTTTTGAAGTCGACTTAAGCCAGTGTAGACCTGGAGTAGCCCTAAGTCGACTTAGGGCATCTCCAGGACTCCACCACTGCCCTCCCTGCCAGGGGGGGGGACAGGGAGAGCCTGGCATGCCCCCCCACAGGGCAGGGCAGAGCCCTGCCCACCCTGCCCCTATGCCCTGCCAGGGTCCCTGTCCCCCTTTGCCCCATTGTACCCATGTACAATGGGGCAAAGGCTGAGCCTCCTGGCACTGGGCAAGGGGTGCCCCCCTACTCCCGTGGACCTGCCCTAGGTCCCCCTAGCCCCTAGAAGTTGACCTAGGCATCCAGTGTGGATGCTCTAGGTCGACTTTGTAAGTTCCCCCCAAAGTTGACTTTAAATTTAGGTGTAGACGCACTAAGTCCACTTAGCTAAAGTCGACCTAAATTTACAAGTGTAGACATAGCCCTGGTGTGGGGCCAGTGCTCCAAGGATAGAAATCAGATCCATCTTACTGACTGGAGCAGACTCTACTGCCTATGGACATGCAGCAGCATGGGAACGATTGAATTTCCCTTAGGGACAATCTCACTACTGCTTTTTGAGGAACAGCTCCCCATTACTCTGCATAAGGCTGTGACAGTGCTGCCAGGGCCTAGGCCTGTGTGTCTTCAGAATCATATCTGCTTACTTTAGTTTAAAAAAAAAAGAATTAAAAAGAGAGAGTTTACTCTTTTTACTCCCAGTAGACTTGCCTAACAACTACTAAAGCCAAGAGGAAGCAAGCTGGATTCTATTTTTTCTGGTACCTCATCAAACTTGTTTATTGGGTTTAAATCCATGACATATGTGCAAACCACTATAAACAATACTACTCCACAGGTGCAACTGAGGTTATAACCTGACCTGCTGGTGATAATGCATGAGACAGAAAGAATCCAAACTGGCTTTCAGCTCCCAGGTTGAGTTTGGAGGACTATAAACTGGGGAGGGAAAGGAATCTTTCTTCTTACTTGTAAACTCAACATATAAAATCTAACAATAATTGGCATGAAATAAAAATGTAACCCCAACAGGTAATTTTTAACTACTAGATCTATAAGCTGGTAGATTGGTCTGATGCAGGCTCCCACTGACACACAACACTCAAGATTACAAGTTCTTATCAATTTGGTTATCTTTAAAGCTTTATTTATTAATTTGTGTTATTTAAATTCAGGTAAACAAGACTGGACAAAGCTAAAGGAAAGCAGTAGCTGTTTGTTGCATAGTGAATACAAAAAATGCCTTCCCCATTCCATACTAATGGACCAGTTCATGCATGTTCTAGTCAGAACTAGACAAACAAAACTAGTCTGGTAAACCACATTTCTTACTACTTTTGAGGGGGAAACAGCCTCTGATTTTTTTCATAAAAACATTTCTCCAAGTAGAAAAACTTATGGAAGTGTCTAATCCCATATATCTTGCAATTTCACTGGCTGTATCGACTGAGTACTCCTCAGGACACCATATCTTTCAGCCCGCCAACAGCTCAATGAGTCACACAAACCATTGGACTGTAGAACAAATGACCCAAAGGAGGAATTTAGCAGAGAGGAATAGACAGTAGATGAGAAGATGTGGAAATTATTTATTTGGCAAAAATAAAGTTAAAGTTACATTATTTGGCTCTCCTGATGTTAATAAATTATTTTTCTGACAAGAAGAAATCACAATCATGTTGGATGGAAGAAAAACACAGCACAAGATAAAAAAATCAGAATTGTAGAGTTCTTAAAACAGAATATTCCTTTTACTGACATTGTTGGAAATCTCTTGGGTCTAATGAATTTAACAGTGAACTTAGTTTTACAGATAAAATAAGGGCCATTCTTGCTAATGGATTTTAAAATATAGCCCTCTGCAAAGTAGACAATGAAAGGATAAATAGTACACTAGCTAGCATGAAAGAACATTTTGTACTAGAAAGAAGTTTATTGCACAGTCTAAATGCCATATAGAAAATCCATAAAGACAAATCACATTCAATTATATAAACCTGAATACAATTAAAGAAACAAAGTCCTGTAGACATGCTAAATGCCTTTCATCAATGTTTCTGCAGTTCAAATTTTGAAATACTAAAGAAAGCATTTTAGCTGAGACATTTATTCAGTTTCAAGGATTATTTTTTTTCTTTTAGGGACAAATTCTATACTTTTGCACACAATGGGACTATTCATGGAGTGAAATGCAACTCAGACCGAGTAACGATATCAAAATCTAACCCTTAGTTGTACTACAAAAAATGCAAAGCATGTTTACATGGCCCAATTTATTCTACATTAATTGAAGTAAATAAGATGCCTCATGTTCTTAGAGTTAAAAACACATGCTTAAGTGCTAAATTACTCCTTTCAAATGGAATTGAGGGCACTCTGCACCTCCAGCTGTTACACAGCAACTTGCAGGATCAGGCCCCCGCTGTGGGGCTAATTCTAGAAACAGTCTGTGTTTGACTTCCACTTGAGTCAATGAAAGCACTGTATGGGCAAAGGGATGAGCAAAGTCTCAGGAGAACACCCATGTAAAATGTCAACAGAGTCCTGTGGCACTTTTAAAGACTAACAGATTTATTTATCGCATGAGCTTTCGTGGGAGAAAATCCCACTTCGTCAGAGGCTTTGAAGATAGGAAAGTTACAGAGTGGGAGGAAATTAAATGCAGGGGAGTGTATGACATAGCATCAGGTCAGGCTGTAACAGCAAATCAAAATAGGTGTTAGGATTCAAAACACTGGGGAACAGCACATAGAGGAGGGGGAGGTCAAATCACTTGTAATGCGAGAAAAATCCATAGTCCCTGTTTAACCCCAAGACAACTGAGTCAAATTTGCATATAAGTTCGAGTTCTGCAGTCTCTCTTTGAAGCTGTGATTTGTTATGTGTAATATGTCGATTGTAATGGGTTCTTTACCTTCAGTCCATTAGGTATAATGTCCAGTTGCTTGCATTTGGAAAGGAAGATGATGTCTGTCTCGATCTGTGCAAGTTGTTTCATGAAGTTGATGGATTTCCACTTCAAACGGCTGTATTCAGTGCCCTCCATGTAGTCAAATTCCAAAGGGGTAGCCGTGTTAGTCTATTGTAGTCTATTATATTATATTAGTCTATTATAGACTAACACGGCTACCCCTTTGGCATGTAAAATGTGATTGTGAATTTCTGCTCTTCTTCAGAACTGCTGCTAACCTTGTAATTTGAGATAATCCCACAGTGAGTATTGACACATTTTTGGTTCTTTTAATACCATTAATGTTAAGACAGTAATAACTTTTGTACTGTAATCACCACAGCAGACAAGAGGAGAGAATGAATACATTCAACAATAAAAAAAATCAAAAGAAAAAATATTTCCTTTCCCCCTTTGTTCATTTAACAAAAGAAATTTGTCCTGAAGCTTCAATATATCAAAATTGCTAAATCTGTTTTATAATGTGTTACTCTTCCTGCTTATACAGCCAGAAATCTTTGTGACACTCTGCAGCAATCTGGTGTCCAGGGAACACAAAGAAAGACTTAGAAATCTTCCAAAAGATCTTCCTGCTGCAAGATCCAGGTCAGCATTAATTATAAATTGCTAGTGTCATTTAATGACTTTGCATGGGCTATGATAGTTACTATCTTTGTCAAATTACACTTTAGCAAGTCCCATATTCTCTGTAGCGGATATTGAGAGGGAAAATTCATCTGCCCTGGTGGGAGTGTATATAAACCCCACACTGGGCTACCAGGAGTTAAAGACCTCTTCTAGGTACAGACAGCCCTATCACACCACACCTGTATCAGGTAGCAGAACAGCTCACTTGTGGGCAAACCAGGGAAGAGAAAGGACTTTTACCATTTAGCTCCTGGAACAGGGCTGAGGGGATGCAAGATCTCTCCCTCCACAACTGCCTGACAGTCCCTCCTTGAGGGAAGAGAGGAACCTGCTGCTTTCATACCTAGAAAGAGAGGCATTTCCCCCTCTCACCTACAAACCCAGCTTATTTATGTTAATTCCTTGTGTGTTGTTTATGGACTACCCCTGAAGGGGAGAGACTTGGAACTGACTTGGTTGGAGGGCCAAGGCATGAGGGGAGGCAGCTTCTGCCTCAAAACAGAGAGAGCTCCACACCACATCTGGCTGTGAAGAGGCAGCCAGTGGTGAGCAGATCTTCACAGCCTCCTGTGAGAGACTGTGAACTTGGACAATAGGAGGATGGTGGGAAGTGGCCCAGGAAGAGTAGCTTTATGGTGCTCCTGAGTGCCAGATGCTTGTGTTGCCTCCATATGACCCTGGGGTACAGTCTGGTAGATTGGGAGAGCTTGGGGTCCCCAACCAAAAACCCACTCTGCATGTTGAAGGGCCTACACCCTGACCACTGTGAAATGTTCCCCATGAACAAAGACCATCACAACCCCAAATAGGAAAGATGTTTGTTATATTACAAATCTTTACACTAGAGTATTTTTTTCTGCATTCACAGGCTGTGGCCTCTAGTCCCAATTATGTCTAATTCCTAAGAAATACAATTTATTTGACAGGCCTAATAACTGACAAGTCTAAGACTTCATGAGACATTAGAATAGGGGGGTCAAACATGCAGCCTGTGGGCCGAATGCGGCCCGTGAGCCTCTTCCATCCGGTCCGCGATTGTACTTGTTGGGACCACACTTTCTCCCTAGCAGAGAGAGAGATTGTGTGGTCTGACATACCCAGCGCTACGCAATGCCACAAGAGCATCAGGTCTTGTAACATCATGGAGGGCTTGGTATGTGAGACTGTGCTCCACAAGATCACACTCTCTCCCTAACAGAGAGAAAGAGAGAGGGGTATAGCGGAGCGCAGTTTCATATACACAGCACTTCACGATGCCGCAAGAGTGCTGTAGTATTTTGATTTATGGTATGTATGGCCCACTTGAAGTACATTTAAGTCAAATTTGGCCCTCCATAGCAAATGAGTTTGACACTCCTGCACTAGAACTTTAGGATATGGCAGGGAAAGTTGGATGATATCAATTACAGCACTGGCACATCCAAAATAAAAAAGTTATGGCAACAGAATACAAATTTAGGCTCCAATCTGGTAAATTCTTATCCATGAGTATGTTTACATTGGCAAATAGTACCATTGTACACACACAGCTCTTCACATAGGAGTTTGTAGAATCAGGGCCTTCATTTCTCCTTCACTAGAAAATCAAAATGTCTCTATTTTCCATTAAATAGAAACAATGGGTCAAATTCTGAAGATTTTATGGAATGGGAATTCTGCCTGGATAAGGTTCAAGAAAAAGTCGAGTGAAGATCTCAAGACATGGCCCAATAGGAGAATGGTAAAGGGCACACATTGCTGGTGAAACAAGAAGTACAGAAAACTTTTTCTAGTATTATTACAGTCCATTCAGATCTCAAAGAACTTAATGTGAAGTTCACTTAACTGTTCACTTAAACAGAAGCAGGACCACATTCTTTGTATCAGGGGACTGACTCGCAGCCCAGAGGAAATAGCCAGTGAGAGCTATGAAGGTTTTAAGATTTAGTATGGAAGAAACTGATGCACATAGTGATATCTCAGTCATTGTATAGAAAGGATTGAATTAACTATATTAGCAAACCTGAAAAGAGATAGCCTGAAGGGATCATTTCTGTGTGAGGAAAAAAGAGGCAATTAAAACATTAAGCATAGGTAAGTCTAATGAGGGTTACTTGAACATCACAGATCATATTTGATCAACTGAATTTGGAGATACAATCAGTACTCAAAGAGACTGAAGAAAAGGGACAGCAGCATCTCACTTAGTCTCAAATCCTACAATCCTTCTCTGTGATTTTTCTGGCAGTAATAGCAGATTGCAACAACCCAGCTCAATGCACAAAAACTCCATTAAAGTTTTAGCAGTGAGAATAGAGAATATTGTTCCCGACAATGCATTTTTCATAGGCGAGCTTTATAAAATTCAGTAACGTCATGAGTTCTTTGATAGATCTTGTTGGGAATGTTCTAAGCAGGTATTTGAAAAGGTGGAACATTACACTTCCAAACACTAAAAATCAATTTAGCCCAGAAATGATGATGGATGCCAAAGGGTTTTCAATAGGAACACATATTTATTAAGATAGCCAGATAGCATGGTAAGAGAGAACCCTGTATATTCAGTATTTACGAACACACGTTGCTAAATAGAGTAAACTAATGCTTGCAATAAGTCATCAAGATTACCATCCTTATTTAAAATGTAGGTGAAATCTTAGCCCTTCTGAAGTCAATAGGCGTTTTGTTATTGACTTCAATACAGGCAGGATTTCACTCTCTGTGTTCAGTAAACTATAATATTTTAAAAACACCCATTATGATCAAGATCTTTATATGGGATGGGAAAGACCCATACAGATAGAATATGGGCTCACTGAAAGGAGGTTGGGACTTTCCAAACCTATATTTTGTAGCCTATGTCTTGATCTAGATGACTCAGCTGTTCAGTCCCGGAGTTACACCTTTCTATGGTTTTTTGTTGTTTTGTTTTGTTTTAACAAAAGCTACAGGTAATTAACAAACAAAAAACACAGTGATGAATGTGATATCCACCCTTGCAAGTGCTTTAAAAGCATCATAGCAAGTTGTGGACCACAGTGCCAAGAATAAAAAGCCTTATTCAGCTGGGGAAAAATGGATTCTCTCAGCTGCAGTTGATGTTTGCAGGACAATACTTGGTGGCGATGCAGCAGAAAAGTTAAAAACAAATAATCCTGTGTCAGACAACACGATCAGCTGGTGAATTGCTGACCTGTCAGAAAATATCAAGGCATGGCTGATCTCTCAATTGCTATCCAGTTTATTTGCAATCCAGTTGGATGAAACAACAGATATATCAAAATAAGCTAATTTAATTACTTATGTTTGGTATTCACAACACATCAATATTGGAAGGTTTTTTGCTCTGCAATCCAATTAAGATGCACGCAACTGGATCTGAACTGTTTAACATTTTAAACAACTTCCTGACATCTCATGAGTTGAAATGGGAAGCCTGCATTGGAATCTATGGCTGGAGCCCCTTCTGTGTCGATGTCGGGCAGGCTTGAAAGCCAAACTATTTGAAATTGCTCCATATATACTACGGATTCATTGTATCAAACACTGCAAAGCTTTTGCAGTTTGAAACATGGATCAGAAACTAACAGATGTTCCGAGTTCTGCTATTAAAATTGTGACCTTTATCAAGACATAACCCACAAAGGCACATTCTGCAATGCTTTTGTAGAAATGAGAGAGGATCACAAGGCTTTGCTGTTTCACACGGAAACCAGGTGGCTCTCCAGGGAGAAATGTTGCAACACACTTATCAACTGCGAAATGAAGTTCAACTTTTTCTATTGGATTTTAATTTCACTGTAAACAAGTGTGCCCCTGCCTCTTGTGGGGTGGAGCAAACTGTCTCTGGCCCCTCAAGTGGGCAGGCAAACAAACACCACCTATGGTCCCTCAGGCAGGCAGGCAAACAAACGCCGTCTCTTAGGGATCAGACAAAAGAGTCTTGTGGCACTTTTAAAGACTAACAGATTT